>OZ007554.1:167404278-167753591 GCA_963931855.1 Philhelius festivus
TGGACGAGGAGATGATGCCTTCTGATGAAAATACATTTTGTGTGTCGAAAATTTTCCATACATACATATACCGCCGCTGTTTGCTTCTTCCTAAGCAGAAAAAGTAAAGAAATCTTTCTTTAACAAAGGAGTATCCTGCTAAGAGCTAAGAGAAAGAGTGAGTGTGTGTGTTGGTGATGGTGATGATGGGAGCTAATACCATTCCACTGTATAACAAACGATAAACTCGAAGAACAAAGGAGAAAAGTAAAAAATATAATTTCAAATTCCCATCATGTTCGCTGACAATCAATAACTATTAAGGATATTAGCACTGCAGGAACAGCATCATAAGTAGCAAACATTAGTTGGTAAAACATACGCCACACCCAGACCTTTTTTCTTCGAGAGGAAAAAAATAGAAAAATCGAGAAATTAATATCAATAAAAGAAAAAACAAAAAAAGTTTACTCTAAACATCTGCAATGAATATCTTAAGCCAGTTACAAGAATTCAGTTCGGATACCCTACTAATGGCACTCACATGTTGAAAACAGAAATGAATGACTTAGGTACCTATGTATATGGTTCTTGATTACCAGTGAGTGAAAATATTTCGTCTGCTACTTTACTGAGTAAAATTGGTGCTCTGAACTCAGTCAGTTCGTCCTGCTATGAGTGTTAGAATTATTAATTGTGTCTCCTAGATTCAAAAACAACGTATTCCACTTTTTTTAGTTTTGATGTTTGTGATTTTGTCTCCATGTTGTATATTTATATGAATTTTAGTAAAAGAAAAACGTTTTGATATTGTTAAAACAATTTCAAAATATATTATTTCTAAATTTTACAACATTTATTAAATAAATATAGAGAAGCGAACCGTTTCGGAAGTTTACTCCATCATCGGGCTTTTTACGTGTTTTGGAAAACATGGAAAAAGAGATGAGGCCTTAGAGAATCCTTAAATAAAATTGTTTTCATATTTCTGTTTAGACCTTCAATCCTTACTGCATATCATTTTCTTTTGGCAATCAAAGCGTCTTTGAAAAATTTAACAATGCATTTTGGAGTGGTAAGGGGAAGACAAGAAGTCTTGGGCTTCAGAAATGTAAGCGAGCGCCTGGTCATAATCCGCATCAAAGCGAAATTCAAAAACGTGACGCTGATCTGTGACCATGCCCCAACGTAAGAAAAAGATGACTCAACCTTAGAAGAATTCTACGACCTTCTCGAGAAAACGTATGATAGGTGCCCCAAGTACGACGTCAAGATTATTCTTTGTGACTTCAACGCCAAGATCGGAAAGGAGGGCATCTTTGATTCGATGGTCGGAGGAAACAGCCTGCACGACAACACTTCCGGTAACGGACTCAGGCTGATTGACTTTGCGGCGGTGGGGCGAAATGTCATCATAGCTAGCACTCGATTCCCATACCTCAATATACACAAAGGGACCTGGCGGTCTCCGGATCAACTAACCGTCAACCAGATTGATCATGTTGCAATAGACGCGAGACATGCTTCCAGTATCCTGGATGTCCGAACATTCCGAGGAGCCAATATAGACTCGGATCATTACTTGGTGGTAGCCCAAGTACGGATGCGGATATCCATGACGCCACAACGACGGACGGACCTGTGGAAGCACTGCCAGAATGCCATCAGTAGTGCCGCCACTGATGTGCTGGGTTTCACAAGGCCACCACAACGAAACCCCTGGTTTGATGAAGAATGCAGGTTGGCGCATGTAGCAAAGAACGAGGCCTACCAATTAATGCTGCCGGCAAGAACCAGAGGTGCTGAGAGAGATGCCCGGGAGCTCTACGGGCAAAGACGAAGAGAGGAACGCCGACTTCTAAGGAGGAAAAAGAGAGAGCATGCGAGGCGGGCGGTCGAATCTATTGAGGACTGTACAAGCAGGGGGATGTTCGAAAGTTTTACCAAAGGGTGAGGCAATCCACCCAGGGCTACAAAGCTAGAACGGAAGCCTGTCGAGATGAGAGTGAGAATATGGTAGTGGACACGCAGTCCGTGCTGAGGATCAGAAAACAACACTTTTCCAGACTGCTGAATGGCGAGGAAGGCCAAAATTCCGCAACTAGATGGAACATTCCATTCAACCTGGACGATGATGGTCAAAATTTCCGTCCACCCGACCTAAATGAAGTGCGGTCAGCGATAGCCAAGCTGAAAGCGTACAAAGCTGCTGGCGCGGATGGCTTGCCAGCTGAGCTATTCAAAGCAGGTGGGGATGACTTGGTAGGGACCATGCACCAACTAATCTCAAAAATTTGGTCGGATGAAAGTATGCCCAATGAATGGAACCTCGGCATAGTGTGCCCCATCCACAAGAAAGGAGATGCCCTGACATGTGCCAATTACAGAGGTATAAGTCTCCTCAACGTCGCATACCAAATCCTTTCGTCTGTACTGTGTGATCGAATAAAACCGTTTCTGATCGGCCCCTATCAGTGTGGTTTTAGGCCCGGCAAATCTACCATGGATCAAATGTTCACACTTCGACAGATTTTAGAAAAAAACCCAGGAGTTCCAAATCGATACACACCACCTTTTTATCGATTTCAAAGTCGCGTATGATAGCGTGGACAGAGAACAACTATATAGAGCCATGTCTCATCTCGGAATCCCTGCCAAGCAGGATGACGATGGAGAAATCTCGCTGCTCTGTCAAGGTCGGTAAGAACACCACCGAACCCTTTGATGTCGAGAAAGGTCGGAGGTAAGGCGACGCGCTATCATGCAACCTATTTAACATCGCTCTTGAAGCAATTGTACGAAACTCAAACGTCAACAAAAGAGGTACAATTTTTCAAAAGTCAGTTTAACTGCTTGCTTATGCGGATGATATTGATTTCATTGGGAGGACAAGGCGAGCTGTTACCGGTGCGTTTGCAAGTATTGAACTGGAGGCGGCGAAAATGGGTTTGGCTGTTAATGAGGACAACACGAATTATATGCTATCATCGAGAAAGGAATCCCAACATCGTCGACTCGGGCAAAATGTCACGATGGATAGGTATAACTTCGAAGTCGTCAAAGACTTTGTCTACCTGGGCTCCACTATAACATCGCAAAACGACATCAGTGCAGAGATCAAGCGAAGAATTACTCTTGCCAACCGCTGTTTCGTCGGGCTAAGAAGGCATTTGAGTAATAAAGCCCTATCTCAAAGAACCAAGGAGACCTTGTATAAGACCCTCATCATCCCGGTCCTGCTGTATGGGGCAGAAGCATGGACACTGTCTAAAATGGATGAAAATCTGCTTGGGTGCTTTGAAAGAAAAGTTCTTCGTTTGATCTTCGGTCCAGTCTGTATCGATGGAGTATGGAGGAGAAGGTTCAACAACGAGCTGTAGGGCTTTACAGCGACGTTGAACTAGTCAAGAAGCTGAAAATACAACGGCTGAAATGGCTGGGACACATGGAGCGTATGGACACCGACGCACCAGCCCGTCGAATCTTCGAATCCACCCCTGATGGTCTGCGCAGCAGAGGAAGACCCCACCTCAGGTGGCGCGCACAAGTGGAGAGCGACCTCAACCAACTTGGAGTGCGTAACTGGAGGCAGCTAGCTAGGGACCGAGCTAGCTGGAGGGGCTTGTTGGTTGAGGCCGTAGTCCACCCTGGACTGTGAGCGCCATCTAAAGTAAGTAGGTATTTTGGAGTACTGTTGCTTTGAAAGTCAATGGAAATATGGAAAAATGGAATAATGGCGTTTTGAAATTTTCATTTTGGAATAAATTGTTTTTGAATATTAAACAGTTACAATTTGGTTTAATTTTTTTTATTAAGTTTGAATTTAAGAAATAAGTGAATTATATTAAATAAAAATAAACAAAAACGTAAAAAATCAAAGAAATTCATAAACATACTTTGTATAATTATAACGGTTTATCTTTATTAAACCGTAAACATATCTTTAAAAAAACCTGTTAAATTGCATTTTTTTAAAGAAGAATAACAAAAAAAAATAATTGTGAGAAAAAATACGTACTTTAAATTAAATTAAATTCTGATGGCTATATCCGGTTCATGGGGCTCGAAAATAGGGTGAGCTTCGATGTTGTTTTGTTCCTTATGGGTTTCATTGACGTCTAGAATATCGTTATAAAACTTAAGCAATGCCAATGAATTCCAGTTACATCCAAAGTGTTTTTTCAATAAATTGTCAACGTCATTCAGCTTGCATCTTTAAGTTTTAAACCTAAAGGTAGTCTCTTTGGACTTTTGGAGCCATGGAAGAAAATAGTTTCTTTGTATTTGGTCTTGTTTCTCCAATATCTAACTTGTAAAAAGATTCACCTCGAACGCCAATTAAGCCCGATTTTGCTTTTTTTTTAAATGAACCTTTTTGATGAGTTGAATTTGAAATGCCAAGCGGATGGTGGCTTCGTAAATTTTAGAACTTCGTCTTTAAAATCTAAAACGGGACATTCGTCAGATCCCAAGTTCACTACAGTCCCGTATTCTTGGTAAATGGAGAAATACTCATCAACAGCCACGATGGTTTCCTTTGCTCTTACTTTTTTCTCGATTTGAGCAAACACTCTATCTGGTGGTATGCAGGAGTGTCCAGGAATAGGGAAAATCAATTTTGCCAGCCAGTACTGACACATACCTATCATAATAGAGTTTTTATTCTGCCCACCACATCCATCAGCAACCAAACGAATCGTTTTAATGCTTTCCAGATTTGTAAGACAAAGTTGGTGAAATACGACTGAAGCAATTTCGTTCGACCCCTTGGGTCTGTTGTTTTTTTCCAATAATACAAAAGGATATTTTCTTTTGTTAGAGATGAGTGAGAACTACCTATAACGAGGCCAAAAACATACAAATATATCTAGCGACTGTAATACGCCGCTTGGTCAGAAACTTTGGGGAGTGTCATATTTTTTTGACAGTCGAAAGAAATTGTCAACAAATCTTCCCTTTCCTCTTTTAAAAGGTCAAAAAATGCTTTTCCTCTTAACTTATGGATCCGAGGTTTTGTCATCAACTGAATCTTGTTTTCATCTTCTCATTCGATTTTTAACAGTTCTTTCAGTTGAAGACATGTCGAGCAGACATCTGATGACGGTGGCTTAAAACCAAGATTAAAGCATGAGTTAAGAACCATACGAAAAAAAACTTAATTTATTAGCTTGGTTGAGTTGATGGCTCTGATTGAAACCTTTCCACATTTTAATAATAGAAAAATCGCCAGGTAGATACTGTCGTTTTGCGCTTCTACTGCGACAATAAGACATTTCCATGATTTCATATTTTTTAATAAAATTAATAATCAGTTCTTTCGTTTCTCTTAGCTTATAGCTTTTGTGGTCACCGCCACGTTTCTCCGAAGGAACTGATCCTGTTTTGTAATGGTAATTACAATTAAATTCAAAAATGTCTTTTGGCAAACTTTAACGGCATACTTTTCTTTTGTTCTGACAGTACAACTTACAGAAAATTGTTTTCTTGGCCCATTCTTCGCACTCCGGTCAGTACGTTCAGGCTTTTGAATGTTGCAGTAGCTTAAAATAAATGCATCCTGGGAGACTTTTGACGGAATTGTATAAAAACCATTTGAAAAATATAATGCATCTGCTGTTGTCAATATTCTGCGTTTAAGGAACCACCTTTATGGTTGCAGGTAGGCATAATTGGCAATTGTGTCCTTTTGTACCTACATAACAAACAAAAATGATAAATATACATAGTTTTGCCTTAAAGGATTTACTTACCACTCTACTTTAGCTAGCTGACGCTTCCTATTAGCAATATTTGCGTTTATTTTTGCGTGAATATGTAGTAACAACAGGTGATTCGATCGATTCCATGTTCACTTTTTATTCTAATTGCATCCGCACTTAAAGCACAATAGATCAAGCTAAAAATAATATTAAATGCGTGCATAGTAGTTTGACAGTAGGCGATTTTCGCGCCAAAATTTGGAATGCATTTGTTTTGATTCAAACAACAACAAAATATTTGAATTTACTTTGGAATATAGCTACTTTGATTATAAAGTGGAATAGAGTTGTTTTGAATCAAAACATCCTAAGGAATACATTGCTTTTGATTCTAACCCTCATATTCAGATCAGAATATCTCTGGAATAAATACACTTTTGAAAGTTTCAATCACAGTGAAGGATAGATTTTAAAAAACTGAAGTAAACTGCATTGTTAACTCGTTTTTTTTTTCGAAAAGTGGAATACTTTGTTTTTGATTCTAGGAGACACAATTATGTATTATCTTCCGAAATAAGTAATAGAGTAGCTCGTAGAGAACCAGGCCCCAGTTATTTAAAGTCTCAAATATTCCTTTGAGCGTGCTACCAGAAATGGGAGGACTTACAATTTTCTGCCGAGTCCGAACGGCTAAGATGAGGAGCACATTTCATGACAAGAGATATTCTAGGAGTATGTGTCACTTCCTAGCAAGAGGCAGTACACCCCTGAAAATCATTTATGCAGCGGCTGAGAATTGAATCCAAGACACTTCAAAAAACGCAACTAAATGATTCGTGCTTAGAAAGATTTTTCGTTAACTTCAGTTGAGAAATTTGCAAAGTAATAGGAGTTTACTTTATGTCAAAAAGTTGTTGGCTGTTGTAAATTTTGTAAACCCAAGTAATTGGTTCAAAAATAAAATATAAGATGTTTTTAACATCTGTCAAATCTATTGTTTATTATTCAGTTGCTGAAATCAAATCAAATCGTTGCAGGTCACACTTTTGATCAGCACGCCCAAATGAAAAAAACTTTATTACCAAAGTCAGTGATCGTTAGTGCACACATTGAGCGCGGTGCGCCCATTTTAAGGTCAGCGTGGTGGACCTTCATGATCGACCTTGGTGGTAAAATTTGAGACAACCGAATTGATAATCACTCAGCCAGCATTCGTATGTCAAAGAAACGCAAGATTGACCGAGAATATAGCCGGGGTCCGAGAAAGTGTATAGCAGAACCCGAAGTAGCCAATTCCTCGCCGTGCACAAGATCTACAATTTCAAGCCGGGACTTGAGCCTACACCCGTACATCCAAGTGACTCAGGATCTCAAAGTTCATGACAATAAACAACGCTTTTTATTTGCTTACTGGGCTTCCGAGTGTTTAGAAGAAGAACCCAATTTCTTATGAAAAATCATCTTTAGCAACTAGGCCTATTTTTTGAAGGTTCACCAAGGAACAATGTTTCTTCAAAAAGTTAACGTTTGGTGGCCGGTAGTGTTGCGGTGATGAGGCTGTCACCGTCAATGGTGAGCGCTACAGAACTATTATAACCGATTTCTTATGGCCATGATTTACATTCTGCTTGAACAATTTAAGGGGAAAGTTATCTCTCGCAGAGGTAACGTGAATTGTCCACCACCGTCGTCGTGCAATTTGGCTCTGATAGACTTTTTCTTGTAGGGTTTGGTGAAGTCGCAGGTCTAAACAAATATACCAATCGACCGATGTCCATAAGGAAAACATAACATAGGCCAGATCTATGCGGAAGATTCATTGAAAATGGGACCACTCAGATCCGCACCACCGAAAGAAGCCGAGGCGGGCATTTAAACGATGTCTTATTCCATACGTAATGGCATACGTGGGCTTTTCAAACAATTTTGTTAATACCTCACAAACAGCTTGTCTTATTCCATTGCAATATCAAAGCTTACATAGACGTAAATGGAAAGTAGCTTTATTTTAAAATGTATGCACGTTACCTCAATGCAAACATAAGAATAACATATCAGGACTACTCCAATTCGCTTGGCTTCCAAATTCCAAGAAAGATAAGTAAATAAAGCTGTTCTGATTTATTTCTGATTGTATGAAATTATTAACTAAACTTGAATGTGAGTTTTGAATGAAATTTAAAATAACCTGTGATTCCACCTAGTTTTAAATCGTCCGCTATTCTTCTTCTGTTCAAGACAGAATACATTTACGGGGAGTTCAGTTGTAAGCCTGCTGAGTTAAGGACAGTATCAACTGTTTCAGTTGAAATAAAGGAGTTGATATGCGATCGAGGAACATTATGTATCTACGTCCAAAATGGATTGAAACTCAGCGAACGAACTACTAAATAGCTGAAGGTTTTGATTTTCTGAAATGTTGTATGCTTGGTAATAATTCGTATTAAGAATCCACAACCGCAAGGGCAGGGTACTTGAAAAAGGGAGCTTAATGGGCTGCCGCTCTTTATAATCCCGTTTTTTTTTTTCAAAAATCCCGAAAAAGAAGTTTTAAAATACCGTCCTCTATAATACGAAATCAAAGTAATCAGAAGCTAAGCTTAAGACTATTAAGAACTTGTTGTTCTTTTGACGATCAAAGAAAAGTAATTCTTTTACCTTGTTATATATTGTAAAACCCTGCTTATGTTGAAAGGGAGATAATAAATATGAAGTCTACTAAGAACATCTCGGAATAGCCTAGCGGAAATTTACCAAAAAGTGCCGAAGTGGTAAAAATTATCTGGGAAGTCAGTACAACTTCTAACTACTTCTATTCACTTATCTCATAAATTTCTGTTGGTTAATTGTGATGATACAGTTAATCCATTGACTATATAAATATATTTCTGTTATGTGTGTTAATTACATGATTATGTACTATATGACACATATTTCTGCCGCCGACGGACGCCCGCTACTAGTCGGCTAATGCCTTTCTTGCCGTATGACATAACATACATCAAGGATTTATCTTATAACGAAGAAGAACGTTGCATACCTTGAGGCTACCACTAATCTACACATGGCAAATAGGCACATGGTTGGTCAACGTTGGTAAAAAACAAAACACATCGACGAGTGAACAAAGTTTTTCCAATTTTCACTGTTCACAGTTGCTTTTTACCACAAATGTGATAACCAAAGGTGAAATATCATCGTTGTGGTTCCAATATTGAGTACTAAGGCGAGTACTAAGCTGCTCGGTACGTATGTAGTGTACCAGTAAGAAGTTTCTAACCTTTTGAGGCCTTGGCCATACATTTGCGTTGAGATCGTTTTGCCTTTTTCGGCACCCTACCCTTATTTTGTTTTAAATTTTGTTTGAGGTTATGGATTTATTCCCACTTTTGAATCGAGGCTTGAGATTTAATCTCACCAACCAATTTGCCCGGCCTTCAAGGCTAGGGATATAATAGAGCTGTGCTAATCGTTCATTTTGAAAGATCGAATCAATCATTGATTGATTGGTTCAATGATTCGATCTTTTCAATCAATCGTTCATTCAACTAAAATATTTTTTTCTGATCGTTTCGTTTTGACCGGGACTGAAGCAATGTGAAAATGATAGAAAGTTTTTTTTTTCAACTTCGTTCACACCTTCTATTCTTCTATTTTAAAGGGTTTTCCAATAAGGACTTGACAATTTCGTCGATTCGTTGGACCCGATTTTCGATGACTCTGCCACACATTTCGGCCGAAACGGCCGCTATTTCGCGTTCAATATTGGCTCTGAACTCTTCCAACGTCGTCGGCTTACTTATATAAACCAATGACTTAACGTAGCCCCAAAGAAAATAGTCTAGAGGCGTTAAATCGCACGAACGTGGCCGCCAATCGGCTGGCCCATTTCTTGAGATAACACGCTCATCAAACTTACTCTTCCATAAATGTAAGGTGTGCTGTGTGGCTTGTGGCACCATACTGTTGAAACCACATGTCCAAGTCCATATCTTCCAATTTGGTCCAAAAATAATAGGTAATCATGGCGCGATAACGCTAGCCATTCACAGTAACGTGACGATCGTTATCGTCGATGAAAAAATGTGGCCCAATAACGCCGCCGGCATACGTACCAAACAGTTATTTTTGTGGATGAAGTGGTCATTCATGAAGCAAATGTGAATTTTTACCCGACCAATAACACATATTTTACTTATTGACGAACCCATTGAGCCAAAAATGAGCTTCGTCACTGAAGATGATTTTGCGATAAAATTGGCTCTTAAAGTTGCGGTCACCGACTCCGAATTTTGGTAGAATTTTTTTTTAATTTGCAGACGTTGCTCGTTTGTGTACTTTACCATGATGAAAATGTTAAGTTTACTGAATAAATTGACAATGACAGTTGGATGATTAGTGAAAGGGTGCTTTCACAAATTTAATTCAAAGTTGTCAAGTCCCTATTGGACAACCCGATATATAAAATGAAGAATATTCATTTTGTTTCATTTCCATTTCTATTTAGTATTGTGAAACGATTGAGACCTAGTTGAATGAACGAAACATAACTTTTTTTCGTTCGTTTCGTTCACTTTATGTTCATCGGTTTCAATAGCAAAATATTGACATTAGGATTGGTTGATTTGATTTACTGTGATTGCAATCAATCAATCTTTTTCGTGAACGGGTCACAAAGACCGAGTCAATCGCGATTGACAAAGCTCTAGGATATAATCCTTCCTACGGTCTGTCCGTCCCCTGTCGTGCGTCGGTTAAGGCTAGGGATTAAATCCTAATTAGTCTGCCCCTTATATGAAATAGCTTGTTAGTTATTTAGAAATATGATACATTTTTAAGTATACGAAATTTCTTGTCATATTTGATTAAGATAAACTAAATGAAAGTTGGACAATTCTGGAGTTCTGAACTTTCTAAGACCGAGTTTTGTGCTTTCTTCGGATTGACCCTGATTGAAAAAGCCTAACAGTTTGTATTCACTACATAATTTGCTGTCATGAATACAATTTTCTGTTTGGATGGCTGAAGAGTTATATCTTTATGTAAACATTATATATTTCACTGTACCTTGTCCAAAGTAGATACATATCGATTGCATTCAAAACACGACGACACGATACATAAATTACGTGTTGCTTGTACTCTGTACATAGTACAGATATAGATTTTACAATTTGCTTGTACTCAGCACATAATATTATAATATTTGAATATAACTGACGACCGACGGCCTTTTGTTGTCGATAGTTATGTATGTATTGAGTTCATATACCTAGTCTGTATTCTTCATGCCATGTGATACTTTTTCTACTATTACGAGTAAAATGATATTTGTATGTACACGTCATCTATTATTCAGTAAATAAATTTAATAAAAAAGACCCTGCTGGATGAAAATATTTTAACCTTATTGTGTATCACTTAAAATACAGAAGTTCTCGGTTTTTTAAATTAAGCACTCATGGTGAATTTAAATAAGGTAATAGTAAATATGTATAAATTGTTTTCCTCTTTTAATATTCATACTTGTCAATTTATTTTCATAAAGCCTACACCATTCAAAAGGTGATTCCAATTTGTCCACCTTGTTCCTATCTCGATCGAAGTTGAAATTTTAAAATATTTTCTTTAAGGGTCTATAGCTAAAAGTCAGATATGGAACGACGCGACGGTTTTCTTATTGTTTTCAAATTGATTGAAATTCAAGCACTTTTGCCTTAAGGATTAAGAAGCTTATATTTTATTTTGTTCATTATATAATTTCAATTTTTTCTAGGTCCATCCTCGGTGTTGAATATAGATACAAAAAGCGTGAAAGGGGTATTGCAGAAATCATCACGTATAAGGTAAGATATAAATATTAATATTTTATTACTTTTGGTAATAATATTACGAGGGCGGGTCAATAAGTCCGTGACTTTTTGAATTTCTGACCTCTTTACTGAAACAGCAACACTGCTCCTGTCAACAGGCATCTGTCAGTTGACTCCTGTCAAAATTTAAACTTGCTGCGTCAGTTAGTTTGTGTTTGACAGCTATTTTTATCAGACTACTCACTAATTTGAGGATAAAATGGAAAAAAGTGAATTTCGTGTGCTTATTAAGCATTATTTCTTGCGAAAAAAAACCATTACCGAGACCAAGGCTAAGCTTGATAAATACTATGGGGACTCTGCACCATCGATTTCAATGGTAAAAAAGTGGTTTACTGAATTTCCTTGTGGCCGTACAAGCACTGAAGATGCCGAACGTCCTGGACGCCCAGTTGTGGTCTCTACACCCGAAACAATCGAAAAAATTCACGATTTATGGTGTTGGCCGACCGAAGATTGAAAGTGCGAGAGATTGTGGAAGTCGTAGGGATCTTGCATGGCTCAGTGGTTTCAATTTTGAATGATCACTTGGGCATGAGAAAGCTTTCCGCAAGATGGGTGCCGCGTTTGCTCACAGTCGACCACAAACGCAATCGTGTAACAACTTCACAGGAAGGTTTGGCGTTGTTTAATCGCAATATGGAGGAGTTTTTGCGCCGTTTTGTAACCGTGGACGAAACATGGATCCATCACAATACACCAGAGACCAAACAACAGTCAAAACAGTGGGTTTCTAAGGGTGAATCGGCGCCAAAGAAGACCAAGGTGGGTTTGTCAGCCAATAAAGTTATGGCGACTGTTTTTTGGGATGCACGCGGGATAATCCACATTGACTACCTTCAAAAGGGAAGAACAATCAATGGGGAATATTATGCAAACTTATTGGACCGATTCAATGGCGATTTGAAAAAAAACCGACCTCATTTGGCCAAGAAAAAAGTTCTTTTCCACCAAGACAATGCAAGGGTGCACACATGTGCAGTTGCCATGGCAAAAATCCATGAATTGGGCTATGAATTGCTCCCTCATCCACCCTATTCTCTAGATTTGGCTCCGAGGGACTACTTCTTGTTCCCAAACCTGAAGAAATGGCTTGGTTAAAAAGATTTGACTCCAATGATGAAGTCATCTCGCAAACAAAGGCCTATTTTGAGGACCTCGACAAATCATTTTTTTTGGAAGGGATAAAAAAATTGGAGAAGCGTTGGACAAAGTGAATAGAGCTCAAGGGAGACTACGTTGAAAAATAAAATTATTTTTTTATCAAAAAATCTGTGTTTTATTCCAAAAGTCACGGACTTATTGACCCGCCCTCGTAACTCAACCACGTTTGTCCTTAATTTTTTTCTGTTTGCTTGTTTAAGATACTCGTAATTGTGAATTCCTGCGTTCTTCAAGGAAGCCATTTGGGAACCTTTTTTTTTTGTTTATTAATGCAATCGAATATTCAGATCTTCTTTTAATCGCCGATGGTGCTGAGTTTGCTTATTTTGCAGAAATAATGATGATTCTTAATTATTATTTATAATATGTCCTTAAGTGGGATTTAGGTCACGAAAAGAGGAAACATTAATTTTGAATTATTGCAATAGAATTTTAACAGTGTTTCCATTTTGGTGTAGTTTCAATGATATTGTACTAAATGTACCACATTGCAAGTTGGTGGTGGATCCAAGATTTGGTCATGGGTGTTCCAACTACATCTTTAGGAAAAAATTGACTTTTACAAATTTAAAAGTCAAGTCATGAAGACAAGAGGTAAATGAAAAAAATTATAACAAAAAAATATGTAGAAGCATATTGGAAAATTTCGTTTTACATTCCATTTCTCGATTCATACTTCAAATCTCATCTTCAAAGTAGGTTCGAGAAACACAAATCCATTTTTAAGGTATTAGTACGGTCTAGAATGCCAAAAAAACGCACGATTTTTGTGAATAACATCATTTTTTTTTAATAATGAATACATGCGTCAAGAGTACAAAAAAAATTTATTTTTTTAATTTTCGAATTTTGGCCCAATACGTTGACTCATCAAAAAATACATGGTCCCGTGGCGGACAGTTAATCTCGGGATCTACTGAACCGATTTTCAAAAAACTTGTTGCAACTTGATTGTTTTTATGTTTTCTAAGATAATTTACCATAATTTGACCAAAAAATTATGAACACAAAAATGGCGACCCAAAAATGGCCAAAAAAAATTTCCAAAATAAAATTTTTTTTCAAAGCTCGATATTTTTTTTGTTTTGACTTTTCAAACAAATTGTGGTAAATTGTCTCGTAAGAAACCTTCCTTTAAATAACGCACTTTGTTTTTTTGTTTTAGTCCAGCCAATTCTGAGATTAACTGTCCGCCATGGGACCATGTATTTTTTGATGAGTCGACGTTTACGCCCTCTATAATTCGGCCAAAATTCGAAAATTAAAAAAAATAATTTTTTTTGTACTTTTGACGCATGTATTCATTATTTAAAAAAAAATATTTTATTACCTAATAAGGTTTCCGATAAAAAAAATCCCAAAAATCGTGCGTTTTTTTGGCATTCTAGACCGTACTAGTACCTTAATAGTTTTGGACAGATATTCACTAAGCAAGAATTTATAAAAAAGAAAACGCATACCTATCTCTAATAATTTTATAATGCTGTACTGAATTGAACCTAAGCAAGTTTTATTTAAGAAGTCGAAATGTGTAGACAACGATGGTGCAATATAAACATCAAAAATGCGGTCTATGCTTTACCTTTTACCTATATGCTTTAAGTTTTGCGGTCCTGTTTAGGAACCTGAGAACAAAAACTAAGCATATACAAGATGGTATATTTTTTTATTTTCGAAGTAAGAAACAAAAAAATCTTAAATTCATCCAGCTGCGAGGTCCAACAAACTCTGAAAGATGTTGTCAAAAATGCATCAAGTGATCAATTTACTTCAAGTAAATAATTAAAATTACTAATAAATATTGAAACAGCTCTTTAACACTTCAGTGACAAAGCTAGAGCTAGATATGAAGCTGTAGAACTAATAAATACTCGTAGTCTGAATTCACAAAATATTTATATCTGCTGAAATGAAAAATTTCAGAAAGGGATTAAATATTCTTAAATAAAGCCCACTAAAGCATTAACATTGTCATAGTTGATAAATAGGAATAAACAGAAATAAATAAGGAATCCATTAAAATTGGTTCATATGAAGAAGTGTTTTCTAACGCCAGGAATCATAAATCAGCCATAAGAAATGCAACATACATATATTTTATTAGCAAAATTCAGTAATACATTACATATATGTATTCCAAATAAATTCGACACAAGTTTGGTTGTAGTAGCGGTTTACATTTGAGACCTTTTTGAGCTAACTTGTTCTTGTCACATTTAGAGATTAAAATGAAAAATGGCACACATTTTAAAAGAACTTGGCTCAGATATACTGGGCGATTGGTATTGGTATAAGGTGCACCAAAAAGCTATAACGAGTAGGTTCATACATGTTAAAATAACATAAAGTACCAAATCGAGTACTCTAGTTCTAAGAAAAGTCATGAATTTCCAAAATGCATGTATAATTTCAAAATGACAAGAAAAAGACACTTCGAATGAAAAATCTTAGATTTCATATTTTTCGCTTTGAGTGTACATTACCACTCTACCAAATTTCATCATTCTACGGATCGGAAGTGCTCCATATAAATTAATCATTTTCTCAGAAAGTGGGCGGATACCATGCCCCTGAATAAAAAACCTAAATTTTTATTGTTGATCCTTTATATGCGATTTGAGCCCTACCGTTCTACCAAATTTCATTGTTCTACTGCAATCTTAAGTGTGCCATATAATATATGTACATCAGATCTAAGGAAGTAGGCGGATACAACGCCCCTGAATGGAAAACCTCAAATTTTATATTTTTTTCTTTGTATGCAATTAAAGCCCTGCCACTTTACCAAATTTCATCGTTTTACAACAGTCGGAAGTGCTCCATTCAAACAACACCAATTCGGAGAAAGTGGGCGGATACCACGCCCTCCGAAAGGAAAACCTTGGTGTTTATTTTTGGTCCTTTATATGCAATTCAAGCCCTACCGGTTCACCAAATTTCATCGTTTTACAGACGTGGGAAGTGCTCCAATCAACCAACACCAATCCAACACCAATGTTCGGAGAAAGTGGGCGGATACCACGCCCCCTGAATGGAAAACTTCAAATTTTCGATTTTTTCCTCTGGTTCCATACCAAGACCTACCGTTGTGCAAAATTACAATGCTCTACGATGTCGGGAAGTGCTCCATAATTTTGATGATCAGTCAGTCAGTTACGGTTTTTGTGATTTTTGAGGCCTTATATAACAGGAACCGCATATGGACCAAAACGCGAAAAATGAAACCACAAAGAAAAAAAAAATATTTCAAATTTCGCGGGCTTTTCGCCATTTTTATTTTTTATACATCCCAAAGTAACGAGTAACATAAACTTCAAAGAGATGTTCGTTACTTACTTCGCGATAAACACGTTTTTATTTGATTCCTTGAAATTAAAAAAAAAAATTAAAATACAAAACGAAACAAAATGGTAAGTTTTATTAATTCAAAATTAGTTTTTTAAGTGTTATCCGTTTTGGTCACATTAAGTAAGTTTTGTTGAAAGTATAGGGCTTAAATATTTGGAAAAACAAATTAAAATCAGCATTTAAAATAACAAAGAAACCCACCGCAATATTTGATGTAACGTAACAGTCCAAGAACCTTAAAAGTTTATTTTTCCAGCTTCTATTATATCAAAATATTAATAAAACCATATTTTCTCCGAGTAGTTTTAGTCTATTTTAAAAATAAAATAATAATTCTATTGTGTACTAAATAATGCCGTTGTTTAGAACAGAAAACAGTTTGTAACGTAACAGTCTTTTTTCATTTCAAATTAAAAAAATGTAACTAAATATGTTGATTTCATAACCTCAATCATACTTCTAATGTTTAGGGAAAGCTTAGTAAGACCCAAAAGAACAAAAACTATGAGCTTTATCATCGTACCCGATCGTAACGTAATTTTCTCCGATTTCTACGAAATGTACGAATTTTGTATGATTGTAGCCGTTCCGATAGGGCAATCGGAAAAATCTACGAAAATAAAGTTTGTGTGCGTTGAAATGTCAAAATGGCAGCAACGCATGGTGAATTCAAGCGATTTATGAAGATATTTGATTTCCGATTTCTCCGACAGCAAATTATAAGTTTAAAATTTTTCAAAGAAAAATTAAAAACGAATAAACTTCTATAATTTATAATTACGCTGTATCTGAGTTAGAAAATATTTGATATATTTCTTAAGAATATTCTTTTTTCTTTATTTAATTTTCTTTATTAATATCTTTCCACTTCCAATAACACTGCTGCACAATCCATGATTCTTCTTTGCTTTTTTGACACGAATCAACACTTTATTAATTTATTGGCGTTTACGTCAAATACGCGCGTTAGTAAACGTCGGTTTTTTTCCGTTACGAAACAGATACCATGAAGGAAATAAACGTTACGATCGTAACGATACGATGATAAGGCTGTATATATGTATTACATATGTATACATATAATAGTTAAAAAAGGATGGAAAAGTTTGAGAAGTTGTTGAACTCCAAATTAGAATTGATTTATATTTATTAAAAAAGCAACATTTATACTAAAAAATTGTTTAAATTCGATAAAAAAACTTAATAAATTATTACAATGAATGATTGATCAAAGGGCACGGTAGTGCCCAGCCAAGTTCTGGCACTACACCCTTTTTACAGGAACAAACTCAGGCGACTTTTGACCCCTCCCTATCTTCAGTACCAATCAAGTCAGAAACTTGAAATTCCGAATATTTGCTAAGCTAGTCAGGCACATGCGCCTGACCAAATTTCAATTTTCTAGCATAAGCGGTTCCTGAGATATAAGGCCTCAAAAATCACAAAAACCGTAACTGACTGACTGACTGACTGACTGACTGACTGACTGACTGACTGACTGACAGATCATCAAAATTATGGAGCACTTCCCGACATCGTAGAATCTTGTAATTTTGCACAACGGTAGGTCTTGTCATGTAAGCAGAGGAAAAAATCGAAAAATTGAAATTTTCCATTCAGGGGGCGTGGTATCCGCCCACTTTCTCCGAATTGTCTCCGAATTGGTTTTGGTTGAATGGAGCACTTCCTACTGCTGTAAAACGATGAAATTTGGTGAACCGGTAGGGCTTATATTGCATATAAAAAACCAAAAATAAACACCAAGATTTTCCTTTCGGGGGGCGTGGTATCCGCCCACTTTCTCCGAATTGGTGTTGGTTGAATGGAGCACTTCCAACTACTGTAAAACGATAAAATTTGGTAAAGTGGTAGGGCTCAAATTGCATTCGAAGAAAAAATATAAAATTAGCGGTTTTTTATTCAGGGGCGTGGTATCCGCCCACTTCCTCAGAACTGATGTAAATCATATATGGCGCACTTCCAATTGCAGTAGAACAATGAAATTTGATAGAACGGTAGGGCTCAAATCGCATATAAAGGACCGAAAATAAAAATCGAGGTTTTCCATTCAGGGGCGTGGTATCCGCCCACTTCCTCAGAACTGATGTAAATTATATATGGCGCACTTCCAATTGCAGTAGAACAATGAAATTTGGTAGAACGGTAAGGATGAAGTCGCATATAAAGGACCAAAAATAAAAATTGATGTTTTCCATTCAGGGGCGTGGTATCCGCCCACTTCCTCAGAACTGATGTAAATTATATATGGCGCACTTCCAATTGCAGTAGAACAATGAAATTTGGTAGAACGGTAGGGCTCAAATTGCATATAAAGGACCGAAAATAAAAATCGAGGTTTTCCATTCAGGGGCGTGGTATCCGCCCACTTCCTCAGAACTGATGTAAATTATATATGGCGCACTTCCAATTGCAGTAGAACAATGAAATTTGGTAGAACGGTAGGGCTCAAATTGCATATAAAGGACCGAAAATAAAAATCGAAGTTTTCCATTCAGGGGCGTGGTATCCGCCCACTTCCTCAGAACTGATGTAAATTATATATGGCGCACTTCCAATTGCAGTAGAACAATGAAATTTGGTAGAACGGTAGGGCTCAAGTCGCATATAAAGGACCAACAATTGAGGTTTTCCATTCAGGGGGCGTGGTATGTTTAATTTATATGGAGCACTTCCGATTGCTGTAATTAAGGTAGGTATGTTAGTGTTATGTATCTTGCCAGGATAAGAAGAAATAATTGAAGCGCAAATTAAAACAACCAATAACAAAAAGAAAATATACCAAAAGAAATAGGAAGCTATAAACTAAGTTGATTTTAGTAGGAAGAGTCCACCCTTCTATCTTTCCTTATCTTTCGAGATTTTGACATGGCAAAATATTTAAATCTTTGCAAAAAGGAGTGAGATCAGACCAAAAACATAAATGTTAAAAAAAGAGCCAAGTTCTTCTATACAAAAACCTTTGTGTAACAAGTCACCCGTGAAAAGTAATGAGATCTAAAAGTGCGCCAAGTTCTTAATTCATGAAGATTTAATACCGAATATTTAAAGTAGAATAATATTGAAACAGCTACAATGTAATAGAGAAATTTTATTATTTAATGATTACTGAGTAAAATTTGATGGGCTTACTTGGCAAGTTTTTTTTTTATGCCCAATTCAAACGGTTTTAAAAACTTGACCAGTAAGCCCATCAAATTTTACTCAGTCTACTTTAAATATTCGGTATTAAATCTTCATGAAGTAAGAACTTGGCGCACTTTTAGATCTCATTACTTTTCACGGCTGACTTGTTACACAAAGGTTTTTGTATAGAAGAACTTGGCTCTTTTTTTAACATTTATGTTTTTGGTCTGATAAATTTATCTTAAATAAAGTAAAATATTATTATTTTTAAAACTAAGTGCAAATACTTAAAGTAAGTTAGTGATGGATTAATGGATTGCCACAATTTCGATATGTACTTACCTATAATGAAAAATTAAGTTTTTTTTTTAGTTAATTTGTATGTTACATAAGTTACCCTTTTTTAATGTCTAACGATATGAAAACCAAATAACTCTAAAAAAATACAATTTTAGCCATTTTCCATGCTGACTTTAACTCTTAAAAGAGCCAAGATCGCACGTGTAACGTAACAGTCTTTTCATGTAACGTAACAGTCCCAACATTTTTCTTTCCACGGAATCTAAAAATACAGTATTTAGTGTAATTAATATTTTATTTGCTACTTCCTTTCTTAATCTCAGAAACCTCGTACCTCACGTTTGAAATAGTACACTAAAAGAGCAGACTTATTGCATAATGTAATGCAACTCAAAATCTACTTCCAAATTCATGTAACGTAACAGTCCCGCTAAAACATTTTTAGCGTTTAAATGACAGGCCTCACTGATTTTTAAATTAATAGAAAATGTTAGTTAGGAAGTCTATTTTGAGAAAAAAATAATAGATATTGAAAAAGTATTCAGTTTCATATATACTTTTAGGTAAATTTGTATTGAAATATGCGTACGAATGTAACGTAACAGTCCGCGTTTTGGTCCATATGTGTAATGTGCTATTTTTGACTCACATCTATCAAAACATTTTGTAATCCAACGCACATCACTAGCTTTAATTTGGGAGAAAAAAATAAATCGTATGCCTTAACTTAGCAAAAACAAAGAAAAAAAATTACAGTTAATTTCTTTCTTTCAATCCCTTAAGAAAAAAAAAATTGTTTAAAGATCTAAAGCTTACGGTTAAATAGCGTGATGTTTATGAGTGCAAGACACATCATACGGTTAGAGTTAAAACTTAAAGCCGAAAGTAGGGATTAGAATATTGATCTTCGACGAGTAAACATCTACCCAATTACTGGGTATCACTTAGTTTATTTTTAATTTAATAAAAACAAAAAAAAAGTGTAACTTATAGTAACTTAAATAATTTCACTTGATTTTAGTTATTATTTAAAAAAAAAAAAAATACAAAAAAAAGTGAATTTTTCTTAAATTAAAAAAAAAAAAAAGATAACTAAATAAAATTAAAAAGTTATTCAATTTCACAACGAAAATAATAGCGGAGGAGAGATAACTCCGCTCCTAATATCTGCACAAGAAATTTTCCATCATCTATTTCAAGTCATCAAGAAACAATCAAAATCACACAACAATCAACACACATATATCTATCCATCTATGCTGTATTTTCGAAGAAAAGGCAGATGAGGATAGCGAAACAGGCAAATTTATAAAGGAAAGAGAAAAATTACAAACTTTATTTAAATTGTTATATTTTCTTAAAAACTATTTCAAAATTATATCTTCTGCCAATCATCGCTAAATTTAAATTCAAACCTTTTTATTGAAATTATTTCCGTTATCTTTTTATCCATTTTTTTTATTTATTTCATCCAAATTACTTTTCTTATTCACCTTAATTATTGCCATCATATATCCGAAATTAATTAGTACATACATACATTTTTTTGTATTTTCAATTTTAAATTCAATAGTTTCCGTTCGATTTTTTTTGTAAAAACGAAAAGAATTCAGAATTTTTTTTTTTACAAAATTGGTAAATTAAATTAATAGCTACAGTTAAATTAAAGGTACATAATTGTTAGGTATATTCTTCCAGGCATTTATTTTCTTTTTAAATTTATTAGGCGACGATTTAAGTATATAATAGGCCTATTATCGATAAATCGTAGGATTGTGCGCCAAGGAAAAAAAACAGGACAAGTGTATACGAATAATCGGTACTTAATTATTGGTACAAATATATGCTTTGGAGAAGATACATATATCATTCTGTTACCGTTTTCAGCTCGTTTAAAGTTGAGCATCCAATTTTTTTTCAAGGCTTTTTAAATCTGTTTCTAAATTTTTGTTCAGCATTCTTCTCGTTTATAATTACTTAAACTTCCAGAATGATTTAATTCTTATTTCTATCTAACTTCTAAATTTAAAAATGAAATTTAATTATAAATTTATACTTTAAGTTGTATAATGAAATTTGAATAAATTTGTTTTTGTAAAGGGTATACACCGAAAGAAAAAGTTTCAAATTCAATTATTTGGGCCATTTCAAATGTGCATGGTTGGGAGGGAAGCGTGAGGCCTAATTAACACCCTGGTCTCTGGCTCATTCAGGATAGATCCACACTAGTATTCATTTTCGTTTGGTAACATGAGCACATAGTTTTTTTGTATAGTTTGGTAAGAGAAAAAAACCCACCCCGGACTGAAGCAGCCGTAGATTTAAAGTGCTCACCTTACTCTTATTTTGGGAACATTTTCTATGACCCAAGACCAAACATAACATATGCTAGAAAAAAGAAATTCGGTGAGGCGCCTTTGCCTGACTAGTTTAGCAAATATTCGGAATTTTAAGTTTCTGACTTCATTGGTACTGAAGATAGGGAGGGGTCAAAAACCGCCTGAGTTCGTTCCTGTAAAAAGGGTGTAGTGCCAGAACTTGGCTGAGAACTACCGTGCCCTTTGATTAATTGAAGAAAAAAGAGGTCCATGGGCATTATTTGCTTCAAAACAACAAATATTGCGATCAGCAAATTCTAAGTGTAAACATTATTTTAAGAAACTGACTCAAATTTAAAAACAAAGAGCGTGTGTACTGTACAAAACAATACAACATCAAAAACTTTGGGTCAATCAACTGAACGACCCAATAAACCACCAAGACTAAGTGAAACATCAGCATCGTCAGCAGGGTCAACTAACTCAACCACTTAATGCAAAATCAGCACCTTTTGGGTGAAGTAACACAACAATCAAAAAGACAATGGAATTCAACACTAGATCAAACAGTTTCAGCAATCAGTAGTCATAAAAGGCAATGCATTGCAAATCGAGATCGCCCAATAATACGTATACAATCGATATAGCTAGTTGCAGCGACGCGACGGACGCTTGGACGGCGGACTATAGAGATTGATGTTGTGTTTTATATTAATTTTATAGTTGTCTAATTTAACTCAATAAAGCGCAAGTGGCCTGTGGCCCACTGTTTTAAAAGACTACGATCTACGAGAAATGCTTTATTGCGTGTATATCCTCGTCTGCTTTCAGAGTTTGAAACTGATTTAAAATAACGACGTTTTTCTTATCGAATTCAAAGGATTCTTCTAATTGTAGGCAATGCTAATTTAAGTTTGACACCGAATTGAAATTCTTCGCATATGGCAATACTGGGGTATATTTAACAACATATAGCAGAAAGTTTATTTACAACTGTTTTTTTTATATTTAGCATAAGTTATTTTGTAAATTTTAGTGCTTAGTTCTTAAGATAAATATTTTATAACAGCCTTATTTACTAACTCGTTTTAGCGACGGCGTAAAGTTACCTCGACTTTACAACAACTCTAATCCTGGAAAGCTTTATTATAAAGAAAATACACGAGGAATAGAGGCAGACTAAGCTAAAACTTTTTGATTGGGGATTTAAAGCCGTTTTAGTATCTAAATGTCATTTTGACATGATATCGTGTGAAATTTACAAAAGAAGAGTAAACAATTTTTTTCCTTTCTTACTAACACAAAATAGATAGATATTCTGCATTAATAAATTATTTATTGGGGACGCAATGTGGCTGGATTTGAATTTTATACAATCCAATTTTAGATGCATCCAATTTCCAATACGCAAACAATTATAATAAAATGAATAAAAACAGAAATCAGCTGGGGTTTGCTTACCTTTATAATAACCAGAGCTTTAGATTGGTGATTTGTTTGATAGTATATTTGACATAAGGAATGCGCAGCTGAAACGACTAATAAAATATGTTATAAATAAGGATTTGTTTGACGTGGCGTAAGCCCGAAGTAAGTACTTCGGCTCGGTTTAATCATTCCGAGGTTGAGTGTTTAATGTTTTATAAAATCATAAATAAAATATATTTGTTTGTGTTTTTTTTACAAGGGGAAGTGGTTTTTGATCGTGCAATTGTTCGGCCACATAGCTCATTAAAAAGCTTCTATTGTGTGTTTTTTTTAATTAAATTATATTCTTAATTGTTTTGTTGGTTAATTGTTGTTTTTTTTTATTGAAAGAACATTATTTTTTGGCGAAAAAATTGTTTTTAAAGTGTCTTAAATAACCTCAAATACGGTCCGAACAATCATTTTAAAAACATGTCGCTGTTTTTGACTGATAGCATGTCGTTCTTACATGTCGCTGACTGCATAGACCATTTTTCACCCCCAACGCCGTAAAAGAAGTTTTACTTCACTACACTTTTTCTTAAACAAACTCGATTGTCGAAAACTTATAAATACAGTGGTGGGCAAGAATTTAGCACATTAATAAAAGAAAAAAATAAACTATATTTACAAAATTTGTTTCTATTTCAATATTTTCATTTTTATGTTATTTACATTATTTACGCATATAAGTATATATTTCCAAAATACAATCTTGTATTTTTTTATATCTGAAAGAAAAAAATAACAGGAAACATACTTTTTTGTCTGGACAGTAAAATTGCTTAGTCATGTTACTTGCCGTTACTAAAACTATATTTTATTTAGTATTTTGTTGGAAATCCTTTGTTCTTTAATACTGTATTGAGTCTTCTTGGCAAGCTCTCGACTAAGGCCTCACAGCGTTGCTTAGGTATTGAATACCAAGCATTCTTTATCTCTTGCCACAAATATGTTAAATTTTTCGGTTTTTGTTTTTCAATGTGTTGCTCAACGTCATTCCACAAATTTTCGATCTGGTTCAGATCGGGTGATTGAGCAGCCCACTTTAAAACATTCACCTCTAAGGCAATTTTCACTAGTTTCTTCTAGTATCTTCGGCATATGGAATCATATGGTTCAAGATAATATCTTTGCACTGGTGCTGGTCCATTTTGGAGTCTATCTTCAGTATTGGACCAACACCGTGCCAAGAAAAGGCAGCCCGGACCATTACGTTTCCACCACCGTGCTTCACCGTCTTAATGGTGTATTTTATTTTAGGGGGTGGCCGTGGCGCGATAGATGTGTGCTCGCTTGTGAACCTCATGATCACAGGTTCGATCCCTGCCGTCGTTTATGTCGTTTTAATTCCATTAAAAATCTTCTAAAACTGTCATCAATGGGTTGCTGGCTTACTCATTACATGTTGTTCAGGCATAACACTAACAACATGCAATTGAGTTAAACTAGTATGCCCAACAAGGATGAACACGAAAAAAATAATGTGAATCATAAGCGACTCAGAAATAAGACACGGCATTCTCCGCCTTAGTTCATCCGCCATCCCTGGAGATAAAATATCTGAGACAACAACCTTCAGTCTCAGAACATCGTGCAACACATCTTTCCTATCCTTCTTTCTCTTCCTTAACTTTTCACGCCCGCGCTGTGTTGAAACATTTAAAGGGTAATCATAATCCCTTGAGCGCGTGTAGATTATAAAAAAAAAAAATTTGGATCATGTTCCTTGTTTTGTGGACGCCACACATATTTTTTTTCTATCTGATCCGATTCGAAAGAACTTTGATTCATCGCTGCAAAGTACATTTTCCAGAAATTTAGTGGGTTTCCTAGATGTATAGTGACCATACGTCCCGTTTTTAGCGGGACAGTCCCGTTTTTGAGGTCTCTGTCCCGCGGCCATAACTGTCCCGCTAAATGTCCCGCTTTTCTTAAGATTGTACAAATGTGTGTAGGTCTCTACAATTCTCAAAATGAAGCAATTATATAAATACTATTTCACATCCCTGTGCATACAACTTGGCGCATAAAAAACAAAAGTATGAGGAATAAAATTAGTCCATGTTTATGTCATTTTTAAATCGAAAACGCTTCTACAAAAAATTCAAGAGCGATTGTAAATTCTCGGAAGATCTGAAAAAAATATCTATTCCTTTAAGCGAGTAAACGTAACACATTTGCTTATTGTAATTCTTCGAATGCGAATTTTCAATATTTCCAGGAGTACAAAATGATGTAATTCGCCAAAGCAAACCAAACCAAAAGACAAAATCATAAGTCCAAAGTAATGGACTCTATTGCAGCAATCAAGTTGGATTCATTTTTTCGGAGTAGCGATTACACAGATCGTGAGAAGGAGTTAGCACTTGCACGGGCAGTGATGTGTATCTATACCATTTGCCATTACCACAGCTGTAGATCAATGGATTTCAACTGCAAATTGTTAAGCAAGCTGCTCGATAAAAAGTTCTCCTGTGCTAAACCAAAACCGAATTGGTTGTGAAAAATGTACTCTCTGCACATCAAGAGTTACTACAAGAACTAAGTAATAAAAGTTTTGAATCAATTTTCTCCGATGCATCCAACAAAAAGGATCTGAAGCTGTTTTTCATTGTTGTGAGGTGTCCCGTTTTTGCTTGAAATAATTCTGGTCACTTTACCTAGATGTAATTTGGCAAACTCTAATCTAGCCTTCAAATTTTTTTTCGAAATCAATGGTTTTCATTGTGAAATGCACCCTCTCAATTTTTTTTTTCATTTAGGCGGCGTCTCGTCTCACGGTTCTTGAGGATACATTGACATTGTAATTCTCCATTAATTCATTTCGAATGGCACTAGAGGTCTTAAATGGATCCTTGGTTAATAACATGCAAACGACTTTATCTTCCCTCTTTGTTGTCTTTCGTGTGCCAGGGGCTTGTTTTACATGTTTTGTCTCTCCATACTTTTCAAAATGTCTAAGAGCATTGTAGACCATCTTCCTGGAACATTCTAGCAGCTCAGAAATCTCCTTTACTGTGCGACCCTTTGAATTCATCTTAATGATAAGACTCTTTTTGTTCTCAGAACACCATTCCCCTTTTGCCATGACTATTCAATGTTTTTTTTTTTTAATTTTATTTGAATAAACAACATTAAGAAGATATAAAATTACACGTGCTAAATTGATGTCCAACCAAAAACAATGCAAATGACAAACTATCAACGATTTTTTCACTATGTAATTGGATTGCATATGAAAATGTACCGTTTTGTTTTCTCTGATTTGTTGTCATATATATTAGTTCAAAATGTTAGAAATTTTCAATTTTTTTCCACCTTGGAACCACTGTGGCCATCCGCTCCGTTCACTTACAAGAACGACTAACAAGTAACAAGATAATTTGAAAGTCTTATATGCACTTCCCCACATTTAAGAGAAAATTCCCACGAAACGAAAGTTTCAACTTCAACCCCATCCAGATAAAACTATCAGCGCTCTTCTGATGCGTTTGTTAAAAACAAAAAAAAATTGAACGAATTGAGGATGAAAACGGAGCACATCTGAGTACAGAGAATTTTCTCTCTTCACATGCCTTACACACTAAGGTACAGTTCATAGATACTGCTCCTAACTCCAAGTCTCAAGTGATGGCACTGGTTGAATCTTTCCATGCGATATGTGCATATTACAACAAATTCTGAGCAAGAGATACAATTTCGAAATTCATTTTCGAAAACTGAGTAAGAACACAAATTTAAATTTCTCTGCAGTGCTACGTTTTCAAGAATTACAATAACAAACTGAGTCACCGATGACGGTGAGTGCATCTGTGCTCCAACTCCAATACATCTGAGCATGGGGCATTGCAAACCATTACCATTAGCAACAAAGAGCTCCACTTGCAATTTCTCTGATGCTGTTGGCTTCGCTCCGATTTGTGCATGACTTTCTTTTGTATTTGGTTCTTTTTTTTTGTCCGAAGGCAGATATACAAACAAGAAGCCCCCATACGTTTGCTGTTGGCTTCGTCATCGGCTTCGGCTCCCTCGCCGTGCTTCGTAGTTCAGCTCATGCTATTGTGTCATCCTAGGAAAGTTTAAAGCCAGGAAGCACACTGCATACTACCACCAAGAAAATACATACTCTAGTTTGGCATATTGTTAACAATTTAGTCTACGAGCGACTACGTGTATGAAAGGTCGCGCTATTTCGCATCCCCGCAAAATAAATAATTTTTGCCGCTTTTATTGCTTTTAAATAAATTTCATAATAAATCCCGTTCCAATCGTAAAACAAGTTTTGCGGGAAATTATTGTATTTGGACGCACCGCTTTTTACGTGATTATTTTCGATTTTGTTTCGGGTATTGGTTTTTTCACCAACTCTAATAAACTCTTCTACTTCGATCTTCCATTCCAATTGTAAATAAAGTTTAATTTCTAGCCGATAATTTCGAATAAGATTAATCTTAACTGATAATTTAAAGAGGTTGCCCCAATGCATTTCATGATCATTTATGTTTTTTAGGTACACCTAATGCTGTATGTTAATTTATGTTTTGATTTTGTTTATGTTTTCAGGTTCATTACCTTAATTTTCAGTTAACATATATTTTTTTAGTTTCTCAAATACTGGATTACCATTCGATAACCATTAAACCTAATTTCTTTAGTTATTTGTTTCCCTAATTTTATACAAAAAAAATGAGGCTAAACCGAAATAAAAGTGTTGACTGTACATAAAGTTAATTCAATTTATCCCTTCCCGTTAAAAGTGAAATAAAACAACAATAATTATACGTCTTAAAAAATCAGTTTGGTTTTTACAAAAAATTGCTATTTTTAGGCAATTTAGTTCTTTTATAAATAATGTTGTTAAAACTGTTTCCATTTTTTTAAAGATCAAAATTTAATTAAAAGTGAAAAAATATAAACAACAAAATAAATATTAATAATGCAAAGATTAAAATAATATTAATTGGAGCTTCGCAGAAAGATACTAAACCTTTAAAGCAGTATCAATTCACTGAGGAATTATAGCAGTCAGCAGAACTATTTAAATGTAAGTCGAAGGTTTTAAGCGGATTCATACAAGAAAATGTTTTTTTATTGGTAGGAACAGTGATTATTTGTACAAGGTTAAGGTTCTGGAAATAAAAAAATCAATTTCAATTTCCTTTTATAAAAGCGATTTGGCCATTTGAAAATAAGATCACCTACAAAAATATTCAATTGATATACGGAGGATTTGTAAACCCAGCTTAGGGAACAAAATACTGCCCTTCAAGAGTTTAAAGCCTTTTCAATTCACTGATTCTTTGGAAATGGGTGTTTAAGCTTCAAATCTACGCCTTCTTTAAGTGTTTTGGATCATTTTATCATTCAATTTCTGCCGAATTAGAACAGGAATGGGGAGAGTTGTGAGTCGGCCACTCTTCTTCAACAGCTGACAAGAAAGTTAAATGTATTAATTCGTTTCAACATCTAGAAAACAAAGTCATGTTTTTAGTCTTTATGTACCACATAATTAAAACACAAATTTGTTTCAACCCCGTTCTTATAAAAATGATTGCAAATTTAAGATCAGAAAACAAATATTTTTTTTATTTTAATAGGTAAAAATTTTTGAGAATAAAATGCGCCATATGGAAGAAAATGGTCTGGGAAAATAAAAAAAAAATAACGAGAACTATTGCAATACAAATATTTTTCATCAAGTCTTATGAAATCTATTCTTATGAATTAAGTGTTAAGATGTTCTCAACCGTAGTTGACGCCATTTTGTTAATAATGCACAATACGCATTAACTAAATACACAAATTTGGAGATAATATCTGTATATCAGCCAATTTTCACAGTAATTTAATTATGTATAAATAAATTAACATGTCGACACCATCCGTTTTAATTAAATTTCGCACTACGGATATTTAAATGAACATCTACAATGGGTATTGGCATTTTGTTTTTAACTTATCAAACAGTGGTTCAAGTTGTAAGAGAGTTGGCTTAAATTCAGTAAAATCTTAACCACTAAAACAACCCTCGTAATAGGTTATCGCTCACTCATTTCAAGAACAAGTAATATATAAGAAAATTTTGTAGATTATATAAGTATCTACCTATTTTTTTTAAATGCGCCCATAAATCTGGAATTTAAATAATACTTGTTTTGTGGATATTCAATTGCAGTTTTAATTCGATAAGTTTTCAGGCATTGCAAGAGATTGTAGTTGTAGGTATACTCAGAAAACATGTTGGTCTACTGACACGCCCCTTTTATACAAAACAAACAAATCGGTAATATTGAAAAAAGAGTATTTTAATAATTTATGTGGAGTAAACAAAAACTTTTTCAAGCCCGAACCTTACATTTGATTAACACAATTTAACACAGAACACGAAATTGTATTAAAACCTATATGCGTATGTGCCCAATGAACCACAGAAATATCAACGAATAGGATTTCTTGACTTAAAAAATCATATTATGTACTATTTTGTTTTATACGTCAAAAACTAAAAACACAACTGGATCGCAAGTACTTTGGAATTTAAAAATTGCTCATAAATAAAAACCATTTATTTAGAAAAAAATGTTCATATGAATAAAAGTGCTGTCTGATTTCTAGAAAAGCATGAATTTATACAAAACAAAGTTTAAAAAATCGTTTTATTATTAAATACATTTTTAATATTTTTATTTTTAAATCTTTCTAAAACAATTTGGGATGTCAGGCGCAAAATTTCAAGCATTTAAATCCTGCTCTAAATCAATTTTAGAATGGGAACTCTAAATATTATGTATAAAACGAGAGCCGTCTTTTTGTTTATTTTAAATGACATAAACTGTACGAGTATTTTAACGTTAAGGATTTCGTTTTACTTTCACAGTAGCAAATAGACACTTTATCTTTTAAAAGTATACTTTATTCAGATTGACAATGGTTATTTCATACCAAAAACAATAAAAGTAAAAATGTTTACTGATGTTTTTTTGATTTCCTCAAATATCTGCTTTGTATGAATATTAGAAACCCGAAACAATCGTGCAAAAGTGCTCGACGATCTTTAATTTTTCAATATTGCGCCGGGCGATGGACAAACAAATCTGTACCTACTAAAATATAAATACATATGTATGTATGTACATATGTACGAGTATATCCCAATGAATTTTTCATAAAATGTACTTTTTTCGGGGAAAAATTATTTGGTTTAGAGTTGTTTGTGTTATTTTTAGTTTTTATGTGTGTAGTTGTGTTTGAGTTCTTCATCTGTCAAATTTAGGGTTGTTAATTGTTCACGCTCTGTTGTGAAACCCGCATTAGTTAGAAGAGTTTAAAATTATGAAAAAAGTAAGACAATGTCTCCAAACTAAACGACTGTGTAAAAGCCTAGTACGCAGATCGAGACAAGACAAATTTTATCTCTACAATTTTAATCTCTAAAAAACGTTTCCAAATCTCGCAAAAAAATTTGAAATTGGAGAGATAAAATCTAATTTAATGTGTTTTGTAGTGTATCTCTGGAACGGGATGTCTCACAAAAGTCGTTCATATCTTTTCGGAATCTCCTCTTGATGCTTCAGCATCAGCACCTTTTATATAAAACCAGTTTTGACAAAAATCACTTTCGGAAATACGATGGCTGTCAAAATTTGTCCCGCAAAATATTGCTTGTATCATTCTTTTTCCTGGCAAAATTGTGGAGACCAGCAATGCACAAAAGTATGAATAATTGAAGTAAAAATATCCAAGACAAACTTTGTCCCAGCACAAAAAATGTATGGGAGACAAATTTTTTCCCGATCTGCTTACTAGGCTTAAGTAGAGTCCATTTTATTCCTTAAACGAGCAACGTTTAAGATTTTGCACCATAAATAAATTAAATAATTTCAAGATATTGATTTTTCAAAAAAAATTTTTTTCTTAAATCCAAAAAATATTTTTTTCAAAATTTGCATATATACAATATTATTTTAAATTCATAGGAGATCTTTCATAAAAAAATTGGTTGAAATAATTCGAGCCGTTAATGAGGTAGTCGAAAATTAGAAAACGGTTCTATTATGGATTTCGACCAAAATGTAGTTCATTCCTTTAATAGTAACGCAATTTTTAATAAAATCGTTGGAGCCGTTTTTGGGATAAATAAGATTTTGCATAAGGTCGTATGGCATGTACCGTTAGCTTTTGAGATAAAAAAATGTCCTGTTTCTCCTCTATGCAATCATCGAATAACCTTAAAAACTAAGTTTGAAGAAAATCGCTACCCCAAGTAAAGTCATACAGACAGACAAACAGCTTTGCGGGACCCACATTTTTCGTGTGCTCTATCATCATAATGTCAACTTTTATCAAAATCTTGAGTTTGATTTTTTTACAAATGTAAAACTTGCCCTATAGTACATAATGTATATCGTATCAATGAGCCTCAAAATGTATTAAAGGTTATATGCATATTTACAGATGTGCCAATCCTAGATTAATTTAATAAGAGCCTATTTAAGTTGGATTAAGAATAAGCTTGAATTAAGCCTACTAAATGGGGATCTTTCCCACACCAAAAATAAAAACTAAACCAAAAATATCAAGGAATAGGACAACTTGATTAAAAAAATCATAATATATGTATGTATGTTCTATATTGGTTTTTTTATTTATAAATTCGCCACAATTAAAGATGTTTCTGAGTTTTCCTTTTAAATCATTTTAGGTCAAACAAAAAATTAGGAGTTATAATCGTTTTGGGACGGTATTTTTATATGGAGTCTATATTTTTGGAAAAGATTTTTTTACAAAAAGCTGTTCAATTTTCTAATCGATAACAACTTTCAATGCTCTTTGAGTCAAATTTAAAACTGCCTTTTAAAGGACCTGTTATATGTTAATTTGCAAAAGGATTTGTTCTTTCGACATTGAAGAAAATTGGAAAATTTATTCAGTTAAATTTAGATTTTGTAAAAGACCCTGAAATCAAGATAATAAGAAGAATTAGAAGTTTGTTCGCTTAGAACTCAATTTATAGTTGAGTCTAGAACGAATTTTGTAATGAATATTTCTTGTTCCCGATTTTCATTTACACAAAGTAAAGTTCTCGTAAAGCTAAGGAATAACAAAATCGTTCAAAATTTAGCTCACGAATAATGTGCCGAACACTTATTTTGTGCGCTAAACATATTTACGGATAAGTGCCTTACAGTAAAAAACCATATTTTCATGCAGCTACGTATTTCCTTGTTTTATCACTTCTATCACAAGCAATGGTCACCCGAAGTAGCCAGTTGCATTCCTCCACTTAAACAGTACATCCGTGATACCCACGAATGTTCACCAGTTCACCCTCGAGACTATCTTTGGTAGTACCTTCAAATATAGAGATTCGTTTCTTAGTCGGACAACACGAATATGGAATAACTTACCCGACACGGTTTTCCCTTGCCATTTCAATTTGTAAACATTCAAAACCAATGTTCATCGACACCTCCTTTCTCTCGGCCCCTAATTTTTCCATCGCCCGTGCTGTGTTTATCATTATAAGGGTCTCTTAACATACCCTTGAGCACGTGTCAATTATAAGAAAAAATGCTATGGTCCAAAATGTTTGGCTACATTTTTGCTTGATTAAACTTTAATCATGAAATCTTTGCAGGTAATTTTGAACTTTTGAAAAAGAAAAAAATAAAAAAAATAAAAGAAAATAAAGTAGGGATTTCAATAGAAAGGAAATAGTTTTCAAATAAATGTACTCAATCAAGACTAAGATTCTTGGCCTACCCTTTAAATGTACTGTGTTACTTAATGCTCTTCTTTTTTGACTAAAATTTTAATTTATGTATTCTGAAATACGGTTTTTTGACTTTTGGGATTGAACTCCCCATTCTGATCTCGAGATACTTGTCTTTTTGACCAAATAAGTTCTCTGAACCAATGCGTTCATATATTCCACCTTTAGTTCTTCTTTGTTTAACTTTTGTGCAGCTGCGCTAAACCTCGACATTATTTTGGGTCCTTGGATATTTTTTCGTTCTAAGGGTTTTTCAATCGGCGCGGGGAGATTTTGACAGCTTGTGGCGGTCATGTTGTTTTGGTGACATCTGTCAAATCTATTGTAGACTCTTCAGTTATTGATGCCAAACCACCGTGGCAAGTTGCAAGCTTGAACAAACTATAAAACTTTATTATAAAAATGATTGTTCGTTAGTATAAACGCTGCATGCGGTGCGCCCATTTTACAGTAACGGTGATCCCTTCACAGTCGACTCTTCAACGATTGGTGGCAAAATTTGAGACGACCGGTTCAATAATGGATTAGCCAGAGCAAGATCGGCCAAGTACTTCGCCGCGGTCCTTGGAAGTATACAGCAGAACCAATGGCAGTCGAGTCGATTCCCCGCCGTGCACAACAATATTTTGCGTCGGGACATGCGCCCTTACAAGATTTAACTGAACAAGAAAACGGAAGAGGACCCCTATTATGGCCGAAAAATCATCTTTATCGATGATAACCAATTTCGCAAGACAGCGCTACGTGCCATACAGCGTACGTCACAATTGACATTCTGCATGAACGACTTGGGCGTTATATTGGCCTTAGCTAGTCTCGCCTCTATATAGGCATTCTCAGATGTTACTTATACTGGGGCTATATAGTTTTTACTTGATATATCCTAGATGTGCCTATACATATGTCTCTATAAAAGGCTATCCATTATCCTTCTAAAAACATAACTTTTTTGTTTTGGTCCTAAATCGGTATTTTTCAGATTCTTTAATACGTATTTAAGTCTTTTAAACAGTATAATTAAAAGAGAGTTATTTGAGTAGCACTTTGAGACACGATATTTTATATATCACAGTGGCACAAGCACGGCAAGCGAGAGGGAGGACTCGGGTTCGAATCTCAGTGGAGGTAAATTAAAAAAAAAAATTCTACCCGGGTATGAAGTTGAGCTTTGTCTTAAATAACCGTTCTATTTCTCTTCAAAATATGATAGAGAATTAGAAATGAGAGAGAAAAAGTTTATTTGAATCACGTAATCTTCTGCAGATCGTCTCAAATGAAGATTAAGTTCACGTTTTGTGTCGATCACAGGCCTCTTTTTGCCATTTCAAGTTGGTTAAGTAAATTGTGTACAGTTTATTATTTATTGCGTATAACACATTAAACTAAATTGCAATAGAATCAGTAAGCTCAGATGCATTTTTGTATGTTTTTTTTCATAAAAAATAAATTCTTGTTATTTTAATTCGTAGTTGAATATGAAAAAAAAATAAAAAAATTGCTTATTTTTTTCCATTTTTCTGAAATCCTTAGGCGTTTAGTTGTGTTAGCCGTAAAACGCCAATAAGTTTTATATGTCAAGTGTTTTGTCTTCTTTCAAAATGTGTAAAAATTTCTTGCTAAATTTGCTCCCCTTTGTGTTGTGTACATTTTTGTTAGTGACGTCACTTTCTAGAAAAAGACATTTTTGGTCAATATTATTGTTTTTTTGACACTTCTTAGGCCGAACAACATCCAAAATACTATCAATAACCAGAAAAGTTCTTTTTAATATAATGACGAAGTCAAGTTGTTAAGGATTTAATAGCCAGATGGAATTTTTAAAGGAAGAAATTGTAAGGCGAACTCAATACTCGGGTACCTTTTAAAATGATATAAATTCTTTATGAATTGGCATATATGCAGCTGAAATGAGTTTGAGAGCATCTGGGCAGTCGGGCGCTGCAAAACTAATTCACGAAGTACCCAAAAGTCCTAGAAAAGTCGAAAAGTGTACCAAAACTTTAAGAGATTCCATTGAACCTACTTCAATGACTGGTGAAGAAGCTTTAGCGTTAATTTTCGAAGCAGGCTTACCTAAATTTCAATATGAAATTATCAGATCAAAAGCTTCTTAAGTATTTGCTTCTTATAAAATCGTTTAGGAGTGTAAAAAAATTGCTATCCCGATCCTGAACATATCGGAAACTTCTGTGAGTACTGATTTACAAAGTAAGCTAAACTTAACAGTTAAACGCTTAATTTTTCTACAAAAAGACGAGATTAATTCACTAAGAATTGAAAGGTGTATGTTTGTACTCTAAATGGGGCTCTGATGGGAGTTTTGGTCAGAATTCAAATAAGAAAGCCTTTTATAAATTGAACCAGGTAGATTCGTCTGTTTTTATTACTTGATGCCTTGTTACACTTCGCTTAGTTTCTGATGTAAAAATAATATAACAAAATCCACGTCCAAGCTCAAATAGATATTGTAGACCTGTTAAAATTGAATTTTTAAAAGGATCTTTATGAGTATCCGTAGCTGAAAAGCAAAGAGTAGATACCGAAATTACCGACCATTAGCCTAGTATTGTAATAGAAAGTGCAAATACAATTTCTATTCACCAGAACTTGATCTCGCCATGGTTGATGGAAAAGTGTGTAATGCCATTTCAGAAAACTCTTCTACACAAAAATGTTATATTTGTAATGCTTAACAAAAGGAATATATTTCTATTGAAGGAAGGATACTAAGCTTAGCAAAAAAAACTAGTAACAAAAAATATTCCAAAATGGTAACCCTATAATTTTTTGTTTTATAATGAAGTTATATTACAATCACTAAGGATGCAACCCACGTAGAATTTTATTTAAATCGTTTGAGCCTTTTTTGAGAAATTTCGTAAGCTAATGAAATTTGTTTGGGTGGTCACCCTAGAAATGGGCGTGGCCATTAGAAAATTTTACCATGTATTAACATTGGTATCAGTAGGTTTTGTGCCAAATTTCAAGTTCCTAGCCCTGTTTGTTAATTTAATGCCATCTTTTTGCCATTCTGCCCCACTGCGCGACGACGCGACGTGGGGATTTGAACAAAATTATACAACATAATGTAATGGCATACACGGGCCTTTCAAATAAAAATAGAATTGTGCTAGTACTCTGCACACAACTTGTTTTATTCTATTTTACTATCTACGGGTCTTTGTTGAAAAACCCCTCAAATTGGGGGACTACAGTTAAATACCTGGGAATACAATATAGATAAAAGGTTAACATTTAACAAGCGTGTTCAAAAAAAAAATTAATAAAGTTCAGAACTATGCATCCAATGACTAAAAGAAAATCTTTTGTGTGTAATAAAGATGATGATGATAATAAGTTCATGCTTATACGGGAGTCCAGTTTGGGGTCATTGTTCAAGGACGCACGTCCAAAAGATACAAATTTCAGAAATTAAAGTTTGAAAACTGATGCTTAGACTTCTGTGGCATTTTGCTATTTCCGCATTGCATACATCTGTCAATGTTGAAACAAAATTTTGCAAAAATTTCAAAGTTGATAGAAATAAATCGCCCCAATGAAGTTTACATTTGGGATAAAGCATTATTTATAGCCGAAATGTATTAAAAACAAAAACTAGCACACACTCCAGAGATTATGACTACTCTAATAATGTTACGGTGTAAAACAGTGCGAGCGTTGAGAAAAGCTAGAGAGGACTTAACAGTAAATGTCGAAGTATATCGGTATCGAAAGCCTATACATCACTATGAGGGCAGAAATCGAAAGCGGGAAGGAATTCCACATTCTAGTAGTGCGGCTCAAGAACCAACCTCTATTTTTGACAGTGCGTCCAAATTTAGCTCAAGTAAACTGCTAGACGAGTATTACGGCTTACATTGTTGATAGAAATAGAGATAAAACAAGGAAAGAAACAATATGCCTTATAGATCATAGCCAGATCACAAGGGGAAAAGAATTTTTTTGTTAGTTTATGAGAACCAAATGCATCTGCTGCATTTTTAGCTACGTCGAATATATGATCATTCCGTAATAGATTGTCTTTAACGCACTTACCGACTATGGAAAGTTTTCAGTTTTTTAATTCAAGTGTCATTCATGGATAATGACATGGTGATATATTTCGCTTAGGCGACAGAAAACAGTCTTGTGTTTTCGAAGCACTAAATTTCCCGTGGTTGTAAATACACGATTGAATAATGCGGTCAAGATCGGAATCTAATGATAATGAATTTAGCATTACTGCCACTTCAGTTCCAAATCCGAAGAACAAGGTTGTGAAAAAGCTAACGGTGCTGTCGTCAGCGAAACAGTCAAGTGAATTAGTAGTTTCAGAGAAGAGATCACTTATAAAAATAAGGAAGAGTGTCGCTGTCTTCGAAATAAATTTTAAAAAAATGAAAAAGTATTTATTTTATAAATATCAGACTTGAGACGGTTCCGAAAAACTCGTATTGAATTATCAGGAAGAGGAAAACGGCGGAGAAGTTTAAGCCAAATAAAGTTCCAAGACCTTTGCATCCTAGAAACGGTCAGAAAAATCTAGTTTAGGCCTTAGAACATAGTTAAACAAATACTCGATTTAGACTAATTGTACACCGGTTTTTCTTTGGGTGTAGGATTTAAGTATCCCCAGTGACCACCTCTTTACCCAACTCTAGCTAGGGTCTACGCTATATTCATGAATTAATATTTAGTGTATTGCTTTATGGGCCAAGTATTGGTTTCGTTAAAGAAATATGATTGCTTATAAAAACAAACTGTACACTGAAAATATGATATATACATACATGACAAAAATGTAGGTTGAGCTGATAATAATTCTGTCAATATACGTCCAACAAAACGTTTTGTCAAATTGATAAAAATTAAAGAAATTTGTTGAGGTAACAAAAATTATTTTGTTGTATACAGAAAATTATTTTGTTAAGCTAACAGATTGATTTGTTGAAGAAACAAAAATATTTTGTCCATATGATAAAATTTCGTAGAATTTACAAAATTAATTTGTCATATTAACAATTCTTTTATGGTTTCAACAAATTTTTTTGTTAATGTTACAAATTTGTTTTTTTTTCATAATCGGATTAACAAAATTATTTTGTTAAATCAACAAAAAAAATAGTTAATTTAACAAATTTATTTTGTTGAATCCACAAAATTTATCTGTCAGCTTAATATAAATAGTTACTTTCAATTTATAAATGTTTCTTGTTTCAAAATAGCTTTTTTGACCTTTAAGTCCACAAAAATTGGCGTTTCGTCCCTGCGATCTCACATAGTGTCATCTGTGAGGGCGTATTGACAACACGTAATTTTTCTTAATTAAATTCAGATAAATTGGTTGCCTACTTTTCATAATGCTGAACTATAAAACGAGAGAATGAAACTTAATATAATTCATCAAAGACATATCTAACAGAATCTTAACCTATTGTGAGATATGGTCAAATTTACTGAGACAGTAGACATAACGTATCACAGATATTTCATAATCATGTAAAAGCACTGGGATAACCAAAGTCTTTGCAAGAACTAGCCTTGTTTTTAGCGGTGTACATTTTTGTGCAGTCCATAAAGCTCGTAGAACACCATATCTTCTACCCACAATTTCATTTATTTGGTTAGGGTCCTTTTGAATACCATTCCTAAATTTTCTACGAAATCAATTGCTGAATTATTGAGTATAATTTAGGGGAAATAAGTTAACTCTTGTTTCTTTTTTGCAATAACTAAACATTTTACATTTCTTAGGATTTAGTGACAAGTTATGGTCAATATACTGGCACAATTCTCTATTAGACCTAGAGAACATCTTCGATTAATTTGGATATCATCAAAGAATTTAAAATTAAATTTTTTATATCGACCAAAATCGAACCTTGTGGGACACTTCTCACCTGTTTTCTTTCACTAAGATATGATGCAATTAACTTAACATTAAAGCCTCATGCCGAAAATCATACTCAAATTTTAATTACAAAAAATTATCTTTCAAATAAAGCCAAATTCATTGACATTAAAAATATTTGTTTATATTTTATTTCAAATAAAAGATATCCTCCCCTAAAAAACACCCTTTATCATAAAATTAAGTCTTTTAACTATAAAAGCAAGTACGTGCGTCTCTGTCCGTATTTTTATTTTTCATAAGTTATGCAGTATTCACTAATGATCTGATTATATTTTTGCATGTTATGTATAAGCTATATTTATCAGAAAAATCATCGGCAATTCGGATTCGGTGCCCACGATATGTTGCGGATGAAATTAATATAAAAACCATTTGTATACGATATACGCACCTTCGGCTTTCTGCAAATATGGTATACCTAAATAGTACATACACCATCATGGTATATATACGTATAGTATGGTATATATTGCATATATATAACCTACACAATTCTCATGGACGAACAATGGATGTAAATGAACACTATACGAATTGACCTTTAAGTTCGACAGCATCGAAAAAAGGGCACTAATTACGTTTCCATTATCAGCATAACTTGCATGAAATATGCGTCATTCGATGAAGAACTGAGGTTATGATATGTCTGATTAATTTAATTGCTCTTAATTGGATGTGTTCGTGTGTTAATCATATCACATATGATTTTAAGAAATAAACAACATGCAGATCAAGTGGACGACTTTAAAAAAAATTGATATTTTTGGGAAATCATTTATTAAGTGACAATTTTGTACAGAAAAATTTAAATGAAGACACGTGCACTTGGCCTTGTTCAAGACTTTTTAAAAAAGTTAAGCATTGAATTTGTTACGAGTAAGTACAGATTTAAAATTATAATAGAGTAAGAGTACCTATAATAGTTAAGAGTATGATGGTAAACAATAAAAAGGCTGTAAAAAGCTTTGTTTTTACTTTTTTTTTAATTGCTTAACAATAAAATCAAAAATATTAAAATATTAGATAATAATCGCTCAAATATGCGAAATTATGATTTTGTGAAATAAATGTGAACAAATAAATATCTTACACCAAATGATTCAAAATAGGGAGACCAGATTCCCACTATACAGGGTGTCCAGTAATTCGTCTGCCATACTTTGGGATGTGATTTGTGGTCATATTCTAAGAAAAAAAATGTTCTACAGTAAAGTCTGATTTTCAACTTTGACATCACTTTTTGACGATTTAAAAAAAGGCTAACTTTGGTGTACCCTGACCCATGTTAAGGTCAATTTCTCAATCAGTATTAATGGTAGACATGGGTAACGCAGTAAAAATTGCTGCGTTGATACACTAACTCAAGCGCACTTCACTGTACCAGCGAAATGCGTTAATGCAGTTTGCGCCATAACGCAGTTTGCGCCATAACGCAGTTTGCGCCATAACGCAGTTTGCGCCATAACGCAATTTTTGTTTTAACTCATTTGAAGCAAAACAGCGCAGCGCAACGCAGCTGTATTTTGTTAACTCATCATCATACAAACTTCGTAGCGCACAAGTGCACACAAGTTGTTCATCGTCTACCAAACAGTCTGAGTGAGAATGGGGGTGTCTTTTCAAACAAATTTTTTTTTTCGTTTGAGGTGTAGAGACGTTTGTACTTATATCTTTGGTTCTGATGGTCCAATCTTCAAGATTAATGTCTTAAATGAAAGATGGAATGTTTTCCTAAATACTGGTCTAAAAATTTTTAAGGAGGGACAAAGTTTTTCTTACTAAAAGCGTGCAAGGAGCTCCTTTCGATTCGATTTTAAGACCTCTAAATTCAAATGTTGATGAAAAATTTTACAATTTAAAAAAAAATAAAGATGCAAATTAATTGCAATAATGCTATTCTACAAATGTGTCATAGGTCATTTTGGAAAATATGAAACAGGAGAGGAGGTAGGATGACTTTTCTCAAATTTCAATAAAAATTAGATTTTGATTAAAAATTTAATTAAAATCTTAAAAATATGCCGATTTACATACTTTCTAGTTCTTCTAACTTGAGTATTAGTTCTCAGATCTTAATTATTGCAGTATATATTTAAATGAGCAATGTCAAACTTTATTTCTGTGTAAAAAAAAAAATTCAAAATAACAAAAAATTTCATACTAAAGAGTTAATGACGCAAAAACCAATTCGATTCAAATCACTCAAAATTCAAAAGTTGATGAAAAATTTCAGAATTTTGAAATAAAATTACCACCTTATTATTGCCCCAATCCTCTTCTAAAATAATGCTGAACAATGTTTTACAATTAATTCGACAGGAAACACGCTAAAATTGGTTGAAAGGATTTGAAACGAAAAAAAATCGAATTTCATACAAAAAAGAAATAGAGATGGTTTCATAAACTATTTTTTTACTTCGAAAATATCATACAGATCTTTAAGATTAAAGTCTTAAAATACTGTAGACATTAGACATTCATACAATTTATGAAAAAAAAATATATCAAGTTTTACCCGACTACACTGAAAAAAATGTAAAAATAATCTGGAGTAGTGATTTTGTTGTTCTCCCACTTTACTGTGGAAAAAATCATATAATAAAACGGCAAACATGTTTTTTGTGGTACACTTTTCTCCAAAAGTATTTAACCGATTTCGATAAATTTTATATGGTTGGAAAGCCACAGTTACGGAGATGTGCAGAATATACTTGAGACACGCATTTACACACTGTGGGTCATTTTTGTTTTTGCACTGTCGAACACTTTGCATATTACATAAAATAAAATTTAATTTAATAAATTTGCTTGAAAACACTGCCAATAATATAAATAATAAATAAATTGGCACTCGAATTTCGAGAGCTGGGTCGGCTAGTTTAAATAAATACAAAAACCTGAACATAGAAAATTAAAACTACATATTTTGTATTATTATTCAATATATTTTCTAAATATATGAAGAAAATTGAAAAGCTCTCAGTCCAACATGAGGGCAGATATAAACTATTTTCTAATACATTTTTTTTAAGACTTGTATTTTTTCACACAATGCTTGCTTCAGATATCACTCATTAGTCATTACTTTTGGCATTTTTACGGATTTTTACAAAATATCTTTCATTCGATTAAGAACAAGTAAGCGCTTATATTGATATACAACATGCATGTGCATAGCCTAAAAGCTTCGTTATAGTATCTAATGTGGAAAAAATTCAAAAACAATTTCTTCGATTTTTTCATTTTCCAGATACATAAATGCAAAAAAAAATTTAAAATGCTCGATTTTGCTGCACTCTATTGACTATAACTAGAGAAATACTTTTTCTATCTATAAGATTGAGGTGTCCATTGATAGGTTAAAATATCACTAATATGAATATTAAAAAAAATTGTAGGTTGTCATACAACTTAAATGGTTAAGAGGCTTGGTTAGATCAAAAAAGAAATCCTAGGCAGAATTGACAATTCTGCCCACATTTTCTAACCGATTTTAAAAATTTTATTATTTTCTTGAACAATCAGCGGTTATTTTGGTATATAAAATATTTTTCTACGTTACCCACAAGCTCCAATAAGTCTTCTGCAATACAAACATTTTTTTCCTTAAAAAGCAAAAATACCATATACCACATCATGGAATTTCATTGAATTCCGTCAAAAATGTGAAAAATATGGGAGGGCTACAAGGAAGTCAGCGCTTTTTGTATCTGCTTGAATGGTTTTTGTTTGTGCAGCGCAGCGCTGCGCTTGTCAAATGCGTTATTCGATCATTGAGTTGATGAGTTGATGAACTGCGCTATTGCGTCACTGCTTCACTGAGTTACAAACTGATGTATCAGCGCACGTAACGCAGCTGCTGCTTCAACGCATTGCGCTAATGCAGCGCTGCGTTACACATGCCTAATTAATGGTAGCGACGTCATTTTGGACTTTTTTTTTAGAAGACATACTAACCTTCAAAACTACGTTTAAATTGAGCTGATGCATTTTTGGAGTTGCCAGATATTCAATTTTAAATGCGGTGTTCAATTTTTCTTGCCCGAGCAAAATTTTTACTTTGAGGTCAATTTTTTTCAAAAAATGCGTAATAAACATGAAGTTTCCTTATTTTTACCTGATGAACAAAACAATAATAAAAACAAAAAAAAAACTCATTTATAAGTGCACCAAAAAACCCATACATATTATTATACTTGGGAAAATCTAAAATAGGCAAAAAATCGAATTTTGGTTTTTTTACCTACTTTTATTGCAGCACTTGACAATTGGAGTGGTTTTCCGAAAATTGATAGTTTTTAGGTAATGGGTAAATTAACTAAATAAGTGGTATAAAAGAAAAGAAAAACAATTTCATTTGTAAGATTATCAAGTTAAGTCACGATCACAGTTGGACAAGAGCGTTTTTTAAAATGCCTTCATTTACGAGAGAAGAATACGTAGACGTTTATGGGTTGTGCATTGGAAATTCAAGATAAGCACAACAAATATACCAGGAACTTTATCCTAACAGACGACTTCCTTCTTGAAATGTTTTTGGAAATACCTTTCGAAGGCTTCGAGAAACTGGATTAGTTTCAGTGTCAATATGTGGGCAGGTGTAACTGAAAATAAATTAATCGGGCCTTTTAAATTACCACCCCGACTTAATATTATAAATGGACCAATTCACTGGCCTGCACGATGTCCCGATCTCACTGTACTGGATTTTTTTGTATGAGGACGAATGAAAAAAATCATTTACTCATCTGAAATAACAACTCTAACTGCATTAGAATAACGTATTTCGGAAGGACCACTAAAAGTAAGGCAAGGGTTATCGAGAATAAACACTCAAAATTAAATCCAAAAACGTGCTCTAGCATGCATTCAAAACGCAGGAGGGCACTTTGAGCACTTATTATGATTGTATTTGTGTGTACATAAAATAAAAAGTTACTTTAAACTACACAAAATATTGTTTTATTCAAACCCTTTACACCTCAAGGCAAAAAATATTTTTTTTTATTTTTACCTGTTTTAGATTTTCCCAAGTATCATAAAATGTATGGGGTTTTGGATGTAGTTATTTACGAGTTTTTAATTTATTATTGTTTTGGTCATCAGGTAAAAATAAGAAAACTTTATGTTTATTACGCATTTTTTGAAAAAAATTGACCTCAAAGTCAAAATTTTGCTCGGGCAAGAAAAATTGAACACCATTTAAAATTGAATATCTGGCAACCCTAAAAATACATGAGCTTAATTTAAAAGTAGTTTTAAAGGTTATTATTTCTTCTAAAAAAAGTCCAAAATGAGGTCCCTACCATTAATACTGATTGAGAAATTGACCTTAACATGGGTCAGGGTACACCAAACTTAGCCTTTTTTAAATCGTCAAAAAGTGATGTCAAAGTTGAAAATCAGACTTTACTGTAGAACAATTTTTTTCTTAGAATATGACCGAGAATCACATCCCAAAGTATGGCAGACGAATTAAAGGACATCCTGTATAGCCGATACCAATAAAATCTCGATACGTTAAAATATTTTAAACATGAAGCAATGAGTCCATTCACACTATCGACTTGGGATACGCTCTTGTGTAAAAATATTTTTCATAGCGCCATCATATCGAGATCAACAACACATGGAGAACCTGGCCTAATAGTTAGTTTAAAATAATAACGAAACGTAAGCTTTCAACGTATTCAAATAAAGGAATAAATATTGCCATTTCCGTGTTGCTCGGTAAAACGTTTTTTTTTTATAGTGAACAACGAAATATTAGTGTACCTATATAGACAAAACTTTCAATATTAGACACGTTAGCAAAATTTAAGAATTTCGTAAGCCGATTTTTGAAATTTTTGGACCAACACAAGACTTTGAAAGTTGTCTTGTCTACTAGATCCATAGTTTTTAACTTTATCCAAACTGGATTACTTCACAAGTTCATACGAGTTATGGTACTCGTATCTAAATGGTGCACTTGAGTGCTAATTGGAAAAAGGGCTATATTGCCGGTGGTCGCCATTTCTACCTACCTACCTGCCTTGTCTGAAAAACTCACCTAATTCTCGAAAGGTTATCTAAATTAAAGAGTACGTTGGTTGGGCTCAAGGGTAAACTGATGATTTCTTGTAGCAAGAGTATTATGCTCTTGTTAAACTTATGTTCACTAGAACATTTATAATCGATAAAATAATGAAAGATGAAAGAAATTTAATTGCGTTTTTAGAGCACCGTCTCAAATATGTTCTCAAGCTTTGAACGAATATAGGATCTTTTTACAGCCAAATCAGAATGACTGAACAATTTTCTTGAATCATTGAAGGAAGCCTGAACCCTAGCACCGTTTTAATACAGTGGTATATGATGCACTTACTAAGAAGTGCAAGACATATTATGTTAATCAGGAAACGAATGTGTGAAGCCGGGAGTATTGTTGCCAGCAAAACAATTAAATGACAAAAGATGATTGATAAATATGAAAAAGAGAGTCATCAAACCAAATGCACGCATTTTCGATAAGAGAGCTTGCTGCTTTTGAAATATCAAGTGCAATAATCTAATTTTCTCAAATACGGTGTAAACCACAGCTCCGTTTCGGGGAACCTCATAGAATTTAATATTTTAAAAACTGAAAGTCCAAAGCTCTAGTCCAATTCCCATAATTGGGCAGGTGCTCTAATAATCCTCTTGGATAGAATCCAAAAAAGAATATACATATAAGAATTATCTATGGTTAAAATATAACAGACACATTTGAATCTCTCAATAATCGAAATATATAATTTTACAAACAGTGTTCTGGTGAAGTAGCCGGTTGTATTCCTCCCCTTAAACAATTTAACCGTAATACTCGTGCTTCAGAGAATGCTCATCAGTTTACCCTTGAGCCTAACTTCGATCGTATTGTTAAATTCAGAGATTCTTTCTTTAGCCGCAATATATGAATGTGGAATGCCTTACAAGGCTGAATATTTCACTCCTATTGTGATATTCAGACATTTCAAAAAATTTTATCAAAATTCTAGGACCCGTTTTCGAGAAAAATACGATTTTCGAAAACAATTTTTTTATACATTTGTATGGATACCTTTATTTTTAGGTAAAACAAATTTTTTTTCTCAAATCTTTGAAAAAAATCGAGCGAAATATTGAGTTTCCGAAAACAAATTTTGAAAATTTGAATACGCAATAATATTCAAACTTTGGAGGATGCTGCAGCATAAAATCGGTTGTACCGTTTTCGAGAAAATCAAAAACAAAAAATGGTTCCAAGAGGGGTGAAAAAAATATCCATCTTTTGGAAAAAAATTTTCAAACATTTCCTAGCTTTAACTAAATGAAATATTTTGATTTTTGTTTTAATCTGTTGAACAGTTTTTGAAAAAAAAATATTTATAAAATTTTGAAAAAAAAAAAAAAAAATAAAAAAACAAATGCACGACTGGGTCGCACGAACTTGCTCCTATGTAATAGAATAGGAATTTTAAAAACGAATGTTATAAGAGAAAACTGTTCATGTGGATAAAATAATTTATAAATTCTTTTAGAAGTAAGAGATAAAAACAGAATGTTATGCAAATTAAAAAAATAAGCTTTTATATACAAAATTTTTAAAACATTTTTAAGAAACAAATTTGGTACGCCAACTTTAAGTTTTTATTATTGTGCGAATTAAAATTAAATTTCCAAAAAAAAATACTAAGCCATTTTGGAGATAACGAATTTTCCAAATTTTCCACAAAAAAATTATCAAAATTCTAGGCACCGTTTTCGAGAAAAATACGATTTTTGAAAACCATTTTTTAACATTTGTATTGTGGGTAACATTATTTTTAAGTAAAATAATTTTTTTTCTCACATTTTGTATATTATATTGAGAAACTTTTATCTATCAAGTTTAAAAAAATCTAGCATGGGGTTTTCGAAATACTGAGTTTTGCAAAAAAAAATTCCAATTTTTTTTTTAAGTCCAACATTTTTTTTTTTTTTTTGAAAATTTGAATACACAATACTATTTAAATTCTTGGGGAGCTTTAGCAGTTACGGTGATTTTTGGTCTTAAAAAAAAGAAGACAACGTGTAGGGGGAAAAATTCGAAATGATATCTACCAAGTTTGATGAAAATCGCCCGAGCCGTTTAGTCTGTAGTCGAATAGACCGACAAAATTGCGAGACACACTTTTTTAGTCTTCGCTATCATCGTAATGTCAACTTTGATCAAAATCTCGAGTTCGATTTTTTTTACGAATGCATAACTTGCCTTACCTATAAGTCGCAAGTAAAAAATGTATGTTATATTCTCTTTATTAAAAACAGCAGATCTATTATAGCGATATACTAGTTTAAAAGTTTTTGAAATAAAAAAAAAATTGAAAATTCCGAAAACGGTATAATTTTTATACTTAACACTAGGATGTTTAAATTTTCCCCAGATTACATTTAAAGACTTAAAACGAATAATAAGAATAATAAAACTTACGAAAATGGTGGTGATTTTGGCAATAAAGGCTTTTTTCAAATAAGAAACTCTTATATAAGAGTATATGTATGTATTAGTGTTTTTTTGTGATTCAATTTACGTAAGTTTGTTTGCCATTTTTTTGTCTACCCATATATGTATGTCAAGCTCAAGCTCTACTCTGAATTGCATATATATGCATTTGTTCCTCTCAATTTTTTTCTAAACTCCCTCTTTCCCTTCTTTCAGTAGAAAGAACTAATTCTAATTTGACGAGCTTTTTCATACAGCTTTCAGCTTTACTTTTTCTTCTCTCCACTCGAGGTCCCTATTTTCTATTTATTATTATTATAATTAATTATCATTTGCATTATTAATATTAATTCAGAAGCTCACTTCTTCAGAGATCGGTGGTTGTGCGCGTCTGCGCGTTGACTGTAATTTGTATTGAATATAAGTGCGAAGGTTCAAATCCAGCTTTCACCACTACTTTTTTTTTTTTTTTTTTTTTATTTTTTATTCTATTCATTATTTAATATTATACATATTTTCATATTGGAAATTTGTTTCTTATTTGTCTGTCCCTTATATATTAAAAATGTCTTGCGCCAATACGAATTGTCTGGATCGCTCTGGCGTAGCCCCTCTTTTCAAGTGTTACGGACCTTGTGGAAATCTATTCCATGCCAAATGTGTCGGTACAAATAACTCGTTAATGGATAAAATTAATTCTTCGAGTATTGCTTTTTGGTATTGTCTTAACTGTAGAAAGATTTCGCTAGCTCATTTCTGTTTTAAGCTATCCTCCTTAAAAGATGAGCTAACGAAAATCTCCAAGGGATTTGATGAGTTAAGTTCGAACTTTGCTAATATTGTGACAACGGTTGATAGCATCCCTTCTCCGGTGCTAGTAGCTGACAACTCCTCTTCAACGGATGATATTCTCTCATCAAATCCTTCTACTTCTAGGAAAAGCAAAAAGAGAAGAAGGGACATGACCACCATGTCAGCCAACGTAGGTCCGGCACCTAAAAAAACGTCCCTTATTGGTAGTGAAGTCGTTGAAAGTTCAATAACTCTATCCGACCCGGCTATCGAATCACTCCATATTAATGAACCAATTACTAATGTTACCGAAACCTCCTCTGAACCCACTGAACCTATTCCACCTCAACCTGTAACCGAAAATCTTGACTTGACTCCAACACAGGAATCCGTCGTTACTGGTCCAAAAACTTTAATTTCAGTTCCGAAGCCCAGGGCCATATTTATATCTCGTCTCCAACCCGAAACGATGCCTGAAGATGTTGTGGATCATTTGATTGCTACTAAGGCTATTGTCAATTCATCATGCGTCAAATGCTCCAAAATAAGCAAACCAAACAGCTTCGTAGCATCCTTCAAAATAATAGCTCCCAATTCTCTCTTCGAACCCATATGTAATACTTCTTGGCCTCCTAACACATTGGTAAAAGAATTTACAGCGCTCTTGAGAAGGAAATCAAATTTTAATTCGTCTCCTAGTATAAATTCAAAAAACTGCCCAGGTTCTGCATCTACTACCAGAATGTGAGAGGTCTCCGAAGTAAAACTTCTAAGACTTTCAAAAATTCCCTAGTTTTGCCATACGATCTTTTTGCCCTTACAGAAACTTGGCTTAACGCAACAATATTAGACACGGAACTTTTTGATAATGAGTTCTTAGTTTTCCGAAAGGACCGTCACGTTGACGTTACAAATTCAGTTGGCGGGGGAGTACTTATTGCTGTTAGAAGTATTTTCTGCTCAACACAAATAGTCTTCCCATTCAATCTGACAATTGATCTGTTATGCGTCAAAATAACTAAGGAATCTTTAGTCTTATTTGTTTTAAATGTTTACATTCCACCTAAAAGTCCTGCTTCCGTATACACTGAACTTTCTTTAGCACTCGATTTTATTTTCAGTTTAGCTAGCCTTGACAGTAAAATTCTTGTATTAGGGGATTTTAATCTTCCCCATATCGAATGGGTTCCCTCTGATGACGAATCCTATTTTGAAGCTTCCACAAGTTCACCCCAACAAGAGCTCCAAATGTTGGATAATATTATCTCTACAGATTTACAGCAAATTAGCTGTATACGAAATAATATGAATAGACAACTGGACCTTGTATTCTCATCTGACGCCGTTAGTACAGTAGTGGTAGAATCTATCTCTGCTTTGTCTAACATAGATCAATATCACCCGCCTCTTGACATTTTTCTTGACTTGAGTGGTCATTTACTAGAAAATAGTAATCCCCACGACTGTTCTTATACTTTTGACTTTCGGAGAGGTGATTTTCAACAGCTTTTAGATAGTTTAATTATTTCCGGTATAGAACGTTTACCGATTTCTAATGATCTTGACAAAACTGTCTCAAGCTTCTATTCTATTTTGATGAGATGCATAAATGAAACTGTCCCTAAAAAAAGATCTATTCCCTGTAATTCTTCTTGTCATCCTTGGTTCACAAAAGAACTCAAATGCCTTCGAAATAAAAGAAATAAGGCTTGGAAAAAATATATAAGGTTCATGACAGTAGAGAATCAAGTAGTTTACATTTCCCTTTTAGAAGAATTCAAAAAACTCTCTTATGAATGTTATAATGATTATCTTCAAACCATGGGGCTTTCCCTGAAATTAGACCCGAAAAACTTCTGGAAATTTATAAATTCCAAAAAGAAAAGCGACGGTTATCCTGTTAATCTCGTTTATAATGACGTAATCTTGAGTACTACTACAGAAATCTGTGAGGGATTTGCAAATAATTTTAGCCAATCCTTCATTGATTCCCCTGTTGTTGTTGACGATAACTATTTTCAATTCTTACGAAATTGTCCTCAGGTATCATTTAATAATATTACAATAGATCACGACAAAATTTTGGACTTTCTGTCACATTTAAAAGACGACTATTCTATTGGACCCGATGGAATACCACCCGCTTTATTGAAGAAATGTAAGTCTGTTTTAGCTCTTCCTCTGCGTAATATTTTTGTTCTATCCTTGAAATTAGGTAAATTCCCTGCAGTTTGGAAGAAAGCATTTTTAACGCCAGTATTTAAAAAGGGAGATAAAGACAATATTACCAACTATAGACCAATTTCCAAACTTTCTTGCATTCCGAAGTTTTTCGAACAAGTTGTATGTGACAGTTTGACATTTATATGTAAAACTATTATCTGCAACCAACAACATGGTTTTATGCAAAAACGTTCTACTGTTACTAATCTTGTTGTCTTTTTAAATAAATGTTTAAACTCTCTAGAAAGTTGTCAAGAAGTTGATTGTGTATACACTGACTTCTCGAAAGCTTTTGATCAACTGTCTCATGAGATTATCAAGTTTAAACTTGTCTCATACGGATTTCCAACACCTTTCATCAAGTGGATTTCGTCATATCTTGAAGATAGGTTATATCAAGTCAAATTCAGAAATTCATACTCAAGAGAGTTTATTGCCAAATCAGGTGTTCCGCAGGGAAGCCATCTGGGACCACTACTCTTTACATTGGCTATTAATGATGCTCCTCTGTGTGTTCGCAACAGCGAAATTCTAATCTTTGCAGATGATATGAAGATTTATAAAAATATAGTATCTTCAAATGATCGGGCTTTACTGCAAGATGATATTAACCATTTTGCCTTGTGGTGTGAAAAGAACAGTCTGAACCTCAACCCGACAAAATGTCAAACTATGACTTTTTCTAAAAAACGTTCTCCTTACTCTCATGAATATGTTATCTCACGGCACATTTTAACTCGTGTTATGACTGTAAGGGACCTTGGAGTTCTTTTTACGCCCAATTTAGATTTTTCTGCTCATATTAATAAAATCGTGAATAAGGCTAATTCAATGTTAGGGTTTATTAAGCGCTGGTCTAAGGAATTTGTTGATCCCAATGTCACCCGGGCTTTATACAACTCCTTGGTGCGTCCCCATCTTGAGTATGCATCGCAGGTTTGGACTCCTCTTTATGATATTCATATTGAGAGATTAGAATCTGTGCAAAGAAACTTTACTCGTTTTGCCTTGAAAGGACTTCAATGGAATGATCCTTCGTATGTCCTCTCTTATGACCAACGATTATCTATTCTTCAGATGCAAACTTTGGAACAAAGAAGAACAAACAATGATTTGGTATTTTTCTACCAATTAATAACAGGCGTCACAGATGCACCAGATCTTTTATGTTCGGTTTATTTTAATTATCGGGGAGGAGGTTATAATCTTCGAGGCCTCGATATGGTTAAGGTCCCAACACACAGGACCAACTATGGCATTCATGAGCCCTTGACACGTATGGGTAGACTTGTAAATTGGAATTCAAATATTTTTGATTTTAATATAAATAAATGTAAATTAAAAAACCTTCTCAAAACCAGTGGTCCACGCTCCTAAATGTTCTTTGTTTCCTGTTATGTTATTGTTTGTTCTTACGTAATATTATTTGTGTCAGTGTTAATTGTAATAGAGTTTGCCTACTAACAACTAACACTGCACTAAATGATGAGCCGGTGGTATAACACAGTTCTCTGTGTTGGCAAACCATTGGTCGAAAGACGGAGCTTGCTATAAGCTTTCTTCGACCAATTCTGATAGTGTAAAAAAAAATGTACATGTGCAGAGGTTTTTTGTGACATTATAAAGAATTCATGGTAAAGAATTACTTCATCCGTTTTTTCATCCGCGGAAGTCGGTACCAAGTTTTCACTCGTCTCCTCAATGAAGTAAACAGCCATCCTGTAATCCTGTAGCCAATGCATGCTGTCAAGCCACTTCATCATCGTCATTAACACTGGTAATGTTTCAGAATGCAAACATTTTATTTACACAATTTATATCAATCCCCATGAATGTAATTTCGCTAAGTGCTACTCCTGCTTACATCTTCATATGTGAAGACTCCAAATTAACGCAGAGTGTTGTTTTGGTGTTATATATATTTTTTATTTTCCACATTTTAGAAAATTCGAATTTTCTTAAAGCAAATAATTTAGTAGAAATTAGTCAGCATTGCCAAAATATCAATGCAAGCCATTAATTATCAAAAATCAAAAGTGTTTCTGTTGGAAGTAACAATTTTTGTTTTTATTTTGTTCTATCATAAGTGTGATTATTTAACTTTTTATATATTTTTTTTAATAAAAGTTTTTTTTAATAAAAGTACAGTTTAAGGAGAAAACAACATTTTCCTTAATTTCCAAAAAAACTGGTATTTTTGATTTAAAAAAAAAAACACAAAAACTTTTCGCAATGAAATAAAATTCCCCACTGGATCGCACGAACTTGCTCTTGTGGTTAACAATATTAGAATTTTAAAAATGAATGTTATTAGCGAGAAATGTTCAGGAGTAAAAAATGATAAAAAATACTTTCTAAGCCAAATACAAATTTATACAAGCTCATAATCGCTGAAATTTATAAGAAAAAAAAAAATTGTTACGCTATTATTTCGCAAATAAAATAAATTTTCCAAAACAATCATTGGCCCGTTTTTAAGATATCAAATTTCCAAAAAAAATTAAATTTGAATTTTTTTCGAAAATGCAAAAAATATTTTTTTCTGGTTTTCATATGCAAGGTTCTTTCATTCATTCCGTTATGCCGGTAAATAGAAAGTGCAAAATAAATAAAATCCACGACTGGGTCGCACGATCTTGCTCCTATGTAATAGACTAGGAATTTAAGAAACGAATGTTATAAGAGAAAACTGTTCATATGGATAAAATAATTTTATAAATTCTTTTAGAAGTAAGAAATAAAAACAGAATGTTATGGAAATTATGCAAGAACCAAAATTATAAGGTTTCTTTAAAAAAATAAGCTTTACTATACAAAATTTTTAAAACATTTTTAAGAAAAACTTTGGTACGCCAACTTTAAGTTTTTATTACTGTACGAATGAGAATTAAGTTTCCAAGAAAAATATTACGTCGTTTTTAAGATATCGAATTTTCAAAAATTGAAAAAATGTTTTTTTTTTTTTATGTTTTGAAATGCAATGTTTCTTAAACTTCTTCTTATAAAAAATTTCATTAAAACCCGTTATGCCGATACTGAGAAATTCAAAATTCGAAAAAATCGTTCTATTGGTCTTTTTCTTTTTTAAATCCAAAAATAATTTTTTGAAAATGTGAATACACAATAATATTGAAACTGCCAGTAAGCCTCAACATAAAAAAAACGATCACAATCGGTCGTACCGTTTTTCAGAAATCAAAAACAAAAAAAATGGTTCCAAGGTGGGTACCAAAACTAACCATTTTTTTGAAAATTTTTTTCAGCCATTACCTAGCTTTAACTAAATGAAATTTTTTATTTTTTTTTTAAATCTGTGGGATATCTGTAGGTATCTACTGTCAGTGATTTCTTAGTTTAAATCTTTGTTTTGAATTTTATATCGTAAGAATTGAGCGACACAGACAAAAGTTTATCAAAATTTTAGATTCTGTTTTTCAGAAAAATAGGATTTTTGAAAACACTTTTTGACATTTGTATTTTGAGTTCCTTTAGTTCCTTTATTTTCAAATAAAATAACAATATTTTCTTGTCAAGGGTTTTTCAATTGGCGCGGGTAGTTTTTGGCGGCCATGTTGTTTTGATGATATCTGTAGTCGAATATATTGTTTATTATTCAGTTGCTGATTTCAAATCACCATGGTAAATAACACAATTAAAGAGAACGTCCAAATGATAAAACTTTATTATCAAATTGAGTGTTCATTACTGCAAACGTTGCACGCGTTGTTCCTATTTTACGGTAGAAGTGTTGGCCCTTCGCAGTCAAACCTTCAACGGTTGGTAGGCCAAATTTAAAACGACTGGATCGGTAATCAATCAGCCAACATGGCCAAAAAATCATCCAGTCGCATTTTTGATGAATGGCTGTGTCAAAAAGCAAAATTGCAATATATGGAAAGACACCAACTCATACTAAGTTCACAAGGTGACAATGCGTCCTCAAAAAGTTACAGTTAAGTGTACATTTTAGGCCGACGTTGGTGAAGCGGTCACCGTCAATGGCGAGCGCTACAAAAGAGTGATAACCAGCGTTGTGCTAAAGTGCCCAATTGGGCCATTTGGCCCCAAGATTCTTATTTTGGCCCGGTGCCCCGGGCCATCACGAAATGGCCCCGAAATTGTAAAATTTGCAAAATAAAGCAACCCATTTTGCACAGCATTAAAAAACAAAATTTTATTTTAGAAATCGATAATATCCAAGTAGTCGATATTTACTCTCATCTATATGCTAATTTGGCTGAACGCATTCATTGAAAAATTCAACACATCACATCGACTGACAGTAGCACATACCGGCTGTCTTTCTCTTTTTCTCTGTCTCATATTTAAGTTCTTCACTTTTTCAGAATCAAATTCGTTACAGTGCCTGTGCAGAACGTGTTTTTTCAGCTCTTAATAATAGGTGTGTTTTATTCATTGCTGCATAGCCAGCGCAACATTCAAGTGCGAATAAAACGATCAAACTCATTCCATATGTCAATTTCAATTTATATTTCAATGTTGCCCATTATTATAGAAAATATCAAAATCTGATGTCAAAACATATATGTACATTTATGTATGTTTAATTCTAAAATGTAATGCATAGCGCCATTTTCATTTCAATAATTTAAAGTTCTATCACCAGCACAACTGTCACTTTTTTTACTGGCTTCTTTTTCTCCAGCAATCAAATTGTTGTTGTTTGTCGAGGGAAATTTTTGCTGCGCTAGCTATGCAGCAGTAAATAAAACACACCTACACCTAATATTAAAACCGAAAATCGCAATAGACTTAGCTACGAGTATTAAGTTATAAATTCGCTTATGAGCTTTAAGGGGTTTCTGAAAAATAATACTTGTGGTAATTTTATTCCGCCTCCAGAATAGATAAAAAAATGTCTAACATAGATTTTAAGTTATTTAAAAAAATGGAATAAAATACAAATAAAATAATATCTTCTGTTTTATTATTTAATTATTTTATCGAATATGGAAAAACGAAGTGGCCCCAAAACAATTGAAATGGCCCCAAAAATGGCCCCAACATTTTGCTTCCCAGGAACAACGCTGGTGATAACCAATATCTTATGGTTTCAGCAGGCGGTGCGGCGGCGCTTCCTGTCACACAGCAGACACCACGATTGACATTCTGCATGAAAAATTTTTGGGTAAGGTTATATTTCGCAGAGGTGACTCAAATTGGCAACCAATGTCACAACCGACTGGTTTTTTGATGTCGAAGGTCTATGCGAATGGAGCAAAATTGACTTAAGGTGAACATAACACAGGGCATCACTCAAATTCAGTCGAATATATGTGGAAGAGTCATTGAAAATTTGAACACTCGGATCCGCGGCATTGTAAGAAACTAAGGCGGCCATTTTAACGATGTCATATTTCATACATAATGGCTTATACGGTCCTTTCAAATTTAAAAAGAATGTTTTTAATACTCGTACCTCACACACAGCTTGTTTTATTCCATTTCAATATCTACCAGCCCTCATTGAAAAACTCGTTAGGTAGTGTTAAAAAACAATTTTTTAAAGTTTCAAGAAAATTTAGTATGTCGTTTTCGAAATATTGAATTTTCAAACAAAATTTTTAAAAATCCAGAAGTTTTTTTTTTTAATTTAGATTTCTTAGCATTATATAAAATAAATCAGTTGTACCTTTATATATAAATTCGAAAACAAAAATCAAATGGTTCTATATATGAGGTACCATCAATAACCATTTTTTGACATCCTAACAAATAAGTAGCTTTTATTAAATGAACATCAAGTTATTGAACATCTTTCTCTAGGAATTAATGTCCATTTTTGCATCTAATGACACAGTTGTGACCAGCCAAGTTCTTCAAATTTGCAATAGCTGGTAAGCTTCATTAGAATAGATGCCTCACACAATTTCTTAAGCATTAGTGGTTTCGTGAAATAAAGAAATAAGAAAATCGCAAAAATTGTCAACTACTAACTCACTGACTCATTTACTGACAGATTTTGAATCAATTCCCGATATCATAGAATCTTGAAATTTTGCACAACGGTAGAGCTTGAAGTGCATTGAAAGGAAAAAATTGTTAATTTGAGTTAACGATGCTTGGCATTCTTTAATTTTCTCTGAATTGATATCAATTACATACATTGGTAGGTATGGAAGACTTCCGATTGCAGTAGTAGGATGAAATTTGGTGGTGTGAGGAAATGAAAAAATCAAAAAATTGAAATTTTTCCTTTCCACGATTTTCTCAGAAATGATATCAATTAAATTGATTAATAATTACGGAACAAAATTTTGCAGGTTAACTTGGCAAAATTTATTTGTCTTTACTCAGCTACTCACAATTTAAAATGTTTTGAAAACTTACTCACAAATTATTCTCATAATTTGATGTTGTCGCCATTACACACCTCAAAGTATTTGATCGCATTACTTTTTACGCCTGAATTGTAACATACATATGTAGGTTGGTACAAATTTTTGTTCATATGAGAACTTAACTCACATTTTAACTTTTATGTTTTGGCATAATGGGCCATCATATACACTGGGGCAAATCTCAACACACAATAACTTCAGAGTAACATTTGCTTCAGTCACACTCTTGATCAATAAGCTGTTTGAAGATTGTGTAACGTATATATGTGAACCAGCTTTAACTAATTACGTTGAAATTGTGACCATCGTTGCTACCCGGCTGAAAAATAACAAATTTGTTTTTCCTAGTTACAGACAACTTGTGTTTGTATTAGTATTTCAACTCAATTATTCTACTCGAAACATTTTGTTCCTTTTTTTCTCCCTCTTCAACTCCTTCGCCTACAAACTACGTTTTCAACTCTCCAAATTTTTAAAATTCTGAATATCTTGAAATATTAATTTTATTAAAAAAAAACACTATCTTCTTTTCTTTTCAGGTAAGTTTCATAGATTTTGCCTAACGTCTAAAAGCGTTTTTAAATTTGGTAAGTTACAAAGCATATTATGATATTGTTCTGCTCATAGCTAACACTTTTATGGAAGATGAAAGGTAATTAATCAAATTGCCTATAAGAAACATTTTAAGACTTTACTGAAACCACTATTTTTCATTTTAAATTAAATTAATAAATTATTAACTTCCCATAGGGAGTTATTTTTTTAATCGGATTGTTTGATTCTGCTCTTCGTCGGAGGCACGTTTGATGATCCAGTTCTTACTCTGGTGGAGAGATGGCCATTTACTTTCGCAAATATTTTCAGTAGTGCATGGTATGACAAAGAATTCTTGAAAAACAAATAAAGACAAGGAAATAGAGAATGGGTATACAGGGTGCCCCTTAATTCGTGCCTAATATTTTAGGGCGTGATTCTTGGGTATATTCCTAGAAAATAATCGTTGTACAGTAAGGGCCTATCTTCAATTTTTATATCATATATCGGGGATTTAAGAAAAGAATTACTTTTGTGTCCCCTGACGCATGTTTACGGTAATTGCACTGTTTGTACTAATGATAGAAACTTCATTTAGGCCTTTATTTTTAAAATAAATACTAGTCTCTGTAATTGCGTGCAAACAAATTTGATATGCTTATAATAATTTTTTGACTTTGGTCTCAATTTTCTCCAGAATAAGCGTTATATACATAACCTTTTACAATTTTTTTTTTGATTGAACACAAGATAATAAACGGAATACAACTGAATGAAAAGTTTGCGGAAAAACCCATAGATTTTATGATACGTTATTTTTTGCTTTAAGCTTCAAAAGCTCTATGAATAAAAAATGATTTTGTGTGGGTTTAGATATTATTTATTCTATGTGTGTACTAAAATAATTAAATCATATGTTCAAAGTGTCCTACTTGCTTTTGTATGCATGCTAGAGTCCGTTTTGGGATTCCACTACGAATACTTATTGATGATAGCTGCTGCTTTACTTTGAATGACGCTTTGAGAATACTTCACCTAAATTTGATGTTTCGGTTAAATAAACAAGTTCTATTTATTATTCCCCGTAAAAATAAATCCCATACTGAAAGATCAAGAGATCTTGCAAGCCAGTAAATGGGTCTTATTCTTCCTATCCAACGATTACCGTACTGTTCATCTAACCAGTTCTAAGCCTCTCGACCATAGTGGACTGGAGCGCCATCCTGTTGAAAAAATATGGTGAAGCTAGTTGCATTATTTCAATTTCCTCCTAATTGTTCTGGTAAATCATTACACAAAAGCTTTAGATAATTTGTAGAATTCGGATTTGGGGGAGTTTGAAGGGCCGATTAATTTGTTTCCAATTAACGCCTGCCCGCGTTAGGTCGTGTACTTGAAACTGCTCCCGTTTCTCGAAACCTTCGTTATGTCTTTCCAAATACTTTCCAAGATGACCCACACCTGCAAGGAACTGAGTACCCCCACGGTTTTGGAGTGGAATTCTCTCTTTCTTTAATCTCAGAAGATTGGGGGAACGAAGAGAGAACGTTAAAGCCATCCAAAATAGTCACAAAATCTGCGCTATATTAACATCTGGCCTACAAAGAAGGTCACTTTATTCGGTTTGGTCAACCCAAATCCATAGTTGAAAGATTTTATGGGCCGAGAATTGTTAGAGAGGCAATAGAAATAAAATAAAATGCACGACTAGGTCGCACGAACTTGCTCTTATGTAATAGGCAAGGAAGTTTAAATACGAATGTTATTAGAGAAAACTGTTCATAAGGATAAAATTAATTTTTTTAAATTCTTTTAGTAGTAAGAGATAAAAACAGAATGCTATGCAAATATGAATTTATGTAAGAACAAAAATTATAAGCCATTGTAGTGTTTTCTTTAAAAAATAAGCTTTTATATAGATACAAAATTTTCAAAACATTTTTAAGAAAAAAATTTTGTACGCCAACTTTAAGTTTTTATTATTGTATGAATGGAAATTAAATTTCCAATAAAATATTGAGCCGTTTTTAAGATATCGAATTTTCCAAAAATTAAATTTTTTTTTTTAAATTCAAAAAATTTTTTTTATTAAAGGTTTGAAATGCAATGTTTTTTAAACTTTTTAGAAGCATCTCTGTATTTTTTTTACTAAAATCCGTTATGTCGATAATGAGAAATGCAAAATATGAAAAAACAGTTCTATGGTAGATACAGTCAGTAATATACATACATATGTATATCTTAATTTCAAATTAATTTTATTTTAAAATTATGGATCGCAAAAATTAATAGAAAGAAAAAAAAAATTATCAAAATTCTAGGCACCGTTTTCGAGAAAAATACGATTTTTGAAAACCATTTTTTAACATTTGTATGGTGGGTACCTTTATTTTGAGGTAAAATAAATTTTTTTCTCACATCTTGTAGATTACATTGAGAAACTTTTATTTATCAAGTTTAAAATATACCTAGCATGGGGCTTTCGAAATATTGAGTTTTGAAAAAATTTGAAACTTTTTTTTTTAAATCTATTTTTTTTTTTTGAAAATTTAAATCCACAATGCTATTCAAATTTTGGGGGAGCTTTACTTACTTACTTACTTAAGGTGGCGCTACAGTCCGGGGTGGACCAGGGCCTCAACTAACAAGCTTCTCCAGCTAGCTCCGTCTCTAACTAGCTGTCTCCAGTTTCGCACGCCAAGTTGGTTGAGGTCCTCCCCCACTTGTGTGCGCCACCTGAGTCGCAGTCTTCCTCTACTTCGCCGTCCCTCGGGATTTGATTCGAAGACTTTTCGGGCCGGAGCATTCGGGTCCATTCGCTCTACATGACCAAGCCATCTCAGTCGCTGGACTTTTATAAGTTTGACTAGGTCAGTTTCACTGTACAGCCCGTACAGTTCGTGGTTAAATCTTCTCCTCCACTCCCCATCTATGCAGACGGGACCAAAGATCACACGAAGAATATTCCTCTCGAAACAGCCTAAAGCGCTCTCATCCACCTTCGACAAAGTCCATGTCTCTGCACCATAGACAAGGACCGGGATTATAAGGGTTTTATAGAGGGACACTTTAGTTACTCGAGAGAGGACTTTGCTACTCAATTGCCTTCTTAGTCCAAAGAAACAGCGATTGGCAAGAGTTATTCTCCGTTTGATTTCAGCACTGGTGTTGTTTTCAGAGTTTATAGCGGCTCCTAGGTATATGAAGTCCTTCACTACCTCAAAGTTATAGCTGTCTATAATGACGTTTTGTCCAAGACGTCGGTGTTGTGTGTCCTTTCTTGATGACAGCATATACTTGGTCTTGCCCTCATTTACCGCTAAACCCATCTTCTTCGCTTCCGTCTCAATGTTCACAAAAGCGCCACTGACATCACGCTTTGTTCTTCCAATAATGTCAATGTCGTCGGCGTATCCGAGTAATTGGACGGACTTTTGAAAGATTGTGCCTCTTCTTGTGTTGACGCGTGAGTTGTGCACTATTGTTTCAAGGATGATGTTGAAGAAGTCGCACGATAGAGCATCGCCTTGCCTAAAACCTTTTTTGACATCAAATGCATCGGTGAGATCTTTTCCGACCTTGATGGAGCAGCGTGCATTCTCCATCGTCATCCTGCACAAGCAGACAAGTTTGTCAGGGATGCCAAAACTAGACATTGCTCTATATAGTTCGTTCCTATAGATGCTATCGTACGCGGCTTTGAAATCGAGGAAAAGGTGGTATGTGTCGATTTGTAGCTCCTGGGTTTTTTCCAAGATCTGCCGTAATGTGAATATTTGATCGATGGTGGACTTTCCTGGTCTAAAGCCGCACTGATATGGACCTATCAGGTTGTTGACGAAAGGCTTCAGACGTTCACATAATACGGCAGAAGGATCTTGTACGCAATGTTCAGGAGACTTATGCCTCTGTAGTTGGCGCAGTTCAGAGAGTCTCCTTTCTTGAGGATCGGACAGACAATACTGAGGTTCCATTCATCGGGCATGCTTTCTTCCGACCATATTTTGCAGATGAGCTTGTGCATACTTTTAACCAAGTCATCGCCTGCCGCTTTGAACAGTTCGGCAACGAGGCCGTCAGCTTCAGCGGCTTTGTTGGACTTGAGATTCGATATAGCTATCTTCACTTCGTCCAGGTCGGGTGGGCGGTATTGTTGGTCTGCGTCGCCTAGGTTGAATGGTGCTATCTCTATAGCAGCGGCATTTTCTTCTTCATCGCCGTTATAAAGATGGGAGAAATGTTCTTTCCATATTCTCAGCATGGACTGCGGTTCTACTACGATGTTCCCGTGATTATCCTTGCAGGCTTCGGCTCGGGGATTGTATCCGTGTGATGTTTTTTTTACCTTTTGGTAAAACTTCCAAACCTCATTCCTGCCATGGCATCCTTCTATTTCCTCGATCAAGCGCTTCTCATGCTCCTTCTTTTTCTTTCTTAGAAGCCGGTGTTCTTCTCTCCTCCTCTGCTCGTAGAGCTCGCGAGCAGCTCTAGTCCTTCTTCAGCGCCGCTTTATACGCGTTTTGTTTTGCTGCATGTGCTTGCCGGCACTCATCGTCAAACCAGGGGTTTCGTTGTGGTGGTCGTGTAAAACCCAGCACATCAGAGGCGGCATCTCTGATGGCTGCTTGGCAATGTTGCCACTGGTCCTCAATACTTGATGCTGGCGGCAAAGGACTTCTTAAGAGGTTGTTAGAAACTCGATCAGAAAAGGACCTTGCGATTGTAAGCGTCCAACGTCGAACTTCCTCGCAGTACTTCCTTGTTTTGGCTTGGGTCGGGATATCCGCAGCCGAACCTTGGCTATAACTAGGTAGTGGTCCGAGTCGATATTAATCCCTCGGAACGTGCGGACATCCTCTATACTGGAGAAGTGCCTTGAATCGATCGCAATGTGGTCAATCTGGTTTACGGTTAATTGAACAGGAGATCGCCATGTCCCTTTGTGAATATCCAGATGTTTGAACTGCGTACTGGCTACAAGAACGTCTCGCCCCACAGCGAAGTCGATCAGCCTGAATCCGTTATCGGAGGTGGTGTCGTGCAGGCTATATCTTCCAATTGTGTCACCAAAGATGTCTTCTCTTCCTAGCTTGGCATTAAAATCTCCAAGGACAATTTTAATGTCATAGGTAGGTCACTTCTCGTATGTTTTGTCCAGGAGCTCGTAGAATATGTCTTTGGTGTCTTCATCTTTCTCCTCTGTTGGGGCATGCGCGCAAATCAGGCTAATGTTGGCGAATTTGGCCTTGATGCGGATTGTCGTGAGGCGCTCGTTCACACAGTTGAAACTTAAGACTTTTTGCCTGAGCCTAGTTCCAACAACAAATCCGCATCCAAATAAACGCTGCTTTTGTTCTCTGTAGCAGTCGCCGTAGTAAATATCGCAGCCTTTTAATTTTCGTCTCCCCGGTCCGTCCCATCGCATCTCTTGGATGGCGGTAATGTCTGCTTTGTAGCAGTGTAGGGCTTCCGCTAATTGTTCGGCTGCACGTGGTCTATCAAGGGACCTAACATTCCACGTACAGATCCGAAGTTCGTTATCCTTATTCGTTTGCATGGTTCTTCAACAGTGAATCCGTCCGTATCCGAGGCTTGTTTTTGCTCCGCAACTACGTCGTATTTTATGTGGCCGGGAAGTCACCCCGACGGCACAACCCCCAACTTGGAGGACCAGGTCCTTAGTATGACTCCAAGACCGGGGAGCCGGATAAACCGCTCCTTACAGGCCTGAGCTCCGAATACGTCGGAGTAGCCCTGTAAGGTGTTCACTAAGTAGTTCAGCCTCACTGGAACTGTAGACGCCACCGTTGATTCCATCTGGGGAATTCCACCGCTGTCGCTGCCTTAGTGGAAACACCTCTCCCCCCTTCTCTCGTTTGCTACCCCCAACAACCTTCCACTGAGGTTGTGACCCAATCTCCAGTTGAGGTACTAGGCACCCGATGTTCACCGCGAGGAGGTGAGAGTAGGAGTCGATAGACAGAGGTGCGTTTTTAGAAAAACCTGTGGACGCTTGTGTCCTCTTGGGTGCACGTGTCTACCATTCGAACATCATTTGGGGAGCTTTAGCACAAAAAAAAAAATGATCAAAACGATTGAACCGTTTTTCTCAAAAATTAAAAACAAAAAAAAATGGTTTCATGGGTACCATTTATAACCACTTTTCGGAAAAATTTTTTCAACCGTTACCTAGCTTTAACTAAATGAATTCTTTTGTTTTTTTTTTAATCTTTGGAACAGTTTTTAGGAAAAAAAAATATTTTTAAAATTTGGAAAAAATTTACAAGGCAGGTACCGTTATTTTTGGTCTTAAAAAAAAGGAAAAAACGTGTGGGGGGAAAAAATAAAAAATGATATTTACCAAGTTTAAAGAAAATCGGTCGAGCAGACAGACAGACAGAATTGCGAGACCTACTTTTTTAGTCTCCGCTATCATTGTAATGTCAACTTTGATCAAAATCTCGAGTTCGATTAATTTTACGAATGCATAACTTGCCTTATAGTACCTATAAGTCGCAAACAAAAAATAAAGTAGGTTTTCGATGATTTTAACTTTAATAAAAGGGTAGAGAAACTATGATGCTATATTCGATTAAAATTTGCAAATTCGTTGTTTTAACCTAGTATCATACTAAAACAGCTTTAGCATCGTACTAGTTCGATTAAAATTTTGCGTCAATTTGTTTATCTTTTTTCTATTAAGGGCCATTTTTTCCAAAATCATTTTCAAAATCAAACGCATTTTACGAGTTTGATAGTGTGCTTCTAGATACACATGTATGTAGCTAACTATATTTTTTTTAAGTCTGGTTATCATTCCGTAAGTAACGTTTTCCCGTCTTCAAGGACCAAGCACAAATTCTAGAAACATGTGTGGGTAGATACGACGAACGGACGTACGATACGAATTATAAACACAACAAGGTTTTGCATTCATTTCAATTGCTTTGGCTTCGGTCGATGCCGCTTATCGATTAAATCATTTGCCCCTTCGTTTTCATTATTGACTTTTAATTTGCTAAAGAATTAGTTAAGTGTTAAAAAGAAATTGAGGTTTAAATTAATCCCCATCGATAATGTTTTATCGAATTTGTTTGAATTTGAATTGTTGGACGAATTTCTTTGTTTTTTTTTGAAAAATAAAATATAATTTTTTTTTTCATAAAACCAGTATTTTGAAAACGATTGAACGATTAGTTTTTGATATAATATCCTATAACACTTCATTTTTTTAGAAACATTTTTAAGGAATAAAAAATTAATTTAATAATAAAACGATTTTTTAAACTTTTCACAAATTCATACTTTGTCAGAAATAAGACGGCAACTTTCAGATTTGAAAATTGTTCTCTTATTAAATCCATGTTTTTGTATTTAGAAACAGTTTTTAATTCCAATGTGTTTGTACATAGGAACAAGTACGTGTGTTTCTGTCGTTCATTTTATTTAATTTAGATCCTATTTTCAAGAAAATAAAAAATAGAATTATTTGTTCTTAACGATAAAATTGCGCGGCAGGCTTTCGCTGATATTATAACATTTGATACTAACAAGTAATAGGTATTTCTAGTACTAAAAGCTTCGCGTGCGAATTTAAGAAATTAATTTTTCAGAACTTTCAATTTTTAAAACGTAAACCAGAATTTTTTGTTTTATTTTATTTTGTTTTTTTTTTTTATTTTCTTATTCACTGACCTTCAATTAATTCCGACAGATTTTTTGTTTTGATTTATTAATGGCGAATTCATTTTTCAATTTTTAAATGACCGACAAATGCACATCAGATCTTACTATTTACAGAAATGGTTACTTTTACTGCTTATTCACGATCAGGCTAATACTTCTCAATCTTCAAATCTTCGCGTGTTGGAAATCAATGACATCAAATTCGCAGAAAACTATTTTTTCAAAACCCTTTGCATTTCAAGCGTGCTCTCCATAAAGGCTTCATTGTGTACAGGCCCCTGACTTCATAAACACAGTATCTGTGTAAGCACAACTCTTATAAATTGGTATTTCCTGAGTCACTTCATTATATTATGTAAATAAAGATGTTAATTAATATTCAGTTAAGACAATACGCCACTCGTAATCTCGTGAAGTTCAATTGGTTTTGGTTTTTTGGGTGCTCTAGTTGGTGTTTTTTTCACTCTTAAAACAATATGTATCAATGCATTGACCTAATTTTATTAGAACTTCGGTATGCTATTCCGTCTGGCAAGAGTCGAGTCGAGGACTCATTCCACTTTAGAAGAACAAATACGGTGTATGTACAAAACTGAAATTTGATTTTGGCACAGTGAATTGAGATTGGACAAACAAAGATAAATTTGTATTTGTAAAAGTGAAACTAGAAGGAGATTCATCTGTGACAAATGCCTTTTATTGATTGCCATAGTCCAATGTAGATTTTATAAAGAGGTCTTATTAAAAAAAAAAGGAAAGGAATTTTAACACGTCTTTACTTCTGTATAATGTGTTACCAACATGATTTCCATTTCTCTGTTAGGTTAAAAAGTCTGTGAGAATATTATTCGCGACTTGAAGAAAGCTTTATTTTGCCAGTTAATTTATTATACAATACAAGACACTAGAAACGTTGACCAAATGAGTCAAGCAAGATGTAGTTGATCTACACATGGAAGTTTTAAAACCCTTGAACTCAACCCGCTTTTCAAAGATATATAAAGAAAAAGTTTAATGTTCAATTCACATGGCCTCCATATGAGATAACCATGTTCGGAAATCGCTCGTCCAAAATGTTCATGCTGTGTTGCACATAGCACCATTCTGTTGAACCCACATATCGTCGGTGTTCATATAATTCAATTCGGTTCAAAATAAATTAATAATCATCGGCTGAGAGCGTTGATGGTGCTGGCTTGGCCAATATATGTAGTTCTCAAACAAGTATGGACTGATAATAGCGCCAGCTACACCAAACAGTGACATAAGGTGCGTTTTATTATCAATGGAACCAGATCTGGACAAATTTTTAACATGTATTACAAAAACAATTTGAGATCCTGTTCTCTATCTGGATCTACATATTTCAGAGATCCAATTATTAGTTTTTACTCTGGCGAGTAAATGCCCTTTTAAGTTAAGGTCGTGTTAACTACAGTGTTAAGAAAAAAGACAAGAAACATTTGAAGGCCAACAAACATAAGCTAAGGAGAGCGTACAACACAACTGTCACTATGCTCCGTATCCGTAAAACACGGCTATTGTGTCGTTGTGTGGACTGCGATCGTCCCAAATTCTACAATTGTACATTTTTGCTTCTTGACGAATCCATTTATCCTGAAATGGTCCTTGTCGCTGAATTTTCGACTGAAATTGGGATCAGATTTGACATTACGATGAAAGGGAAGAAGAAAAAAGTGGGTCCCTCAGTTTGACTACAGCCTAAACAGCTCGGCCGATTTTCCTTAAGCTTGGTGGATAGCATTTTATTTTGTTGGTTATCTTAAAAAAAAAATATTTTTTTCTCAAAAACTGTTGAATAGAATTTTAAGAAAAAAATTTCAAAATCGTTTCCAAAAAATGGTTTTTAATGATACTTCCAATACCTAAAACTTTTTTTTTCGATATGACTAATTTTGATATTTTGTTCTCATACTAAAGCTTTTAAGAAGCTTGAATAGAAGTATGTGTTCAAATTTTAAAAATATTTCGTTTGTATTTAACAAAAAAAAAATAAATTACGTTTTGAAATTCAATATTTCTCAAAACCAATTGATTGTCAACCATTTTTTAATATTATCTTAAAGATGTAAGGAAAAAATTGTGCTGCATCTAAAAACATCGCTACCCACCATGAAAGTATTAAAAAATGGTTTTCGAAAATCGTATTTTGCTCGAAAACGGCTGCCAGAATTTTCATAATTTTTGTTCCATTCGGTTAATTTTTACGACCTAAAATTCAATAGAACAAATATGAAATCAAGACTTTATTAACAGAACCTAACATAATTTTCTCGATTTTTGACTTAAAAATAATATTTTTTGATGTTTTGAAAAAAAATAGAGTTTTTTCTTGAAAATTCGATATCTTAAAATACTTTATTTTTTTTTTCAAATTCAGCTATAATTTGCACAGTAATTAAAAGATGACATTGGCGTTCCTAGAATAAGAGTTATAAAAATCCCCTACATCGATTCATACCTAAGCTTTGTTCTTGTATAAATTCTTATTTGCTTGGCGTTCTGGTTTTAGGTCGAACTACTAAAAGCTGATTTTGCCATTTTTTATAAAATTAATTTTAAGCTAGTGAACATTTTCCTCTGTTAACGAAATTTTTTTTAAAATTTAGAAGCAGGTTCATACAACCCAGTCGTTTTTTTTTTTTTTTTTTGGTAAAAGTTTTGCTAGTAAAGAGCTTAGGGCACCGGTTAAATACAACAAACAATTCAATTATATTTTATTATAACGGGTGATTTTTTTGAGGTTAGGATTTTCATGCATTAGTATTTGACAGATCACGCGGGATTTCATGGTGTCAAAGAGAAAGATGCTCAGTATGCTTTGACATTTCATCATGAATAGACTTACTAACGAGCAACGCTTGCAAATCATTGAATTTTATTACCAAAATCAGTGTTCGGTTCGAAATGTGTTTCGCGCTTTACGTCCGATTTATGGTCTACATAATCGACCAAGTGAGCAAACAATTAATGCGATTGTGACCAAGTTTCGCACTCAGTTTACTTTATTGGACATTAAACCAACCACACGAATGCGTACAGTGCGTACAGAAGAGAATATTGCGTCTGTTTCTGAGAGTGTTGCTGAAGACCGTGAAATGTCGATTCGTCGCCGTTCGCAGCAATTGGGTTTGTGTTATTCGACCACATGGAAGATTTTACGCAAAGATCTTGGTGTAAAACCGTATAAAATACAGCTCGTGCAAGAACTGAAGCCGAACGATCTGCCACAACGTCGAATTTTCAGTGAATGGGCCCTAGAAAAGTTGGCAGAAAATCCGCTTTTTTATCGACAAATTTTGTTCAGCGATGAGGCTCATTTCTGGTTGAATGGCTACGTAAATAAGCAAAATTGCCGCATTTGGAGTGAAGAGCAACCAGAAGCCGTTCAAGAACTGCCCATGCATCCCGAAAAATGCACTGTTTGGTGTGGTTTGTACGCTGGTGGAATCATTGGACCGTATTTTTTCAAAGATGCTGTTGGACGCAACGTTACAGTGAATGGCGATCGCTATCGTTCAATGCTAACAAACTTTTTGTTGCCAAAAATGGAAGAACTGAACTTGGTTGACATGTGGTTTCAACAAGATGGCGCTACATGCCACATAGCTCGCGATTCTATGGCCATTTTTAGGGAAAACTTCGGAGAACAATTCATCTCAAGGAATGGACCGGTAAGTTGGCCACCAAGATCATGCGATTTGACGCCTTTAGACTATTTTTTGTGGGGCTACGTCAAGTCTAAAGTCTACACAAATAAGCCAGCAACTATTCCAGCTTTGGAAGACAACATTTCCGAAGAAATTCGGGCTATTCCGGCCGAAATGCTCGAAAAAGTTACCCAAAATTGGACTTTCCGAATGGACCACCTAAGACGCAGCCGCGGTCAACATTTAAATGAAATTATCTTCAAAAAGTAAATGTCATGGACCAATCTAACGTTTCAAATAAAGAATCGATGAGATTTTGCAAATTTTATGCGTTTTTTTTTTTTAAAAAGTTCTCAAGCTCTTAAAAAATCACCCGTTATAAGCAATTGTTTTTTGAGCCCAAAAATACGTTATAATGTTTGGCTTTTGACCAGGGTTCGGACTTTATTTCGATCGAAGTAGATCTACTTCGATTTTGAGAGAAAAATTTAATCTACTTCTCTACTTCTCTTTTTTATGATCTACTTCTCTTTGAAATTCTTATCCAACATATTAAAAGATAGCGCTGAACAATCTGTATTAAATAAAAAGCAAGTTAATGCATCGTTTAAACTTAAGCGACGTGGAAAATTTAATGTTTTCGACGACACTTACAGAAAAATTAAAGATATTATATGAGCCACCTTTTGAATTGATAAAATTCATACAAAAGTACAAGTTCGTTGATGAAAAATTTACTTTAAAAAAGTTATATTTAATTAAAAAAATTTAAATGTCTGAAATCAGAATTTACTTATACTATATGTTATGTTTATATAATTTAATTTCTTAAAACTACTTCGAAAATTTTGGATCTACTTCAGTTTTTTTCCGTATCTACTTCGAAAATTTAAAACCTAAGTCCGAACCCTGCTTTTGACTAAACATCTTAATCTTGAATCGGTCATAAGGAAATCATAATCTGTTCAAGCCAACGATTTTTTAATTAAAATAATTTCCTATGGAATGAGGCTTGGAAGTTTTACCAAAAGGTAAAAACCTGAACATCGCGTACATAATCCCTTCTGCCGTATTATGTGAACGTCTGAAGCCTTTCGTCAACAACCTGATGGGTTCATAACCAGGAAAGTCCACCAACAATCAAATATTTACATTACTGCAGATCTTAGAGCTTCAAATCAACACCTACCACATTTTCATCGATTTCAAAGCTATGTATGATATCATCTATAGGAACGAACTATATAGAGCAATGTCTAGTTTTGTCATCGCTGACAAACTTGTCCGTTTGCGCACGCTGCTCCATTAACGTTGGAAATGATCTCACCGATCTATTTGATGTCAAAAAAGGTTTTAGGCAAGGCGATGCTCTGTCGTGCGATTTTTTCAACATCGTTCTTGAAAGAATAGTGCAAAACTCACGCGTCATCACTAGAGGCACAATCTTTCAAAAGTCCCTCTAATTACTCGGATACGCCGACGACATTGACATTATTGGAAGAACAAACCGTGCTGTCAGTGGAGCATTTGTGAGCATTGAGACGGAAGCGAAGAAGATGGGTTTAGTTGTAAATGAGGGCAAGACCAAGTATATGCTGTCATCAAGAAAGAACACACAACATCTAGGTCTTGGACAGAACGTCATTATAGACAGCTATAACTTTGAGATAGTAAAAGACTTTATATACCTAGGTGCAGCAATAAATTCAGACAATAACACCAGCGCTGAAATCCAACGGAGAATAACTCTTGGCAATCGCTGCTTCTTTGGACTAAGAAAGCAATTGAGTAGCAAAGTCCTCTCTCGAGCAACTAAAATGACCCTCTATAAAACTCTCATCATCCCGGTCCTTGTCTATGGTGCAGATGGTGCAGAGACATGGACTTTGTCGAAAGTGGATGAGAGCGGTTTATGATGTTTCCCGTCCTGTCTGCATATAACCATGAACTGTACGGGCTGTACAGCGAAACTGACCCAGTCAAACGAATCAAAGTCCAAAAACTGAGAGGAAATGGACCCAAATTCTCCGGCCCGGAAAGTCTTCGAATCCAACCCCCGAGGGACGGCGCTGTAGAGGAAGACCGCGAATAAGGTGGCGCACGCAAGTGGGAGAGGATCTCAACCAACTTGAAGTGCGAAACTGAATACAGCTAGCTAGCGACGGAGCTAGCTGGAGAAGCTTGTTAGTTGAGGCCCTGGCCCACCCCGGAATGTAGCGCCACCTTAAGTAAGTAGTATGTGAAAAACTGGAGGGCATCTACAGTGTTGTTGCATTAATTATCTTGCAGCCAATAATATATTTGTTGAAGAGAGTTTGGGAATAAACACTGTGGAATATACTTTAAAAATTCTGAAATTTTCCATGAACTTTTTTTTATTTTGAAAGTCCGGAGAGGAGATTCAGTCTGTCCTTTTGTATGAAATTGTTTGCCACTCACTCATTTTAATCTTGAAAATCAAATCATTAGTTAAGAACTTCGAAAACCAACCCAATCGGTCGATTTTTTCGAATTATTTTTAATAAGCGATTCATCCCAAATGAAACTTGTCGGTTCTGGACGAACAGTCAGAAATATTCTAACAATTTATTGGACATGAATTGTATTCTTTCGTTAGATTTACTTGGTTATAGATATTATGTGTTATGTGTAACTCTGCTGTGATGACAGATGAAAATAGAAACGTACAACTTGTCTTGTATCAATTGAATCAAATAATATTCTAATATTTTATACATGGCTGCATGATTTTTTTGTCGTTATATTCAGTGTCACAACTTTAAAGATCCTTCCCTAACTGCAGTGACCAGGGAAAATGACGAAGTCGTTGAGTTTCACAGGAATAATTGTTCGACTTTTTGTCTGCCAGACCACGACTACTATTAATCTTCACGACTGATTAGTTTGCCCTTTTCGAGGATCTACACGGATGCTATCATCCTCCAACACTCACAATTCCTATCTCGCTTCTGAAAGTATCAGTCAAGAGATTTTATGCCAAGTCAACCAGACGTCGTGGTTACAGCAGGAAAGCTCCTGCTATCCCGCATTAGATGATGAAGTGCTATCCACAAGACATGAAGAGTAAAACTGTCATCCAAAGTGAAGGAGAGAGCGGAAGCGTATCGTATCGGCAACGATGACTGAAGCAACCAAGTAGTAGAACTTACAAGTGCACTTCTTAAGCATGCTTGTACTTCAAAGAAAATTGGAAGCCATTCGCTTGGAAAATTCCTATTGCCACTATGCCAGTGCAACAACAGGCAATGTCCAAGGGAGCAGGATGTATAACGCAGCTTCGCCATCTACTCAACGACGACTAATCGATGTTTTCGCGTTCTGGTGTTGAAGTCATTTTTCATCTGACAGCGTCTTCTAGAATATGCTAAAAAAAATTTTGCATTGCAATCTCTCGTGGAGAAAAGGCTTTAATCTGTGAAGTAATATTATGAGGACGCGGAGTTACTATTTAGTTTCTCTTTTGTCTTTTTCGTTATTTGCAAATAAGAGTTTTATGATGGCGGAAGCGAGTTATTCATTTTGTGCATGTCTTGCCCTTTAAGTGATTCGGCCAAAATTGTCTTGAATTAAAATATAGTACCTATTTATTGTTTTTCAGAATAAATAATTCCACCATTTTATACATAATAGATGATTTAATAATTCTTAGTAGAACTTTATAAGATAATCGCTGGAAATATAGAAATAAAGGGTGCGTTTCATGTTCCAGGTCGATTTTATTTGGTTGCCATTTTTAAGTGATTGAAATTTGTCAGTTGAGAGTGGTCAATAACAATGCTCTAGTTTTACAGCTTGCTGATATACGACTATCATTTTTGCAAAAAATTATTATGAGCGACGAAGCACATTTCGACTTGACTCAGCTTAGTTAATAAACAGAATAGCCGCTATTGGAGCACTAAAAACCCCCAATTAATACACAAAAGACCACTATACCCTCGTAGAGTAACTGTAGGAGAGCCATTTCGACCGGAGGCGGCCCCATTGGGCCATACTTCTTTCAGGATGCCATAGGAAATAGGCTGTGACAGTTACTGGAGCTCACTATCGGGATGTGTTGGAAAACACATCAATTAGGCCTGCAGAAAATGTAATTCCAACAGCAAATTTTTTTCGGTCAAATACTGTCAAAAAGTGGCGATATCGACTGGCTCCTACGATCCCCTGACTTTAAGCCTCATGATTTATTCTTAGGGGGTATTAGAAAAAATAAAATATCGACCTGGAACATAAAATGCACCTTGTACGTGTTGAAATAAATAAATTAATGCTAATAAAGTTCAATATAATTGAGAAAAATTAATCTCAAATGTCAGGCCGAAAACCGTCTGGAATTTTGGTGTTAATACAAATATTGCAGAAGAGTGCCAAATTCGATTGCATTTTTAGGATTGGATTTTCAATTTTCTTAATAAAGAAGTTGAAGGTATGTACTTAGATTGTGGATTTTATGAGGTATACATTTTTTGGCGTGAAGTTTGCTGCCATTTTTGATTTTCTAAGACGATAAAAGTTTTGCACAACTTGTACTGTCACGTGTGCATAAAGATTTCATAAAGTTCACATTAAGAAATCAAAAAATGAACACATTAGTAAAAAATGTTCGGAAGCACAAAATTATTTTTAAAACGCTGAAACAATTTTTTTTAGTATTTGGAACTAAAAACAAAATGCCATAGGATAATATGAATTTATGCAAGAATTACAATTTTAAATCTGTAAAATAATTTAAAATTAAGATTCCAAAAATATTTCTAGTTTAAATTTTAAACTTTTTAAAAGCTTTCTGTATTAAAACGATCATTAAAATCAGTTATGCCGATAAAGATAAAGTCAAAAACCGAACAAATGGTTATACGAGTATGTTAGATACAGTCAGTTATACATATATGTATATGAGTGATTCTACAAACAATGGAATAAAATGATAGAAATTTCGGTTCGGCACGACATTTTTGGAAGCCAAAAGTCGTAAAAGTTGTTCTTGTTGATCATTAGCGTTGTTGAAAGCGGCCAGTTAAAAAAAATAAAAAATGACGATTTTAACGTTATTTTTTGAAAAGAGGATGTTCAGGGGACTGAGTTTTTCTTAAGAAGACTGAATAAATCTTTACTTTTTTACTTAGGTATACATTAAAATATAGATTATAAAAAAAATATTTTTTTTCTATTTAGAAACAATTTAAAATAAATTATATTATTTTTAAAAATATTCGCAATAAAAGTTCGAAGTTTAATATAACCAAAAATTTCTCAGGTTTCTGATTAAATATCATTTGTTCATTTATTAGCCAGGGGACTGCGGCCAGGGGACTGAGGTTTTTAATGGTTTTTGCACAAAAAAGATATTAAGATTTAATTTAAGAAAACAAAAAAATATATATATAATATTATAGTTTTATTAAACCTATACTATACTGCTAACAAAGATGCCTACTTACATACAAATTTGTTTCGTAAAAACTCACCAGAGTTCTGATAAACTAAACGAACAATCCAGGACTTCTTGCACAAATGTCTTTTTCACAATACTAACATAAGAAACAGGATCGAGTTGCACCACGATTTTATTGTAAGGAGACTTGTTTCTTCAAATTGCCAGTGCTGGAAATTAGATCGATATCCTAGTTATTGATATTTTCAACTGTTTCAATATTCCAGGGGACTGATATAAAATACGAGGGACAAAGTTTAGTTAAGTTTTTTTGTAATAAAATCAATTACTAAAAAATATTTATATAATTCGTAGCAAAGATTATTGATTATTTGATTATTTGACGTAACTTCGGTGGAATTTATCTTAGTATAAGACCTGAGATAAGAGAAAATAAAATAAAATCAAATAAGGTCACCTTAATAATATTGTTAGGCCAGGTAGATATCAATCAGATTTAATTAAAAAAAAAAATCAGATTAAATAATTGCACGGATTTTAAAATATTTCTTGGGTCGCCGAAAATTCCATCGTTTGTAGAATCACCCATTTAAACCATTTTTGAACATTTGAATGGTGATTACTGTTATTTTTAAATATATGTATTTTTGTTTCGTAGTTTTGTTAGAATCGACCATGTGGTTTCCTAAACATTGGATTTCCAAAAAAAAAAAAATTTTTATTTGTATACAAAAATACTTTTCAAACTTTTAGAATCAATTGTTTCCCTTAATATCTTAGTTTACTTAAAATAAAATGCACGTATGGGTCGCACGAACTTGCTCCTATGTAATAGACTAAGAATTTCAAAAATGAATGTTAGTAGAGAAAAAGTATTTATTTCATTTCATTTCATTTATTTGTTTCTAAGAATCTTTTACAATGGGCTACAAAGCCAACAATAATTGATAGTAAAAGCTACAAATAGTTTATTTAAATTATAATTTTAAATTTAAATTTTAATTTTAATTCAATATACATTAAGTAAATATTTAATAAAATCAAAACGACAAACTAGATATACATATTTGTCTCATGTATATTTAATTAATTTACTTTTCAACATTATAACCTATATCTTAACTAACTGCCAAAAATCTGAATAAAACCGCCTCAAACTGCTTGGTGCCGTGAATTTTATTAATTTTATAAGTATAAAATTTTTTTAATTTTATAAGTATAAAATTAATTTTTTAGATGACTAAAACAACTTCTTAAATAGTTAGAGGTGAAAATAGGATGCCATGTGATTTAAGCAAATATAGGTTTATGCAAGAACAAAAAGTATAAGTCTTTGTAGTGGTTTCTTAAAAAATAAGCTTTTATATAAAAAAAATTTTAAAACATGTTTAAGAAAAAATGTTGGTACGCCCATTTAAAGGTTTTATTATTGTTCGAATAAAACTTAAAACTTATTTCGTAGCGCGGGAATCACTATCCATAGGGATTATCCAAAAGCTGTTCGAGACCGTAGAAGAAGAATTTTCAACCTAAAGAGGGACATTTTGCGGACAAGACAAGGTGCTAAAGTTATTTTAAAGGGCGAATACATCGAAGTTGAAGGCAAAACATTTTTTTACGATGAAAATGGCAAACTTGTTTGCAAACTTGTTGATGGTGATGGAGAGTTAATCTTATAGATCAGCTGCTTATGTCAACGTCAAACACAGAACGGAACCCCCTACTGTTGGCAGCGCCATCTGCATCCTCATCAAAAAATTATAATTCCTAATAGTGTTGCCGTCTGCCCTAAAAATAAGTTTTTAAAAAATAAAATAGATAATATAAAGTTTAAAATTTTATCTTATAATATAGCTGGTTTGAAAAACAAGAGTAATTATTTAGATTTTTTCGATTATATTAAGAAACACGATATTTTTTTCCTATATGAATCCTTTTTAGTAGAAAATTATTACGATAGATTTAATAACTATTTTGATGGATTTGAGTTGGTTTGGAGTGATGCAGTGCGAATTCATACAGCAGGAAGAGCAAGTGGAGGAATGCTATTCGGTATTAAAAAACAGTTCTCAACAAATTTTGAATGTAATTTTGTGAGGACAGAAGACAGATATGTAGTTAAGATAAATTCTTCCGGAAACCAAATGCAAATTATACCAATTTACCTTAATTGTAATAACTGGCAAAGGGATTTTAATGAACTGCTCGACTTTCTTCTTACTTCAGGGTGCGAAAACTCAATGCTGATTGGCGATTTGAATGCAAGAGTCGGAAGAGAGCAAGTAGCTCCTATCAATAAAGGTGAAGTGGAACGGTTTTTGAACATAGCAAGAAATTCAAAAGATGCAACTATAGACTCAAAAGGAAAACAATTAATAGAAATGTGTGACAATTTTGACATGTGTATGCTCAATGGGAGAACAAATAGCGACATTGAAGGTGAATTTACGTACGTAAAGGGGAATGGATCTTCAATAATCGACTATTCACTGATAAATGGAAAATGGCATGACATTGTCCTAGATATGCAGATTGCAAACCAGACATTTTCAGACCATATGCCGCTAAGTATTGAGTGTGCCTTATGTGAACAAATAACACATACAAAAGCTCTGTCGCTTCTTCCAAAACTCATTTGGAAAGAAAGGTCAGCCAATGATTATCGTAGACAACTGGATGAGTGCTTAAATATACTGACACCAGAGTGGAATCATGCCCTTTTATACCCAAGCTTTCTCACAGGAATCATTCAATTTATAGCTTCACCTAAAGTTGCCGGGAGCAACCTAGTTAAAAAACAACCTTGGTTTGACGAGGATTGTTACAAAGCCAGAAAAAGATCTTGGGGAGCTCTCAATCTGTTTAGAGAGAATAACTCGGTTATCGCAAGGAAAATCTACGTAGAAGCCAATAATCAGTACAAACAAATATTACAAAACAAAAAATCCCACTATTACAGTGGTATGGCTGAAAAAATTTCATTGATTTCAAATAGTAAAGAGTTTTGGTCAATAGCGAAAAAACTTAATGGAACAACAAATAAAGTCGGAACTTTGGTAGGAGTAAACGAGCTCAAAATTCACTTTCAATCATTGCTGAAACCTGAAGAAACACAAATTTTGTTTCAATATGCTATGCCCCAAGTGTATGATCAAAAATTGGATACAGCATTCGAAATGGAAGAGCTATTAGAGGTCCTGAGAAAGGCGAAACAAAACAAAGCCCCAGGTGAAGATAGGATTCCCTACGAATTTTTCCAGAATGCATCAACCAACTTTTTAGAAAATCTTTTAAACGCTTTTAATTGTATCTTCCGACATGCAAAGGTACCAAAAGAATTCCAAAACTCTATAATCTTCCCCATTTTCAAAAAAGGTGATCCGAATAACGCTGCAAACTATAGAGGAATATCCTTTATGAACACAACCACAAAAATCTTTACCGGGATGATGAATGCAAGACTAACAAAGTGGGTGAAAGAAAACAACAAGCTTAGTCAATTCCAGGCAGGATTCAGAGAAGGATATTCAACTGTGGAGCAAATTTTCAACCTAACAAGTATCGCAGAAGGCTATATAAGACAGGGGAAAAAACTTTACGCGTTCTTTATAGACTTCAGAGCAGCATTTGATAAAGTAAATAGAAACTGCCTCTTCTACAAATTATCGCAAATCGGAGTGTCGTCAAGGTTTCTAAATTCTCTTAAAAGCCTTTACGAAAACAATGAATCGATGGTTTGGAATGGAAACGACCTTTCAAAATCGTTTGAATTAACGATTGGAGTAAGACAGGGATGTCTTCTCAGCCCACTATTATTCGCGTTGTATTTGGATGATATCACAGAGTTTTTACCAGCTGGAATCGTAGTTGAAGGATTACTTACAGATAAAATGTTTACTTTTTGCAGATGATATTGTGATCTTAGCAGAATCACAAAATTCATTACAGCTAATGATAAACAAGCTGGAAAGATATTGCTTCTTGAATAGTCTTCAAATTAATACAGACAAATCAAAAGTCTTAGTTTTCAGGAATGGAAGAGGTCGTTTTGCAGGAAACGAGAAATGGAGTTATGGAGGTGAAGACTTAGAGGTCGTTAAGTCATACAAATACCTTGGTATAACCTTAAGCCATGATCTCTCGATGAAAAAACACTTTGCAATAAAGCTAACTGAAGCAAAAAAGGCCATAAATTGTACCTGGAGAAATCTCATGTCAAATCCGAGGATAGCAATACCGGCAAAAATTAAAGTTTTTGAAGCTGTTATGAGATCAATAATGTGCTACGGAGCCCAAGTTTGGGGAGGAATTTACTACGAAGAAGTAGAAAAATTGTTGCGTTTCTTCATAAAAAAACTATTTCAACTTCCGTCAACCACACCAAACTATGTGCTAGAAATCGAAAGCGGCTTAGCACCACTATATATTTTCACGCTGAAGCTGTGCACGAACTTCGCTACAAAAGCTATCAACGAAGAAGATGATACACGACTTTCTAAGGTTCTTGCAAGAAGAGCGGTACGAACCAAAACACTCTTCTTTAAGGACTGGGAAAATATTGCTACTAGGTATGATATCCGGCTCGAATTAAATGAGAATAATACGCACAACTGGCAGCGACGAACTCAATCCTTCATTAGTGAAGTGGAACAGGCGATACGTATGCAAAGCATCATCCAAGCAGAGAACTCAAGTTCACGTCACCTGTACAAAATTCTCAATCATCACGAAGTTGACTACATTAATTCTAACCTAAGTATTGCACAAATTTCGATCATAATACGCGCCCGAGCCGAACTGCTCAAGCTCAACTGGATGCCTCATCGAGAGAACCTCCCCAACCGTTGCAGCTTATGCAATACAGGAAATAATGAAAACGTGGTACACTTCCTTGGATCCTGTCCCATGCTTGAAGAAATCAGGAGAAATCATTTTGGTGCTAATATACTGACATTCGAGGAGTTAAAAAACATACTAAATGAGAGTCGAAACCATAGTACACTTGCATCATATTGTAAAATTGCTATTAGATACAGAAAAAATATAATAGACGAAAACTTTTAATCCCATTTATTTGCCCAGCTATAAATATTTTCATTTTTTGACTTGTTTTTATAAATAAAAATCCTAAATTTGTTGCTCATTCTCGGCAGACGGCTAAGCCATGCTTAAATGTACAATTTTAAAAGTATTTATGTACCAAATTATAATGCACATCAATAAAGTACCATTAACTAATAAAACTTAAATTTACAAGAAAAATATTGAGCCGTTTTTGAGATATTGAATTTTCAAAAAACAAAAAATTGATTTTTTTTTTTCAAAATTCAAAAAAATATTTTTCTTAAAGTTTTAAAATGCAATGTTTTTTAAACTTTTTAGAAGCTTCTCTCACTAAAATCCGTTATGCCGTTAATGAGAAATTCAAAATTTTAAAAAATTGCTCTATGGTAGGTACAGTCAGTAATATCTTGTTTTCAAAATTTTTTTTTATTAAATTATAGATCTTAAAAATTTATCGAAAGAAAAAAAATTTAAGCAAAATTCTCTTAGCCGTTTTCGAGAAAAATACGATTTTCGAAAACCATTTTTTAACATTTGTATGGAGGGTACCGTTATTTTTAGGTAAAATATTTTTTTTGTTATACCTATCTTGTAGATTATTTTAAGAAACTTTTATTATCAAGTTTTAAAAAAATCAAGCATCTAGTTTTCGAAATATTGAGTTTTCAAAAAAAAATTGATTTTTTTTTAATTAAACATTTTTTTTGAAAATTTGAATCACAATAATATTGAAACTGCTGGGGAGTCTTAACATAAAAAAAATGATCAAAATCGATAGTACCGTTTTTGAGAAAATCAAAAACAAAAAAAATGGTTCCATGGAGGGTACAAAAAATAATAATTTTTTGTAACTTTTTGTTCAACCATTTTTTTTATTTAAAAAAAAAAAAATCTGTGGGACAGTTTTTGAGAAACAAAAAATATTTATAAAAATTCTAAAAAAAATCGTATTTTCGTTATTTTTGATCTTAAAAAAAAGAAGAAAATCGGCAGAGCCGTTTAGCTGTAGTCGAACAGACAAACAGAATTGCGTTTGGTCTTCACTATCATCGTAATCTCAAGTTTGACCAAAATCTCGAGTTCGATTTTTTTACGAATGCATAACTTGCCTTCAAAAAGTTTGTGTTTTGGCACAAACTAAACGATTGCCTAAAATTAATTCGCAACAGTTGAGCTCTTTTCTATTTGCGCAAGAGAGAAAAGAGTGTGAGCGTGAGTAAAGAGTTGCCAGTGCGCGGTACTCTATCAACTGGTGATTAAACTATTTGATTTCCATCACAGTTGCTAGTGCGCGGCTAGCCTAAGTCGTAAGTAAAAATGTATGACAGGTACCGTTATTTTTGGTCTTAAAAAAAGAGCCGTGTGCGTCAAGTCGGCAAAAATGCTGGGGACTAATAATTTTCTACCGTGTACGAACATATATAACAAATGTCCTAAAAGATTTTCACTTATTCGAAAAAGGCAGTACCCATAAAAAAAAAAAACATTTATGCTCTGTTTGCTGGAATAGGCTGGATATCGACAGTGTTAAACTAATTGTTGTTGCTTCCTTATGGGGTGTTAGACCTGGTTCGTCACTGACTGTGACTGTTCTTATCTTTACATAACACTCGTTCTTCGTGAAAAGTAGCAGATCTAGTTTAGCAGCTGTTGGAAATTAAGCTAAGATAAATCTGATAATCCCTGTGCTTCGGTGACTAAGTAACCTTCGCTGTTGAAGAGCCTGTGTTCGATGTTCCAGTCTTTATAACATCAACCAGACGATTAGGTTTTTAATAAAACCTTCTTGTGTTGTTGATTTTGCGACACTCTTGGACTTGGTTTGAGCATGTGTATACCTTCTTTTTGCCAAGTTTGATCTTCTTTAGACCTCTGTTCTTCCTGTTCGGTACTCCTTTTTTAATTCCTTTATTTTGCGTTTTAGCATATTTATCATATTCATTGTTTCAGATGAACGCATGCATAATGGGTTTGTTTTTTAGTGGACTAATTGGCATCTGTGATACGTGAATAGACGACGGAAAGCTTCTCGCTCAGAGTCAATAGATAAGCGCACCGCCAAATAAACGAGAACAAAACGTCACTTGTAATACCAGCATCTACGAGGTAGTTAAAAAGTTCATCGAATTCGGAAGATACATTTGTTCAATAAATGATACGTTAGTAGATTTCCGGCGGTTTGAAAAAATAAATAAGGCAAAACTTGAGGAACGAATAAAATTCGAAGTATACGCTGTACAAAACTCTTAAACTGTCAGTTCTGTTTACTGGCGGCCTCAAATTTACCACAACTCTGGAGCATGAATCAAGTTGAATATGACCATTGGCATTGATTGTGTTAACTTTCAGGGCAGTGATAGTTTGTGGTTTATTGACAAAGAGCTCTGTCTTAAGAAAACCCTACAAGAAAAATTAACGGTTTGACCCCGTCGCACGATCTCTGTGGACTATTCACATCTCCTCAGTATGAGATTGCTTGTTCAAAATGTCAGCTGTGGAGCTAATTGTATGGCACGTAGCTTCATCATATATTATAACTACATGTCATCGGTGTTCATATCATCGAATTCGGGCCAAAATAAATTGGTTATCATCGATTCGCAGCGCTCATCATTGACGATGATAGCTTGGTTATATAGTTCTCAAAGAAGTAGATATGTACCGTGGATGCCGCTAGTCCGAGATCCACAACATGCAGTAACTTTCTCTGACTATCTCAAATTCGACAATTTCGTTGGTTGTTTGCCTCGTTGCAGAATATGATTTTTCGACCGAAATTGGAGTCAACTTAGAACTTCTCGAAAGTTGTCGTTTAATAATTTGCACATGTTGTTGAACGCTATAACTCTCAAATGTTGATTTTGCAAACGGAGTTAATAAACCACAGCCAATTTAATGTAGCTTCAACAATATGGCCGCAATCACCTGTCAAAGTTCCAAAATTTCTACTGGTAAATCCTTTAGATGTTAGGAAGCAGGCTTTTAGCGTGGAAAGTCTCCGTCTCTCAGACCTATAGTCTTCACAGATTCCCATAAAGTAAGTAAGTCATATATATTTCTTCTAAAACTGACATTTCTCGAAAGCTGTCATTTTTGTGATTTCGTTTAGAAAACGGAAAGTTTTTTTTTTCAGTTTAATATCAATATCTTTTTATGTTATATTGTAATTTTTGGCAATTTTGTATTTCAAATTTTCTTTTTCTTCGGAAGCTTAACTCTCTTTTGTCGTTGAAATTTGAAAAAAAATTTGAAAAAAAAAATGTTTAAAATAATTATTAAATTATCAAAATATAATAAATATTTCTGTAATTTTTAAGATACTCGTATCAAGCAATTTTTTTGCACATTTGGTATAATTTAATTATTCTATTCATACACCCAGAAAAAAACTACGACCTAGATTTTAATAGCGCCGTATTAAAATTAAAAATGCATTCAGTTTTGAAAGACGCATTTGAATTTATTTAAAAATGATTTGTATCAAATACGAAAAGCTTTTACGAAATTAGGTAAATAACTAAGATTTTTGAATTGAAAAAATGGCACCATTGATTTGAATACCCTTTATACTTTTGATGCATTTAAAATGAATTATATTTAATTCAAACATGAAATTCAAACGATAAACTCACAAAATCAAAATATATTGAAACAAAGTAGAAACGTAATGTAATTATAGGTCTCAATGTTTAAAGCAATGTTAAAACTTATCGATATATTTGAACTTATTTTTAATGAAAGTGCGAGCATATTTACACTAATAAATTTTAATTATTGCGAGGTAGTTATCAATTATCTATATTCTCGCTTTAAAAATTGAATGCATTAAAATATTAAGAAAACGCATTTAAAGGAAACCATAATGTTATTCCTTATGTGGAAGCTAACTGTTTAAAATTTTTATTATTTAATAGTTCAATTGTAAGTACGAGTACATTATGTATTTATATTAAAGGGAAATCTTATTAAAAATAAATAAGAATGCGATTTAGTTAAAGGAAACTAACGGAATTGTATCTAAGTTGCAAGATCAAAGTTAAAGCGTATTTAAATCAAATAAGAACTTATTCCAAATGAACTGCATTCTTATTTTCGTTGTTTATGTTTATTAAGATCAAAATTGAAACGTATTTAAAACAAACAAGAAAAATATTCAACAAATGGAAGTTAACTGTATTTTCATTATAAGAAGGTACTAGGTTACATTTTTGAATTTTATTTCAGTTGCGTTGGTTATTTGAAGATAATAAGTCAATTAAGAGTGATTGCTTCTGCATTAAAGCTAATTTTCAAAATTAAAAATAATTTTTGAGGCAATAAGTTGTCAATATTGAAGTAAGTTATTGTGCAAGAAAGGTGGAAATATTTGTTGGGTGTCATAAACAGTGTGGGCATATGAGGATATAATGAGATGCTATCACAAGTGTTGAATTAAGGGGAGAATTCAAGGAAAAGCTTTGTTTTTGGCAAAAACCCATCCATTTTAGATCAGAAAATATCATTATTTTTCACTGAAAAATACGGTAAGGTAAATGGAAACAAATTTAATTATACTATATTATTTTCACAAGCACTATCACCTGAACTATCATTATCAATATCATTTTCAGGGTTACTATTTTATTTCACGAAATAGACAAAAACATCCAAGTGGAAAATTATATTGAAAATAGCCATTCGAAACGTTCAAAACCAAGCGAATGATCTTCCATGTCCACTAACGAACCCTCTGAATCTGAACTCGGTGAGGTAGAGGAGTCGATTGCTGTAGCTGTTAAAACAAGCTAAGTTGGCATCGTTCGGATTGGAACTTAGTTCAAGAGAATTTGAGACAAATTTTTTCACTCCGGCAGAAGGAATTAAAGGAAGGCACCAACAAGGAATTTTTAAAATCTTGGCCGTTGTTTTCGGACTCAGAGCTGGTATATTTTTTTTTTTCAAAACACTTGTTAAATTATAAATCTTACTCTTTTAATAAGCATAAGCTGCTTTTTTTGAAAGTTTAAATCTATTTTAACTATTTACAAAAAAAAGTAAATTGAAAACGGCTACCATTTGCGATTTTTTATTAGATTAAATAAACACATGTCAAGGAAAAAAATCTATTTGAGATTATATTTAATAATAATTAACTTGTGTTGCTTATTTCTAAATAAATGAAATTATTATATTTAAACTGCAAAATCGTTTTTTATTTGTCCTCGTATCTGTAGGCTAAATAGGAACATTTACTCAAATATATGTAATTTATTAAAAATAATATACATTTGTAATTATAGTTTTACACTTTTGTCAACGGAGATGACATCGATTCCAAAACTTTAAAATTAATTATTTCCACATCATTATATCATCTTAAATATATTTTCAAAGTAGAAAATGTAATCAATTGTATGAATCAAGTCATTGATTTGAAAATTTTGGCATTTAAATCTAAGCGATATTGCTTTATATTTAAACTACTTATTTGTTTCTTTCAAAATAGAATCTTATTAAAATGTATTGCTTATTGGCTTTTATTTTAAGTTGAAACCCCTTTGATTTGAAAACATTTGTTTTGTATTCAAATTACTAATTTGTTTTATTCAAAGTAAAATCTTATTTAAATATGTATAATAAATATTGACTTTAATTCACGATTAACAAACATTTGAAATAAACTCTAGCCTTACTTAAATCAAAGCTAAATATGTTTAAAATAAAGGGAATATTTTAATGAAAATATTACGTCTTTTACTTTGATTTAAGTTTGTAAAGCACTTATTTTAAAGAGACTTTTGATTAAGTTTTTTTTTTTTCAAAGATGTACTACTTTGATTTTAAAAATTCCGTGTTCGGTGCCAAATCGTTTCCATTTTACTTTGATTCAAAGTATTTTTTTTGATTCTACAATGTTTTTTGGCTCAGTGTAACATTCCTATATTAATTAAACTTCTAGCAAATAAGTTCTATTTAAAGCCAAATAAATTAATCACTACTACCGCGGAAGTATATGAAACCTTTTTAAATGTAATGAAATATCAATTTTCAAATAAAATTTAAGGAAAATACTCTTTAATCATTTCTTCTTCATCCTTCTCCTCTCCGGAATCGGAAACAAATCTCACAGGTTAACCAAAATTCTAGATAGTTAAGAGACAAATTTATGTTTCCCAAAAAATAATCAATAGTGGTAGGTATAAACCAACGACGGCGATACTATTTATGTACGTTATTGTGCTGTTGTACGGTGCGCCCCAAAAACCTAACTGAGTCTAGAGATCAAATTCGCAAAAAAAAAATGGTAATACATCTGCATCGAACCCAGCAAGCTATAGGATTGATAGAGGTCTGTTTGTGGTCAAAGCTGTTGTGGGTGGAAATAATATTTCCTCAGATTATTTCTTTAAAATAAAGTATACTTTCAAGTGGAAGATGATGTAGTTTGGAATGTGTACAATGTGAGTTTATTAACGATACAGTTTTGGTCCGTTTTTGAATTTATGCTTCACAGATACGAATGGAAGCACTAATAACTCACATTTCTGCGAATTACTGTCATGTTTAGAAAGCGGAATGCAAATTAGTGCAGTAACAGGTTGGAAAAAGTATCCTGCTTCCAGATAGACGTCCTTTCCAAACTGTTGTCAATTCGTAGTTAACTCACAACATAATTGCTTTCGGAAGGAAAGCACGGTACAGAGGCACCCGGATTAAATCTTGTGATTGGAAGTTGTTTCATTGTTGGAGAGGACTATATAAACATACAGGGTGGGGCTTCTAGTGATTTCTGTTTCCCGCTCGAAATCTTGACAGAAAGTCAGTGTAATACCTCCGCGGAACGAAATGAGTCGCTTAACGCATGAACAACGTTGGGAAATATTGAAAATTGAAAAGAAGTTTTGGACAAAATAAAGCCTGCTTTTCGCAAGTTCTTGCAAAAAATTAATTAATTAAAGTTAATTTTTTCGTTTTCCTTCCGTTTTCGAGTTATAACGGTTTTTATGATTTTTGCTCTCTTTTCCCTTAACACGTTCATGAGTATTAATTTTTTTCGCTTATTACTGAAGCCCAGTTTATTTTCTTAAAAAAAATAATTTTTTATTATAACCTAAGCTTTCTGCAAATTTAAAAATTAATTCATTATTCTTATCTTCATGCTACTGAGATAGAATTGGCTGTCGGCATAAAAACGACTCACTTAGACCAAATATTCGACTGTTGTGATAAAACTACTGAACCTACAATTATTTAATTCAGTATAGTATACTATGCATGAAAAATTAAGTGATCAGAAATATCTATGAACTTAAATTTGGAGTAAGAACCACCAATTTGAAAATTTTATTAAAACAGAAGGTTTATATTTAAGAAGCTTTGTTACAATTATATAAAAACCAAAACCATTTAACAATACGAAGAGAAGATAGACCAATAAGTGTGATTTTACTTGCGACTTATAGGTACTATACAGGGTGATTGGCATAAGGTGTGACAAAAAGCTAGAGCGTGTAGGTTGGACTTAGACAAGAAAAAAATCGTATGGGAGGGGGGGTCTATTTCCCTCCGTTTAGGCGGGAGAGGCAATTTAAGAAAAAAATCACTTAAAACAGAAAAAAAAATATTAAAAAATAACGGTGACACCTATAGAGTAATGCTATAGCATTTTGAAAAGCCAGAAATACATTCTTTAATTTTGTTTTTAAATAAAGTTGTTCGAGTGAATAGTTTTTGAAAAATTAATTTTCAAAATCAAAATTTTGAAAAAAAAATGAAAAATTTTTTTTTAAACATTTTTTTTTCAAAATTTTACGTAAATAAGTATTATTTTTGTAGTCAATATTCAATGCTCTTATTAATTTTTGATCAAACACAAAAAACCGCATGTCAAAATGTTTTGTAGTTTTTGCGAAAATCAAAAATAACAAAAACTACTTTTGTTCTAAGAAAAGCCTTTTATTTTAGTTTTTATACGTCTTTGGATTCTTAGGTGAATTTACGATTGAAAGGATCAACTTTCTTTTTACTATTTTTTTAATTATCGTCTTATAAACATACAATAATGTGACAAAGTACTGGATTAACCATATTTCACACATTTTTTCATTGAGAACACCTGCGTGAGAGCATTGGTTTAAAATTGACCTGCGAATGTTGTTTAAATAATGCAACGTTACACGCCCTAACTAGTGACAGAAAAGTGCAATTGCGAAATAAGAACAAGAATGTTCCTGAATCTTGAAATCAATTAAAATAAGAAATACATGCATATTTAGATAAAATACATAATTACTGTTTATTTAAATTTTTAACTATTTTTTAACTAAAGCTTATTACAAAAAATTATTTAAAAAACATTCGCAGGTTAATATTAATCCATGCTCTCACGCAGGTGTTCTCAATGAAAAAATGTGTTAATCCAGTACTTTGTCACTTTATTGTATGCTTATAAGACTGATAATAAAAAAATTTTACAAAAAAAGTTAATCCTTTTTTTCGTAAATGCACTTACGCCAAGCCGACCCCATCATAATAAAAAAGTGGCAGGTCAATTTTAAACCAATGCTCTCACGCAGGTGTTCTCAATGAAAAAATGTGTGAAATATGGTTAATCCAGTACTTTGTCACATTATTGTATGTTTATAAGACGATCATTAAAAAAATAGTAAAAAGAAAGTTAATCCTTTCAATCGTAAATTCACCTAAGAATCCAAAGACGTATAAAAACTAAAATAAAAGGCTTTTCTTAGAACAAAAGTAGTTTTTGTTATTTTTGATTTTCGCAAAAACTACTGTACATTTTGACATCCGGTTTTTTCTGTTTGATCAAAAATTTATAAGAGCATTGAATATTGAATAAAAAAATAATACTTAATTACGTAAAATTTTGAAAAAAATTTGTTTAAAAAAAATTTTCATTTTTTTTTTCAAAATTTTGATTTTGAAAATTAATTTTTCAAAAACTATTCACTCGAACAACTTTATTTAAAAACAAAATTAAAGAATGTATCTCTGGCTTTTCAAAATGCTATAGCATTACTCTGTAGGTATCACCGTTATTTTTAAATAATTTTTTTTCTGTTTTAAGTGATTTTTTTCTTAAATTGCCCCTCCCGCCTAAACGGGGGGAAATAGACCCCCCCCCCACCCATACGATTTTTTTCTTGTCTAAGTCCAACCTACACGCTCTAGCTTTTTGTCACACCTTATGCCAATCACCCTGTATAAGGCAAGTTATGCATTCGGAAAAAAAATCGAACTCGAGATTTTGATGAAAGTTGACATTACGATGATAGCGAAGACTAAAAAAGTGGGTCTCGCAATTCTGTCTGTCTGTCTGTCTGTCCGTTCGATTGCAGCTAAACGGCTCGGCCGATTTTCTTTAAACTTGGTAGATGTGGGTTTTAATTTTTTCCCCCGGATGTTTTTTGATTTGACCAAAAATAACGGTATCTGCCATACGAATTTTTTTCGAAATTTTATATACATTTTTTTTTTCTCAAAAACTGTTCGACAGATTTTGAAAATAAAAACACAAAAAAAATTCATTTAATTAAAGCTAGGTACTTGTTGAAAAAAATTTTCAGAAAAATGGTTATTGAGGGTACCCCCCATGGAACCATTTTTTTGTTTTTGATTTTCTCAAAAACGGTACAACCGATTTTCATCATTTTTTTTGCTAAGGCTTCCCAAAAACCTGAATAGAATTGTGTACTCAAATTTTCAAAAAAAATTTCTTGGATTTTTAAAAAAAACTTCATTTTTTTTTTTCAAAACTCAATACATATTTCGAAAACCCCTTGCTACATTTTTTTTTAAACTTGATAAATAAAAGTTTCTCAATATAATCTACAAGATGTGAAAAAAAAAAACATTTATTTTACCTTAAAATAAAGGTACCTACCATACAAATGCTAAAAAATTTAAAAAAAAAAATGGTTTTCAAAAATCGTATTTTTCTCGAAAACGGCGCCTAGAATTTTGATAAAATTTTTCTTATTTCAATTAACTTTTAAGATCTTTAATTTAATAAAAAAAAATTTGAAATTAAGATATTACAGCTTGTACCTACCATAGAACCATTTTTTCGAATTTTGAACTTCTCATTGTCCACATAACGGATCTTAATGCACATTTTTATAGAGAAGCTTCTAAAAAGTCTAAAACACATTGCATTTCAAAACTTTAAAATAAATATTTTTTGAATTTTTGAAAAAAAAAATCTAATTTTTTCTTTTTTTGAAAATTCGATATCTCCGAAAGGGGTCAATATTTCTTTTCGTAAATTTAATTTTTATTCGAACAATAATAAAAACTTTAAATTGGCGTACCAAAATTTTTTCTTAAAAAGCTTTTAAAAAGTTTGTATATAAAAGCTTCTTTTAAAGAAACCACTACAATGACTTATAATTTTTGTTCTTACATAAATTCATATTTGCATTGTATTCTGTTTTTGTCTCTTACTACTAAAAGAATTTTAAAATTAATTTTATCCTTATGAACTGTTTTCTCTAATAACATTCGTTTTTAAAATTCCTAGTTGATTACATAGGAACAAGTTCGTGCGACCCAGTCGCGCATTTTATTTTTCTAAGAGTCTTACAAATCCTTTGTACTTCAGTCTTTAAAAACTTTGCTAGTAAATAAATTTAAAAAAAACACAGATGTAAATAAAAACTTGTAGCATATCTATTGTACAGATTTAAAATGTGTACATAGTTTGGGCCATATTACAAACACTGTTTTTTTTTTCACTGGTTTTCATTTTTAACGCATACCTTAAACGTAGATATTTTAAATTTTTTAATAAAATAAAATAACAAAAGATTGAACACTACTCAATCTAAGAATTAAATTATCAAATTTACCGGCCAGCTCAAATAGTATAGACGAGAAGAAGCAGGTTTGGATGTGTTTGAAATGAATTAGTTTTCAACTCCTTCTGCTCTTTTATTCAGGAAATATAACTGTGGGCCATATTATAGCCAGACTTACTCTACAATAGAATGCATTATAGTCCACACAAATAATATTAAATGAATTCTAAGAATTTAATTTGCAACTGTCTCTGTAAAAAAAAGTCAAGTACAATTAAGTTCAAATCGATTAATCAAAAGCGTCGTCATTAGAAAGCTAGCAATGCCCAACTAACTAGAAACAAGAAAAAAGAAACAAGGTCGTGGTCAAGAAATGTACATACATACATATGTGATACATGTGTACAATATTATCTAATTGCATTCAGGATGAGCTAAGCTCAGAGAATATTCGGGACTTAACTCAAAAAACTGTGTGTTACCACTTTGTTTTCGAAAGTTAGTATGGAGGCATCCTATTTTAAATTCAGGGTGGTTGCCATTTTTGTGTGATTGGAAATTTTTCAGTTATAATTTGACGGTCGTAGCTTTTGAATCAAATCTCGCTTTGTTCCTAAATCACAAATCTATATCGGAATAAAACATATTTCAGGTGTTGATTTTATTTTAATTGTACGCCGAAGTGAAAGTGTAGATGATGATGCTCATTCCAATCGTGAATGGGCTTCTAAAATAAAATGCACGACTGGGTCGCACGAACTTGCTCTTATGTAACAGACTAGGAATTTTAAAAACGAATGTTATTAGAGAAAACTGTTCATAAGGATCAAATTATTTTTTTAATTCTTTAAGTAGTAAGAGACAAAAACATAATGCTATCCAAATATGAATTTATGCAAGAACAAAAATATTATAAGTCGTTGTAGTGGTTTCTTAAAAAAAAGCTTTTATGTACAAACTTTTTAAAAGCTTTTTAAGAAAAAATTTTGGTACGCCAATTTAAATAAAATGCACGACTGGGTCGCACGAACTTGTTCCTATGTAATCGACTAGGAATTTTAAAAACGAATGTTATTAGAGAAAACAGTTCATAAGGATAAAATTAATTTTAAAATTCTTTTAGTAGTAAGAGACAAAAACAGAATACAATGCAAATATGAATTTATGTAAGAACAAAAATTATAAGTCATTGTAGTGGTTTCTTTAAAAGAAGCTTTTATATACAAACTTTTTAAAAGCTTTTTAAGAAAAAAATTTGGTACGCCAATTTAAAGTTTTTATTATTGTTCGAATAAAAATTAAATTTACGAAAAGAAATATTGACCCCTTTCGGAGATATCGAATTTTCAAAAAAAGAAAAAATTAGATTTTTTTTTTCAAAAATTCAAAAAATATTTATTTTAAAGTTTTGAAATGCAATGTGTTTTAGACTTTTTAGAAGGTTCTCTATAAAAATTTTCATTAAGATCCGTTATGTGGATAATGAGAAATTCAAAATTCGAAAAAATGGTTCTATGGTAGGTACAAGCTGTAATATCTTAATTTCAAATTTTTTTTTATTACATTAAAGATCGTAAAAATTAATTGAAAGAAAAAAAATTTTATCAAAATTCTAGGTGCCGTTTTCGAGAAAAATACGATTTTTAAAAACCATTTTTTTTAATTTCTTAGCATTTGTATGGCAGGTACCTTTATTTTTAGGTAAAATAAAAATTTTTTTCTCACATTTTGTAGATTACAGTGGACGCTCGTTAACTTGAACACCGATGAAACCAGGAGTGTTCAAGCTATAGGATTGTGCAAGTTACTGGATCAAGTTAAAAAATTGTTGTTTTTATTTAAAAATGATTCATTTTAATGATTTTAAAACATAAATAACGATATTATTAATAAATAATTTTAATTGAAACGTTTTTCGATTCCTAAATACGCACGTGTTCAAATGAAGTTCAAAAATTCACTGATTAAGAATAAAACCTTATACGGAAATACTAAAGAAATTTCCTGGGATTCCCCTTTACAAAAACCGTTTGCTTTGTGTAACAACATACCAGGTACCTTGCATAAATTCAAAAATTTAAGAAATTCAATATTAAACTTTGTTCAAGTTACAGAGTTCGCATAAATTTTACTTGTTCAACTTAAAGAGTACTTTGTGGAAAAATTCAAGGTATTGAGTCTTAAAAATAGTCCGTTCAAGGTATAGAATGCGTAAAGGGAAAAAATATTTGTTCAAGTTATTGGAATGTTCAAGTTACCTTATGTTCAAGCTAACGAGAGTCCACTGTATATTGAGAAACTTTTATTTATCAAGTTTAAAAAAATCTAGCTAGGGGTTTTCGAAAAATTGAGTTTTGAAAAAAAAAATTTTGAAGTTTTTTTTAAAAATCCAAAAAAAATTTTTTTTGAAAATTTGAGTAGGTATACAATTCTTTTAACGTTTTTGGGGTGCTTTTTCAAAAAAAAAATTATCAAAATCGGTTGAACCGTTCTTGAGAAAATCAAAAACAAAAAAAATGGTTCCATGGGGGGTACCCTCAATAATCATTTTTCGGAAATTTTTTTTCAATCATTACCTAGCTTTAATTAAATGAAATTTTTTTGTGTTTTTATTTTCAAAATCTGTCGAACAGTTTTTGAGAAAAAAAAAATGTTTATAAAATTTCGAAAAAAATCGTATGGCAGGTACCGCAGGTCCTAAAAAAAAAAGAAAAATACGTGTGGGGGGAAAAAATTAAAAATGATATCTACCTAGTTTAAGGAAAATCGGCCCAGCCGGTTAGCCTGTAGTCGAACAGACAGACAGACAGAATTGCGAGACCCACCTTTTTAGTCTTCGCTATCATCGTAATGACAACTTTGATCAAAATCTCGAGTTCGATTTTTTTTACGAATGCATCACTTGCCTTATAGTACCTATAAGTCGCAAGTAAAAATAATGAATCGGATTTTAATTTACCATTTAACAACGCACACACTCTACACACCAAAGAAGTTTAAAAAAGGAATTTGTTTGTTTTGTTTATATTTTTGAAAAGAATTTAAAAATTTGTAGAAAAAGGCAAAAATATTTAAATAAAGGATGTTCCCATAAAAAGAAACTAATCGCTTAACAGACTTTTTTAATTTCTTTTGTAAAAATTTATAATTTTCGATTTAAAAGATATTGGTTTGTAAAATTTTCAAATTAGCTGCATCAATTGAAATATTTGCCTTAAAAAGTTACTGCATTTGGTTATTTTAGCATCATGAGGAAATGAATTCTTCACAAAGTATTTCCGTTCACGCTACCCCACAGTTGGGCATAAAGTAATCCAAAAAGATTTAAAATCAGCTGGCAGACCTAAGAACCTGAAATTTTGCATGTTATCTACTGATATCAATCTTAAGATATTTCAGTATGCAACTCTTGACTGACCCACTTTTAAGATATTCCCCTAACTTTCTACAGGGTGTCCACTAATTTTGGAGATAATTCTCCGGTATTTTCTAAGAAAATAAAATTGACAATGCACGTTCTTGCGCTTATGTAAAAGTACTTTGGAATTTAAAAATTGTTTATAAATGGATTTACTTAGAGAAAATTGTTTAAATGCATGAATTTATAAAAATAAAGTTGAAAAAATCGTTTTATTATTACATTAATTTTCATTAAAATGTTTTCTAATTGGGTTGTAAACTTTGAATATTTAATAATATACACTCTATAAAATAATTTCAAAAAACTACTCGTTCACACAGTTTCAAGATATTTTGAATTTTCAAAAAGAAAAATTTTGATTTTTTTTTGTTCAAAAATCCAAAAAAAAATATTTTGTTAAAATTTTGTATTATAATTTCAAATCCAAAAGAGCTCATGTACAAGATTTTTCGTCAAATTTGTCAAAGTTATTAATGAGAAGGTCTAAAATACAAAAAAAAAACGGTTCTATGACAGATACCCTTAATAATATCTTTTCTTAAAATGTTATTTTGATCAAAATGTACATAGCTTAAAATAAATCACCTAATTTTTTATCAAAATCATTAGAGCCGTTGAAAAGTTGAGATGAATCAGATTTCGCATAACGGCTGTATGGCATGATCTAAAACCTCTTGATAAGTCTCTAGTATATCCATTCTAAGAACATTTTTGAAATCTCCCGGTGAATTTTCTTCGAGTTCTTTCAGAAGATCCAGATGTGAAAACTTGCGTTTTTTTAAAAACCAATCCTTCAACGATATCCTTTTCTTTTTTAATTTTTCTTTCTTCCAAGCACGAAGCGATTACAATTAATGCGCAAACCTCATCGTCCATATGGTCACGGCCACGAGAAATGAAACCAAGCCACAATTATTTTTTTTTAGAATTTACCGCTACTATGCTCGTTTTTAGAAAGAATATATCTCATACTAATGGTTGATATCATTATCAACATCAAAAACATTTTTGGTGTGTCCTAAGCCACACTTCAAATTAGCTTCTTGATCTCTTCACACATAGCCGGAAATTCAAGTACTCGAAAAAAGGTAATATAAATTACCTTTTATTTATTTTTTTGTTTACCTTCAACTATAAATTTTATGGAAAAGTCTTACTTTAACTAAATAACTCGTTTTTTTTGTAAAAAAAAATATTCAAACTTGTAAATTTTACAAAACAAAAGCGCTCTACTTTCGTGTAACGTTATAAGACCAAATTTCTTTAAAGTTTTCTTACTTATGATATGAAAGTTTTAGAAACTGAAATTTTAGAATTTTATTGAGTATTTTGTATTTATTTAATAAGACTATTAAAAAATCATTCAAATTAAGCGACCATTTTTATTTAAACAATATTGAAAGACGTGTAACGTTATAAGACATTTTCTGCTGAAACCAATAAAGATCAAGTTATGTATCTAACTTTTGAAACTCTATTGACTTTATGTGACCTTGAGTAGGGCTGAAGGCAATAAGAAATACTTCAATATTCATTCGACTCATTTCCACTCTACAGAGTTTCTGAAACACAGTTTTATCAAACGTGAATAATCAGAAACATTCAATAAACACGATCTCCAAGATCTACTTTATCCTTATTACCAAAGCAAATCGAAGTAAAAATGTTTACTTATGTTTTATTTTTATAAAGAAAAAAAACCACATTACTTAAAAGAGTTGTCTAACATGTTTAAAATTAGGAAAAAGCTAGACGAAGTCCCCAAGCTAAACGACTGCGTTATTCCTTAAGGTACTAGTACGGTCTATAGAATTCCAAAACAACGCATGATTTTTGGGAATTTTTTACTCGGAAACCTTATTAGATATTAACATAATTTTTTTTTTAAATAATGAATCATGCGTCAAGAATACAAAAAAAAATTGTGTTTTTAATTTTCGAATTTTGGCCGAATTATAGAGAGCACCAACGTCGACTCATCAAAAAACACATTGTCCCATGGCGGACAGTTAATCTCTGGAGCTACTGAACCGATTTTCAAAAAATTTGTTGCAACTTTATTGTTTTTATGTTTTTCAAGACAATTTACCATAATTTGACCAAAAAGTTATGAACAAAAAAAATAGTGACCCAATCCTGAGATTAACTGTCCGCAATGGGACAATGTATCTTTTGATGAGTTGGCGTTGGTGCCCTCTATAATTTGGGCAAAATTCGAAAATTTAAAAAAAGCAAAATTTTTTTTGTATTCTTGACGCATGTATTCATTATTTAAAAACAAAATTATGTTAATACCTAATAAGGTTTCCGAGAAAAAAAATTCCCAAAACTCGTGCGTTTTTTTGGCATTCTAGACTGTACTAGTACTTTAAACGAGCACTGTTTAAAATTTTGCGCCACTTTGTTTATTTCTGTTTTTTATTTCAATGAAAATTTTCAATCGCGCGTTTTTGTAACAGACAATTTCACGCATACTAAAGATACCATTATCCCGTATTTGTATACAAACTTCTTTAACACTTCCAAGTAAGTTGAAAGTTTTTAAAATTTGGAGCGATTTGACCATCTTCCCACTTCAAAAACAAATTCTTTGCAGCCTTCTGTCTTTGAATCCAAATTTAGAAATAAATTTTCTTGGAACTATTTTGTCACTTCCCATGGCAAAGGATGCGTTGAAGGAATTGGTGCCATCGCAAAAACTGTCGTGCGAAAGCACGTACGGGCTAGAGACTGTATTGTCAAAAACGCATCCGATTTTGTGCAAGCTCTTAGCCGCACTTCTTCAACAATTTACGTTAAAGAAGTCCACAATGATGACATCTTGAAAATTAATAAAACTTTGAAGTCATCACCCATTTTAATAATGGCAAAATAAAAACTTACCATACTTCAATATTGGGATATAGTATTTATTTTTTGTTTGTTTATTTATGGATTAATGTTATTACAAATGAAGTACTTACCTTATAATAAATAAATTAACTTTGTTCTATTTGCTTGCTTTTCGTTTTTTTTTATGTATTTATATTACTTTCGGCCATATTGTTCCCATTTTTCATACAGAAATTCGAAAGGTAACGTTATAAGACTTTTTTCTGTAACGTTATAAGATACACATTTGAGTTGAAATAAGGTAAATAATATAACTTTTTCTTAAAAAAAAGTTGTTAGCTATAATTTGGAATTTCATCTCAATTCTCTAAAAAGAAAAACTTAACTTAGCACACCAAATTCGCAGAGTTTTGAGAATATATTCAGCAACCTCAAAATCTACTTCCAAAAAATGTAACGTTATCAGCGAATTTGAACGGCAATATTTTTACAAATCTATAAGAGATAAATAAAAACTTTTTTCTACAAAAATTAGACTTTAAAGAGATCTATCAGATGTATGTTTAAAAGTTAAACTAGTAGTTCGAGTAATAAGCAAAAAACACGTACAATGTAACGTTATAAGACCATGGCCGTGACCATATCACTCATGGTTTGATATTTCCTGTTTTATATGTAAGATATCTTCCACAACTAAAGTGTGCACGTTTCGGTGTGCCGTGTGTGGTGTACGCACACAAGTGTCGTCTGTATGGGCCACTTTAGACAGGCAGTATACTTATGAGCCGAAAATCTGTTCCAGTTTTTTGGAAAAAAAGGGGTGATACAAAAGTTAACTATGTATATGCGGTAATATCATTTTAATAAAACGTAAGACATATTTCCTTTTGATTAACATTGTTTTTCAAAAAAAAAAAATCCAACGAGAGTTTTTCTCTGACATCGTACCCTACAACTTTTACAGAAAAAAGGCAAAATGTTACCAAAAAATTCTTATGGTCCTAAATTGAGCAATAAACAGCAAAAGTTAAAGCTTCGACTGCCTTGGGACATATAACTACATAAAAGTCTCAATTCTTTTGAGCACAGAGTAAACTTTTTAAATACAATTTCATCTTTATTGGCATACTTCTTAATCATTTAGAATTCGTAAAATATTTAAACATACCTGAACTTGAGGATCTCTTCAGAAACCTTAATTTTATAAAAATAATGATAACGTACACAGCTTTAAGATGTACCCAAAAAATCGTATGTATTGTCTCGGTAAATTTCTCGGTGCAACTTAGCCTAGGTTGAAGTGTTGTGGACGAATATGGTATAGAACAGTATTGTTTAATGATGTGTAAAATGGTGAAATATCGTTTCGTAAAGAAATTAATTGAAAAGATGAACTAGTTTAGACAATATTATACAAAATCTATGACATTTTGTCAGCATCTCACAAGCAAATTTGCACCACCCGCGACAACATCGTTTTCAAAATACCGGAAAATTAATCCGATTAGATAAATCAAGGAGCCAATTATCAAATGCCTTTTATATTAGAACACACATTTTCATACGGCGCCCATGTTCATGTGTATATGTCCCTATCTACCACATCCTAAGGCCAGTTATGGCTCGGGTTTATATATGTACATTATGTACGAGCATCAGAGCTGCTAAAATGGTACATATAGTACTAGTAACGTATTATACTCCAAATAGTATTCTCGACTGTGATGGTACTTACACGTAATAAAATACATTCCAATTTGGAATAAAAATGCTCCAACCTAATTTTATTCAAATAAAGTAATTTTTCACTAATTAAGTTTGGCGCATTGAAAAGGACAATACCCACACATTTTTTTTATTAAAAAAAAATAAAAATCAATTTTTTCTTTTCATAAATCAACAAAACTGTCGATTGTTGTTCGAACACAGTAGTGATACAAATCAAGTTGCTGGCAATGTGTAAAATTAATTTTAAAAATAAACTAGCGACCCTCCTCCCCCCCCCCCCCCCTTTGCTCGGGAAGCACTAACTTTTTATAGCCAGATGACCTTGGATGGGTGGATGGATAAGGGGACTGTGTGACGAAAATATCTATAACTACAGTGCCTTGTGAAATTAAATTTCTTGTATTATTTCATCTTAAGGCCAGTGGCTAGGCAATCTTTGTTTGGTATTTATTTGCAGTAAGAACGTATACATTTTTGGGTCTGTCAACTTTGGAGCAAACCACATACAATTTTCCGTGTGAAAAACATGAAATTTAAGCCAACAACTTAAGTCAACAATTGGCAATTGCGTTGTTGATGGTAATAGCAAAGACAAGACTTAATGGGAACTGCAGCCCCTTGAACACGAATGAAATCATTGATGTCAGTAGGTCTTCGCCTTTCAATTTGCCACCGATAATGCGTTCATTAAACTTGTTGACTTTTTTGTGGGGTCAATCTATTTGCGTTGCACAACCTTGATGCATTTAAGTTGCTATTAACCATCACCTGTGATCCAACATTCAATGTTAATATGTGCGGCGACATTCCAGATGGTTACAAAAAGTTCAAAAATTCAGTCGAATAATTGATGGCTTATCTTCATCCATAACTGAGTTGATCGATTTGTATTTGACTCTTTCGACATCATCACTTTTTGGTAATAAAATTGCACGTTCGCATAGTCTATCAGTATTTTTATAGTTGTCTATTAGACTTGGGAATGCCTTGTCCAATACGGCTTAAATATTCAGTTGCAATTGGTAGACGTTTCGCGGGAACAAAATCTCATTCGACGGAGATCAAATGGGATTTTCCAATGTCCATAAGTGGTTTTAAGAGTGTTTGGGAAAACGGGTCTTGCAAAAAATGCACACGCATAGCGTGATTTTCTCGACTTAATTTGAAAGATACGATGATTTGCAACCCCGCTGATACCACTACATAAAAACCGATACCAATATCAAATTATAAGAAATATTTTGCTTGTTCCTCCTAGTGCAACGGGGAAAAAATGTCCGGCATTTCCGTTTGTTATATGTTTTATGAAATTTCCGTTAGAATTTCTGATCATCAATTAAACATCTTGTTTGAGGTAACAAATATTGTTGTTCCTGGTTCACTCAGTAAGACTTTTGCACTTCAACTATACCCCAACTCTATTGCAACAGAAAAACACAATGGCGCTAAATTTTAGTCGATTTAATACGATGTTACTGTTTTACTGTGGCAACTGATTTATGCGAGAAACAGATTGTCACAGCAACTTCAACAGCAATTTTAACAGCAACGAAAACTTCAACATCAAAAATCTTGTGAAATAGATTACAACGTGAACAGCGTTTTTGACAGTATATAATCAAAATAGTTTCAAATGCGAAATAAATTTGCCGTACATAATACGAGTATGATAAAAATTAACATGAATTGTGTCAATGTATACGACTTGCGTAATTTACCGTATACTAAAATTAATTTGTTTTTAGTAATTCTTCCATTGTCAAAACCAGAATAAATAGACGAAACAAAAGGATGGTTGTCACATTTTCATTTGAGTGTTGATAATACTGACAAATTTCGCCTTAAAAGTTGGTAGCATTCGCACAGCGTATTCAATTTAGAGTTTAGTTCTAACGTTGATCACGATGTCGAAGTTGCTGTGTTAATGTAATCAAAGCCATTCAGTGGCTCTAAAAAGAGTGACGTGGTTATCTAAGTTGCTGTTGAAGTTTCTGTGCCAATCTGTTTCTCGAATTACAATAATGGTGCTTATTTTGACATTCTCTTTCGTTAGAAAGTGAGTCGAATTCGTTGAAACTTAATTTTGAGACTCGGCGATTAGAATGTTAATCGAACAAATCGAAAGTTCACCCAATCCATAGAAAGTTCATTTATTTGCGAAAGCTAATTCAATTTTGACATTCGAAAGTTAATTTTGCTCAAAAAAGCACTTGCCACTGAACGACCAGGAATTAAAACACAATTAAGAGATGATAAAATATTTATTGAGGGAAAATCATTTACATGGAGCACAGATCATGGACTTAAATGTGGTAAAGAAAATGGTTTTGCTGTCTTAAAAACTGTCAACTCTGACAGAAATAAAGATAAACAACAAAACACCCCCCTGCAGATCGCAGCGCCATCTACATACTCGCAGCAGCAACAACATTCATCGAATATACCAGGGTTGTTACAACCTCATGAAAATAAAAATTAAAATTTTGCCGTCTGTCAGTCTTTTAGTAATAATTATCCTAATATAAAATTTATAGATATTTTAAGTTATAATGTAAATGGATTAAAAAGTAAATAATTATTATTCTTAAACTTTTTTAATTTTGTTAAGAAATTTGATATATTTTTTTTGTTCGAAACCTTTTTATTAAAAGAACATTATGAATTATTTTATGGCCAATTTAAAGTATATGAACTACAATGGATTGAAGCAGTTAAAACTAACAAGTATGGACGAGCAAGTGGAGGATGTATTTATGGGTTCAAAAAAATTTATAAAGGTGTCATGAAATTTGAAAATGTAACAGGTTATACCATACTCAATTTTGAGGCGGATACCAATGTTAAATACTGTATAATCCCGGCATACATAAATTGCAACCACTGGGAAGAAAATTTCAACTCCCTAAGCGACGTCATTTATTATAAGCAAAAGGACAAGTTGATACTGATAGGCGATCTTAACGCAAGGATTGGAGGCGAACAAGGCTTTTATCAAGATCATGGACTACCATGCGAAACTATCGACATTCGAGCATCAAAAGATTTCAAATCCGATAGAAAAGGAAAAACTATATTAGATTTCGTAGAAACATATAATCTGATAATCCTTAATGGAAGATCCAAAAGTGACCCTAAAGGAGAGTATACATTTGTTAGGGGAAATTCATGCTCCGTAAATGACTACTGTTTAGTCTCGGATAAGTGCCTCTGTGAAGTGTCTGATTTCTCAGTGCACACTTTAACTTTTTCGGACCATATGCCAGTTTCACTAAAGCTAAAAATAAAAAAATCTATGGAAAAGTTAGAGTACACTGAGGTAAGCTATCCCAGAATAAAGTGGAAAACCAGTTGTAAAGAAGCCTACCAAACAGCACTGAACTGGGAACTGGTAAATTTGTTACGTAGAGATAAGGATATTACTATCGAAGGCATGCAAAATATAATACAAAAAGTGGGGTCGAAGATCAATGTAAAAACACAAACATCTAGTGGAAAACAGAAATGGTTTGATAGTCATTGCCTCCGGGCTAGAAAAAAAGCATTCTCGTTCTTAAAGCTATTTAGAAAATTCAACACTGTTTTTTTCAGACAAGAGTACGCAAGAGCAAATAAATGTTTTAAATCAATCTGTACTGCAAAGAAAAAACAGTATCATGAAGAAAAAGTACATGTTATTATAGCAAGTAGGAACACGAAAGAATTTTGGAAAGCAGTCAGATACATAAATGGAACGAAGCTGAAAATAGGGATAAGCATACCGACAATCTACCTCAAAACACACTTCCAATCTCTGTTAAACCTTGAAAGAACGGCTCCTTCATTTCAATACTGTGAAAATTGTGTAAAAGATCAAGAGATGGATCTGCCCTTTACAACAACAGAGCTTAAAACAGTCCTCAATGAAATGAAGGAATCCAAAGCACCGGGGGAAGATCTCATACCACATGAGTTTTATAAGTACTGCACTGAGGAGTTCGCCAACTATCTCCTGCAACTTTTCAACAATCTGTATGAGAACGAAGAAAATATCCCGCCTAGTTTCGAGTCGGCTGTTAGTTATACTACCAGTTTTCAAAAAAGGAGACCGAAATTTGGTTGAAAACTATAGAGGAATTTCACTGCTAAATACTGTCCGTAAGGTTTTTGGAAGTATCCTGTTCAAGCGACTGACGAACTGGGTTGATAAAAATGACATACTTAGTGAGTGTCAAGCAGGTTTTCGCCATGGGTACTCTACTGTGGACCAAATTTTCACCCTTAGTACTATCATTGATATCAACCGTTCACAAGGTACAAACATATATGCCTACTTTGTAGATTTTAAAGCCGCATTCGATAGCGTAGATCGAGATTTAATGTTTTTTAAACTATCTGCTATGGGAATACCCACCAAAATGTTGAAAACATTAAAAAGACTGTATAAAAACTGTATAGCAAAAGTCTGGGATGGAAACAGTATGTCAGAAACGTTTACTACATGTACGGGGCTTAGACAGGGATGCACTTTGAGTACGCTCCTATTCACCTTATTCTTGAATGATATAGTTTCATATTTGAATGGAGGAATTGAAATGCGTAATTTAAGAATAAAAGCACTGATGTATGCAGATGACATTGTTCTTTTAGCGGATACACCAATAAAGCTCCAGATGATGATCACGAAACTCGAAGAATACTGCAAAATGTGGAGCCTCACAGTAAATCGGAGTAAATCTCAAATAATGGTCTTGGGTAGAGGAAAGAGACAGCGGCACGGGAATTATATGTGGAGGTATGAAAGAGAACCAGTAGAGATAGTGGAGCACTATAAATATCTTGGCCTAACATTAACCCCTAAAAATAACATGAAGGTCCATTTAGAAGAAAAACTTAAGAACGCGAAAACAGCTATAAACTCAACCTGGAAAACTTGTATGCAAAACAAAAACATAAGTTTACGAGCAAAGTACCAGATCTTTGAATCAACAGCTAGATCAATTCTACTTTATGCAGCTCAGGTATGGGGATACCAACAAAATGATTCTGTAGAACAGTTGTTGCGATTTTTTCTGAAGAGAATCCTACATCTTCCTATAACGACACCCACGTATATGCTCCACATTGAGACAGGACTCCCACCAATGTTCATTACGACTTTGAAGCTCCACTTCGATTATATCCTTAAAATTCTAAATATGAACGTTACACGACTACCTAGGATTGTGGCAACAATCGCTCTTGAAAAAAATGTATCATGTTTTGAACAGTGGAAGGAGCTGGCTGAAAGAACTGAATGTCCTCTACATCTAGAAGTGGGAAATTCTATGCAGATGAAAGCTGAACTGTATAACATCCTTAATGTTCTCGACGAAAAGATACACGAATCATTCATAGAAGAAGCGCGGTCATCCATCTATAGAGATTACTACTCAAAATTGATACATGACTCAAGCAGGATAAGCTATTTTGATATAAGCGCCGGAGTTGACCAAATATCAACACTTTTTAAAGCAAGAGGAGAGCTTTTGCCATTAAACTATATGCCACACCGACCAGATCTTCCCATTCAATGCAGTCTTTGTAATATGAATACCCGAGAAGATATAATGCACTTCACAGGTGTTTGCCCAATACTTATCGAGCTGAGAAAACTTTATCTTGGAAAAGCCATTTTGTTTTTTGGAATGTTTTGTTTATATAAAAATTCTCAAAAATTGTAATGAATTATTTAAATGTTTGTCAATTTTTGCTAAATTTTAATTTATTTTATTATTATTGCAGTGTTCCAAGTGTGAATAATATTTTATTAATGTCTTAATGTTGTTAAAACGAGTTTTTTAATTTTCATTGTAAGTTTCTTTGACACTGTATTTTGTTTAAATATGTTTTACTGACATAAATTTTTTTTTTTTTTTTTTTTTTTTTAAATTTCAAATAAAAAGGCCTGAAGAAGAGCGTATTCATGCTCGAAACATCGCTTAACCAGTAACATCTTGTTTTATTGACCTAGAGCCCGCAAAAATTATTCTCTATATCAAATTTGAGAGGTCACTAATAATTCCCACATGTGACCAAGTGTATACGAAAACAAAATAAAAATTTAAAACGCGTCATGAACAACTTATTTTTTTAAGAATAGTTTCAAAATAGCTGAGTTGACACAAAAAATTTAATAAATATGTAGTTCTTTAAACTTTACTTTATAATGAAAAAGTGTATTATTTATTTTGTTTCTTGATTATTTATCCAACATCTATAAAATGTTTACAAAAAAAAAATGTAAAACGGTCATACTAATTCAAATAGAAATATAGTAAATGTCAAACAGCTGACAATGAAAATGAATCTTTTTTGAAGTTCATTTTATGCTATCTTTCGCAAATTAATGTTATTCGTTCGAATCTCAAAATTAAGAAAGTTCATTCGAAGGAATAGAATCATTCTAACGAATAGACTATTCATGAGAATGTCAAAATAAGCATGAATATTTGGTGAAAACGATAATTTTGCAAATTTTAATTGAGCTTAGCATCATACTTTCCCTATTATTTAATTTTTTAGTATACCGTGTTAACTTCATGACTCTTTGACATTTACAATCGTCAAAATTGGTATGTTTACTTTCTTTTTTGCACGTACTGGATATTGTCTCAGTTGTGATAAATTTATAGTTTAGTTTGACAACTCACCAAATGTCATTTCGTACTGTCAGCTTTTATTTATTTCTGAAATTGTGTGAATATATGTATTATTAAAGCCGGAACTACACCTACTTATCTTGTGTAGTGTGTGGTGGAGTGGTGTGTTGCTATCGCTCTAATGTGTTGTGTTTTATATGCCTAGAACCAGTGTTGTCGTTTCAAAAATTCCGAGAGTAGCACTTTTCATAAAATTAGGGGAGCATTGAGGAGCCACGTTAAAATTCGGGATATTTCATCAAATAGTAGATGCGGTCACAAATGAAAAGAAACAAAAATATTTTTTTTCTATTGATATTTTTATTCATACCTACACACAAAAATGTCTAAGGGTGTGTTCACAACGGAACTGCGATAAACGATTCAAGCTGCGATTTGATCAGAGCTGAGAAATCTTTACATTGATTTTCCTATGTGTGCTCGCAACGGAGCAGCGCTTCGAACAACAACAATCAATGTAAAAATCTCAAAGCTTTAGTCACATTGCTACTCGAAACGTTTATCGCAGCTCCGTTGTGAACACACCCTAAGAAGGACACATGCACGTAACGTTCTATTGGACTAAACAAAACAAAAAGCAATTCATATCTGAAGTTATATATCTATATAAATATAGCCTCAAAAGAAGCCTTATTTTAAATAGGAAAGTAAATAACTGAAAATTGATCATTATTAAGAAATTAATTAAAAATATTAAAAGTAGGTTTTTTTAAAAACAAATATGTAACTTATATAATATAAAAATAAGTATACATACATTATTATTTCTTTGAGTCCAGACCTCTTTTTTTTTACTTCTCAATCAAACTTTTAGACGGTTCCCACTTTTCGCATGAGTTATTATTCAAAAGATCTTTTGCCGTTAAAATAGCATTCACTGTTTTAACATGAAGGCGGTTTCGCTTTTTGCCTTTTGTTAGACTAACATCTGAAACTTTCTTTCCGTAGTCGCACTACTGTGTGGAAAAACAATTATTGTTCTCACAAATTTTTTTATACTTACAAGGAAACATAGTCTTATTTAAGGCATTTTTAGTGTTCGGTAAAAATCTTCAAAGTCTAAGTCCTTTGGCATAGAAGTTTGATTAAGAAATAGTCGCCATTCCTCATCTAGATTTTCAGACTCTGCACACAGAAAAATAACGCAATGTAAAATCAACATGACGAATTATTAATTTCGATTAAAAAGATGAATTTTTAAATCATTGGATTTCATTTTGCTTTAACACGTTTTCATTTTATTTTAACATTTCAAAATAATAATTTAATACTAAATCCTCTTAATTTAAAATTGAAACACAGGTTAACAGGTATTTTATTTAAAATTAAACCGTTTTCACTTTGTTTTAACTTTGAAGTTGTGTTGAAAATAAAAATAAAAGTACTCCATATTAAAACAAGTGTTTTTCATGTTAAAACAACAGGACATACACCAAAACAACGTTTGTGATTTTGATTCAACATGATTTTTGTTCTAAAGGAAATATTATTAAATCATAGAGGTTTCATATAAAAATTAATTCGTGTGTGATATCATGTTGAAATAACATGATTGAATAATTTTGACATTAAAAATAAAATGATTAACATATTAATTCCAAGAAAAAAGTACTTCATGTTAAAACAAGCGTTTTTCATGTAAAAACAACATGTCTACACTAAAACAACGTTTTTCATTTTGATTCAATATGATTTTTGTTCTAAAGGAAATATTATTAAATCATCAAGGTTTCATATGGATACGAATAAGTTCATGTGTGAGATCATGTTGAACTTATTTTAAAATTAAAATAGTATAAAAACAAAACTATTTGGATAATAATTCTTAGCTAGAAATTTCAAAACAAATAATTTTCATGTTATACACCTGAACAATTTTTTTTTATATTGAATTTACATAATATTTATTTATTACATATTGAATCAACATTATATAAAACAAATATCCATTAATAAAATAAATGATTGCTTCTTACAAAATTAAATTGAATATCCACAAAAAACTATCATACTATCTTGAAATGATCGAAAAGAGTAGTTATCGGAATAAGATGCAAAAAACTGATATCTATTAAATACATTTTACACCAATATGGGAGATCGAACTCAAGCACGATATGAAACAACCCACCTAAATTGGATATTTCGTATCATGATTAATATTCTGATATTGATTGATTGACATCCCCACAGAGCACACTGGAGCGAGAAACAACGAGCAAATCTACTCGTAATATCATTATTGAATCTTATTTTATTTAATTTGCACCATAGATTTTAATGTATTGACTAGATATCCAACTCGTACATTTTTGTATGGGCTAAAAGTGAAGCTTTGTCACCATTTTACTATAGCACAGTGCGACCGAAAGCCGCTTTGTGCGGCCAAAAGTCGAAAAACGTAGAGAATGATCCACAAATTGGTATATAGGGGTTTTTGGGGTCGCTGATTACGAATCTGTTATCAGAATCAGCAAATTCAAAATGGCCGACCTAATATGGCGTCATGTCATACGAAAAAACTTATCAAAAATGAAATAACTTTGATAGTTGGTTAAAAAATTTTGTTTTGTTATTATCAGGGCATGTATACTTGAAAATTTATTAAAAATGAACAAATTCAATATGGTGGAATACTATATGGCAATATTAAATAACAAAAAAAATGGAAAAATTATTTATATATTTTTATTGAAATGTTGTTCATCTTCTGTTTGATTATTTACAGGTGGAGGTGCTAACAAATTGATACAGTCTTTAGACAAAGATTTAAGTGGTTTTAGAGGTAATTTCCGACAACTAGATATTAATGGATCGGATGCGATTAGGAATCTTTTAAAAACATCCTCCATTGTCTTTTGACGATAATGGTTTCTTGCGAAATTAGCTTGATAGATTTAAAAAAAATTATTACATGCTTCTTGTGCATCTTCCGACATTTGACAGATAGGTAACACTGAATACTTTATTATTTCGGGGCCATGAATTAAAAGTTTGTGAACTAACGTGGGCATACAATACCAGGGATATTGTTGTAAACTAGTACGGTCTAGAACGCCAAAAAACGCTCGATTTTTGGGAATTTTTTTCTCGGAAGCTTTATTAGATAATAACATAAGTTTTTTTTTTTAGATAATGAATACATGCGTCAAGAGTACAAGAACATTTTTGTTTTGTCTTAATTTTCTAATTTTGGCCGAATTATAGAGGGCGCCAACGTTGACTCTTCAAAAAACACATTGTCTCATTGTGGACAGTTAATCTTCGGATCTACTGAACCGATTTTCAAAAGTCTTGTTGCAACTTGATTGTTTTTATGTTTTCTTAGACAATTTACCACAATTTGACCAAAAAATTATGATAAAAAAAATGGCGACCCAAAAATGGCCAAACAAAATTTATTTTTCAAAGCTTCAATTTTTTTGCTTTTCTTTTAAAACAAATTGTGGTAAATTGTCTCGTAAGAAACCTTCCTTTAAATAACCCACTTTGTTTTTTTGGTTTCAGTCCAGCCAGTCCTGAGAAATTCAGAAATTCCTTAACTTATTTTACGCACCTGCAGTTATTGAATCCATTTTATAGCAATAGATTTGCTTGGAAATAACTTTAAAACTTAAAAACTTAAAACTTTTACACGTTTTACACACGTTAAAAACTTTTACACGTGTTTTGATGGAAGTGTCCATTAGCCTATCTTAACGACTCGTGACTACGTTAACTTAGCAGCCACATAAAGGCTAAGATTATGGGGGGGATTTGCGGCAAGAGATTCTACTGCGAACATTTTTCGTCTCCTGATGACAAAAAACCCCTAACTCAAAACTTTTATTTTGGACTTTTGGCCGCAAAAAGATGCCATCGGCCGCACTGTGTATAGGCCAAAACGTCAAATAATTGGAAAAAATGTCGGTGTTTTTTTTTTGGAAATATTTAATTGCTTTTACCTTAAGGCTAGCCGCGCACTAGCAATTTTTAGTTGCGAAACTGCTTGGTTCGAGCAACTAAAAAGTTTGTGTTTTGACACAAACTAAACGATTGCCTAAAATAAGTTCGCCATTTTATTGAACATATAATTATCTGCAAATTCACCGACATTCAACCAAACAGTTCATCTGTTTTCTATAAGTAACCAAACAGTTTCGCAACTAAAAATTGCTAGTGCGCGGCTAGCCTAAGAGTAAAGGAGTCAGGAGAATGATATTGCTAGGTTTTATGTGTTTTGAGCTATTTTGATTAAACTCTTTGATATTTTGTATCGTTTATCAAATAATTTGTTAACTATACACAAAATTAACTCAAATTCACATTAAAATACAATTATTATTTTCTCTTTCTGTTATTTTTTATTCTTATACATAGAACCATATGCATTTACCATTACCATTTTAAGTCTTGATAAATTATCTTCCCATTGATGTAAGTAGAACAAGTTGGCCTTTCTTGGTTCACCCTGCAACGTGGCTTGTAAATCAACGTGGAATCATATTGAATCAATTTGAATTCCTTTCAAAACAAAATGAAATCTCTATCATTTAAAAGGAAATCGTGTAGAAGTATTATTGTTTCTAGTTGAATTCTACAAAACTTGAAAGATCCCGTTATTACTTCCAAGCTAACAAATATTTTGGTCTGAAACCTTTTTGAAGCTCTTTTTCGGCCGAGGCTAATTACTATAATATGTTTGATGCTATTTCAGAGTGTGGAATTTTAATATTAAAGTAATTTTTTATAGGTTAGATAATAAATTTCTTTAAAATTTTTCAAGAACAAAATTTGGGATGTTTATTTTAAGTATTTAGTACTTAGTAGTATATATTTAGGGAAATAATTTAAAAAAATAATTTTTCACACGTTTTTAAGGTATTGATTTTTCATACAAAAACATTTAAAAAAAAAACGAAAAATATTTGTTTGAATATTTTTATACACAATATTTTTTTAAACTTAAGGTGGTTTCTGCTTAAGAATTTTGGTTGAAATTATTAGAGCTATTAATGAGAAAGTCGAAAATAAAAAAAACAGTTCTATTACAGGCAGGTACCTAAAACTTTTGTTTTTGACAAATTAGTGTATTCCCATAAATTTTTCTTATCAAAAATAAGATAAATAAGATTTTAAATAATCGTTGCATGGGGCGTACCTACAATATGTACATACATATATCGCAAGTAAAAAACTTAATTTAATTTAGAAAATTTTCCGAAAAGGATCTCTATAGACCAATATATTTCTTGTAGAACAAGTTGTTCTCTCACAGACTTAAAAATACAGAAACGAGAAACAAGAGCTGTGAAAATGCAAATTAGCTGATGGCAGTTTGGCGAAAATTGGAATTTCAAGAAAATTTGACAAATTTTTACCATTAATTCTGATGTAAATAAATATATTTTGACGTTAAATTTGTTGTTTATTTGATTCATTAAATGGTTACTGACCCAAAATGTCAAAATATACATCAGCGAAATGGGAAAATCTTTGAAAATTCTTGAAATCAATTGATGAAACTTCTGCCTCGAGTGAATTCGTTGTAAAATAAAAACCTGAGCAGCTCCGAGTAAAATGAAAGGTAGTTTTGCAATCTTTTAAGCAAAGGTAAAAATTTTGACTAAGCTTTTTGATAGTTTGTTTTTGTTTTATATATATATAATGGATGGATTATTTCAAATTCAAATTTATTTCTTCTTCAGTGAAATCATGTAACATGGTAGAATATTTTGTACATATAGAGATTAGAATACAATGATTCTTAGCAAATAAAGATTGTATAATATGGAAAGTTTTTGTGAAAGTGGAGATTAGTATGAGAAAAATTGTGAGAAAAAAAACTCAATAGTAATGATGGATTATATTTTGTTGTCACCAATAAAAAGCTTAATAAGTCACCTGTATAATTTTGTATCGTTTATCAAATAATTTGTTAACCATACACAAAATTAACTCAAATTCACATTAAAATTTATTATTTCCTCTTTCCGTTATTTTCACTAATTCTTATAGAACCATATGCATTTTCAATACCGTTTTAAGTCTTGATAAATTTTATCTTCCCATTGATGTAAGTATAACAAGTTGGCCTTTCTTGGTTCACCCTGTATCGTGGTTTGTAAATCAACGTGGAATCATATTGAATCAATTTGAATTCCTCACAAAACAAAATGAAACCTTTATCATTTAAAAGGAAATCGTGTTGAATTCTACAAAACTTGAAAGATCCCGTTATTACTTCCAAGGTAACGAATATTTTGGTTCGAAAAAAGTTAAATCATTTTCGTTTTGGTCGCGACGCAAGTAACATCATTTTATGAGTTTCTTGTACCTAAAGTTGAAAAAAAATTGTTATTGGCTGAGATAGTTTAAATAAGTGATGTAAGAAGAAGAAGTTAAGACGAAAAATATAAAAAAAAAAATGTATAGTTTTGTTTTAGTGATATAGATTATGTGATATAAGTGAAGCCCAGTGCATCGGTTTCTCTACTGATCACGAGGGTAGCATTGTGCTAAATATTCCGGACAGCAACAAACAAAAATTGGATGACTTTTTACAAAAATTAAACCTAACTGAAGCAAAAAATTTCCTAATTGGTGAGTATTTGCGACCATTTACATATTTGTTTTCCAACTCGCAGTCTCAAGCCTAGACGTACCGCATTTAACGGGCAGGGAATTGGGATAAACTATATATTTGTGATTGTCCGGTTTGACCGAAAAAACTTAATTGTGTTGCTTTTGTGAATGGCTGTTTGGCAGTGGCAGTCATCATTTAGAAGTTGTTGCGCATTGTATTTTCTGTTTTTGCAATCCCCTGCTGAATAATTTGGTCGCAAAGGATCAAACATATCTTTTTGTCATCCTAGAGATTTGTTCTTACAAGCAGCAATATAAATTTTTCATCTTCCAAGGACGAACTAGTCCAAGGTCTGAAATTTCTTTTGGTTCGTCCTCCAAAGATTTTTTTATTAAAATGTATAAGTGTTATTGCTGCTAGTAAGAAAATATCTCTTTAATGACAAAAACATAATATGTTATATATAGGTATATTATATTTATTCTCTATAGGCCAAATTCTTCAGCCGGGAGTAGAAAAAACACCCATAAAGCAGAATTCAAGCAAAATTCTTGGCCCGTAATTGAATAGGTTTAACATTTTTCAATTTTAAGCTTTTACTGTAGAGGTTATTTTATTAATGAAATACTTGTTACAGTTGAAGATAAGTTTCGGGATAATTCAGAGAACTCAGATTGGGATTCAAAAAATTTTCAGTCATCCGAATTAAGAAATGACAGCATAGTTTACGATCACTTTCAAGAAAATCATGATATTTTCATGAAATTCGTGAAAATGATAGATAAACCATGGTGTCATTTCCAAGCTACTTGATTCATTTGGTACTTCAAATGATTCTGAGTTTTAGGAATTCATTTGGCTAGAATTGAAATTCAAAACCATGTAAATCATCCAAATAAAGCCTGCAATTACGAACTGGGTGTTTTCTTGAATTCCATATGAATTTAACATGAAAATCTTTAAATTCGTCCTAGAAGGTAAAAAATTGAAATTTTTGACCGAATTGAAAACGGACCTTAGAATTACTTAGAAGATGTAAATTCAAACTAAGAAACTTTTGAATCATACAAATCGTTCAAGAAGATTCCAACTGGAAGCTTCGTATCGATTTACATTTCATGTAAAATTCATATGGAATTCAAGAAATCGATACTTATACGAAGGTCCCAATTAGAAACTACGTAAATTATCATGGGAATAAAAAAATGTGAATTCAAGTTTTTAGCGAATTAACAATCAAATAAGAATATGTAACGTTTATCTCCGTAGGCCGTAGGAAGAAAGGAGTTGATCCATTTCGCACTTTAATGACTTTGTAATTAAAATGTCATTTTTAATTGATCTGTCCCTCCCTGGCAGACACCAAGGCCAACGGATATAAATGTTCTGATTACCGAAAAAAGATAATAATTTTTTTTACGTTTTCTGTTGTAGAAGCTGAAATAGATTATGAAATCTTAAGATTTCAGTCGAAGGAGGATATAAAAGAAGCTATAAAACCAATCGGGATGCGGGCTCGTGCTCGGGAAACACTTTTTCATTGGATGAAAACTGAAGTATATTAACTTGTATATTTTCTTAATAATAGTAGTAATTTATGGTTTATTTATTTTTAAGTTTGGAGATGACGACGATACCTTGTCACAATCAATTGCCAATAAAGTAGTTTCTTGGCTAGGAAGCCAATTCAGTATAGCCTCGACAACGTCAACTTAAATGTCAAGTCCGAAAGTCGGGAGCTCAAAGTTGTCTAAGGTAAGCATTGGTATAAATACGTCATTAAGTATTTTCTTACATTTTTGTTTTATTTACAAACTCAGAAACTGAAACTTACTTTATCAGAGAGTTTCAAAGCGCTCAAAAATGTCCCTATGATTTTGGATGAACTAAGGAAGCTTTTTCCAGCTGAAACTTAGGTAAGCATTTTCTATCTTATGAAATTCTAATGTTATATTATAAATATGTTTTTAATACCTAAGCACTAAATCCTTGAGTATTAAAATTGTTTTAAGATTAAAGATTTTTCTAAAAGCTTCAATACAAAATTTGATTTTTTTTTAATTTCAGGAATATTATTTCAGCCCGCGTGGGGCAACAAAAAATCGAGGGGGAACAACAAGACAAAAAGAACTCAAATCCTCAGCAACGAATTTGGATTTTTTATGTAAATGGCCTTTATATTCAAATCAAAAAGTAACCAACTGGTACGTGAACTGAAAATAGTTTTCTATTTTTTTAATATTATAAGATAAGAAAAGAAAAAATTAATGTAACAAATTTTTAACAGTATTTAAAACAATTATTAACCGTTACCGGTCGCTGTACTCAATTGAGTATGGTATTTTTGAAAATTATATTTTCTTCGTTTTTAATGTTATTAATTATTTCCTTAAGGTCAATCTAGACTTCGAATTGCTGCATCTAAATAAAGGACATTTGCTTTCAAGTAAATGGCAAGAGTTTAGAAATCTTATTTTTATTACCACTCCAACATTAACTATTTTGCTCGATGTAACTTTAAGTATGTTTTATGATGTGAAGTCAAACCTCAAGCCTATTTTTTGTTTATATAATTAATAATGTAAATTACATTTAACAAAAATATATCATAAATTATTTATTTATCATTGATAATTTCAGTGTTGTATTATTGAACTATTTTTATTAAAATAAAACATGAAATTAAACACTGATTTTAAATTGTTTTTCTTTTTTGCCAAGGAAATTAAATTTTTTTGCAGGATTAAAATGATGATCATGGTACTTCAACATGAAGATAATCGCGATTCAATATGATGATCATCGTGAACCAACTTGATGATCGTGGTGATTTCATTTGATGGTCATCGTGATTCAACATGATTTTCGTCGTGATTTAACATGTTGATCATGTCGATTCATAATGATGATCATCGCGATTCAAAATGATGATTATGGTAATTTAACATGATGTTCATCGTGATTCAACATGATGTTAGTAATGATTTAACATGATTATAATGGTGATTTAACATGATGATCGAAGTGATTTAATATAGTGACCATGGTAATTCAATATGATTATCATCATGATTCAACATGATGATCGTTGAAATTCAACCTGAAATCATAGTGATTCAGCATTCATTTGGTATAAAATTCATTTTAATTTGCAGGTTTTTTCTACTTATTTCAAAATGAAAACATATTGATTTAACTATAAAAACGTTCTCATTTTAACACGATCTAATATTAATTTCCCTTATACAAAAATCATGTTAAAATAATACGAATGCTCGATGAAGCAAAAACATTGGCAAAATATGTTGAATCAACATTGTTTTTGTTGATTTTACCTTGTTTTTTTTCTGTGTGTGAGTCATCCGCTAAATTTAGAAATAACGTCATCAAAGGGACTAAATTTGGCAACTATTCGAAAGGAAGATACTGAGGATCTGCACTGGACTCTACTTAGACCGTCAACGACAGAAGCACTTCAGGAACGAGCATCTCTACACAGAAGCGAATTTAATCCCACTGGACGAATATCTAGTTCATTTAACGAAGAAATTAATGAGGAACATCATCGACCACCCGAATCAGCTTATGAGAAGGATGACCACAGAACAACGACATCCCGAGCCGAGGTATACCTCAGTGTGATGGAAACTCTGGATGACAACGTAATCATGGACAACGAGGAAGTAGTCTCGTTCTACGCTGACATTGGGTCAGCCTACCACCGCGGCTAAAACGCCATCCCTGCCCACACTCACAAAAATCACCACTGACAACCAGGAATGAACACCCTGAGGACAATACAGTCAACCAACATTTTAAATTTAATTTTTTTTTGTCATGTAAATTTTATATAAAAATAATTAAACTTAAATCACTGTATACTTATAGTTAGGCCCCCTATGAGCCAACAAATGTAAACTTTCATGCATATGTAGTATCTTATTAGTTGTAAGCCAAATTGTAAATAGTATGTTCAATAAAACAAAATTGAAATTGAATTGGGACTAAACTTGGTGCTAGGTTCTTGGGGTCAATACCTTGTATTGCCACTAAAACATTATCATCAAATTAAACGTAATTAAGATTTAAAAAAATATTATCGTCGGAGAAATCGATTTTATGTAGCTCTAAATCATCTATGTATATATTCTGGGTTGACAAAATTTTGAAGAAGGGTTTTTAAATACATTCTTACAGTTTGGAGCAAGGTATGCTTTTTTGGGACCTCCGCTTGAAATTCTGTTTATTTTTTTTGTTATATTCAAAACGTAACCCAAGAAACTTAAATATGTTTTATTTATTTCCGTAAGCTCTGAGAAGATATTATGGGCCAAATTCATATTGCTTTCTAACTCGTAAGTAATGAAAAAATGTTGCAGAGGAACCCATTGTTCAAGAATTCTTGAGATAACGCTCTCCAACGAAATCCACCTAGTTGATGACATTTTAAGAATTTTATGCACCTCAACTGAAAAATATTTTTGAAACTATTCAAGTTCCAGTGTTCGTTTAGGACTATGTGCAAAAAACTAATATATATTACTATAGTCAGAGCCTCAAGATGGGAGGCAGGAGCCTTTTTTATTCATGGGGAGCACAGTAGCCCTTCCCGCAGTAAAGGAGCCAAATGTTACTATAGTAGCCATTCCGACAACACTGCCTAGAACCCCATTTGTTAAGTGTGTTGTATTGGGGAGTGGTGTGTTGTGGAGGAATCCATTCTTTCGTGTTTGCACCATCCTACAATGTGGAAAATATTTAATGAAACAAATACTCAAATGTCAAAACAGATATATTACTATTTTTAGAAAGAGTTTCATTTTTATGCTAATTAAAAGAAAGTATTTTTAAAACAAATTGAAAATTAATGGATTTATTTTGACGTCTCTGCGTTTTTTCTCATTTACACTTTATGGTAAAAAAGAGACGAGAAAGTGAGGAAGGATTCTTAAACCAAATTGAAAATTAATGTTTGTGTTTTGAGTTGAAATTCATTTTAAATATTATTAAATTTTGTAAACATTGTCAATTGTGACAACTACAAGACCTCAAAGTGAGTCTCGAGTGTTAACACTACTTTTATGTCTGAACACGACAGGGTGGCCTTACGTCAAAATAAATCGGTTGAGTAAGTAAAATGTGAACACCGTCTTTGGAGTGCTTCTTTCTTTGTAGTTTTTAAAAAATGGAAATAACAAATGTCAAAATATGACAATTGCTTGAGTGTTACTATAGACGGCGTCCATGATATAGTAAAAAATAATACAATCCAGCAATTTTACTACACTTGTGATACCAGATTGTGAATACCCCGAATTTTGATTCCAGATGGTTGTTATACTTTTTTTTATCCCGAACTTTCTCTACACTTTTATTAAAGTTAGAATAATCAAATAGGTATTTAGTTTTTTATTATCGTTCTAACTAACTGTCATTGTTGTAGGTTTTTTCAGAAGCAATGTATTAAGAAAATTGCTTTAGTAGGAAATCGTTAAGTAGTATAGGTATCATACTAATATCTTAATAAAAGGCTCTTTAAAACTTTAAAATTATTACAGTGAGCTGAATCATAGACTATAATTTTAAAGAAATTGTAACTGAATATATTTAATAAGTTTAAAACGCAAGCATATGTAATATAATATGATTTATATTTTCCATTTTCATAAAGTAAATTAATGACACACTCAAAAAAAACATGGAAATAAACTTAAAATTAACGTAGAACATTCCACGTTTTGCAATCCTGGGCCCAAATTACCGCTTCAGTGACTGAGTGAGTGAGACCATCAGTGATCGAATAAAAATGTCAAATAAGTATAACGCGGTAATGCCAAACTCACATACATACTCGTAATTCAGTCACGTATTACTCGAAAACTGATGCGGTAATTAATTTGGCCCCTGCTTTTTTCATTCCTGTTGAGCGAAATAAAATGGTACTATAAGAGATCAGGATTTTGAATAATTTTTCTTTTAAAATGATAGATTTCAAAATTATAGTACCCCTTGGCATAATGGTCAGTGCGTTGGACTGTCATGCGGAAGGTCTCGAGTTCGATTCTCAGCCGCTGCTAGAAAGTTTTTTTCAGGGGTGTACTGTCTCTTGCGAGAAACTGACAAATTCTCCAAGAGTATCTCTTGTCATAGAAAGTGCTGCTCATTAGCCGTTCGGAATCGGCAGCAAAAAATTGTAGGTCCCCTCAGTTCCCTGGTAACACGCACACAGGAATGGTTGAGAGTTGTAAGTCACTAGGTCCAGGTTCACTCCTAGCTGTTGCACCGCCAAATTTATTTTTATTTTATAGATTTCAAAATAAAGGATCTTAAGCACTATACTCATGAGAGCGATCAACGACCGACGAATAATAAGCCTAAATCCTTCACAAAAATTAGACAAAATCGTAGAAAACTTATTGAAATTAATCCTGAGATATTAAAATTTATCCATTTTTCAAAATTTAAGTGTGGGAGAGGTATGTCTCACTTCTTTTCTTTTTCAAATTGACTCACTATTTCGATTGTGTTTTTTTTTTAAGTTCGATTTATTTGTTATATTGATAAAATATGTGACATTAAAGAAACATTTCTGGACAAAATGTTCAAAAAACATTTCTGAAATGTTTCCCATTTGATTAAAAATAATTTCAGAACATTCTCGTTCCTTACTTTTCGCTTACATTTTATTCCTTGACACATGAACACTGAACAGTGACTCGCTATGTAAATACTTGAGAAAGTTTCCCATTCGGGATGTGGAAACACAGATATGTTTCGCGAAGCATCCAGACCAAAATAAACATTTTAGAAATGTATTTTAATTTTTTATAAATGTTTCTTAGATCTGGATACACCTTAAGGCATTAAAAAATAAACATATGTATACGAGTATATTATGTTCACTTTCCGAAAGCACATTCGCGACTATGGTGTAAAGTATTAGGAAATTGTTCACACTGTCTAACTATCGCACGAAAGATCTACCTTATTGGAATTTATTATTAAAAAATTCGTATCAAAATCCACTGACAATATTTCAAATTTGTTGAGGAACTTAATAGATGCATATATTTATTGCATACATACATAATCTATACGTATGTATAAATTAAAAAAGTTTTTTCTCCGTATTAATACAGTTATTTTTCAAAAGGAAATTGGTAACATTTCTGAATGCCATCCCTGATTCACACAATTAAAGCCACCCACCCCGTTCAACAGCCGATATGGATGTGTGTTTGCAGGCTAGGAGCACCACTGGGAAACTCCTTGGTCCTTGCAGGCTTGCATGTCAAAGGAAGTACACATACAAAAAAGAGAGCAGAGCAAATGAGTGTGTGTTTTTAATATTAGCATGTGTTATCCTCCTCTTCAAAAGACTCCTCTGCTGCTTCCTCCTCGATTATATCTTATATGAAAGGCCAATATTGATTTTCATTTGTGATTTGCTGCTTTATAGTGGAAGCAAAAATCTTTGCAGAGTTAATTAAGAGAGATTACAAAGGAGCAACGGATGAGAATGAAAATGATACTAGACCGGGTATCGCGGTGCAGGCCAGGGGCTAACGTCGTCGGTCGGGTCCATGAAACTTATTCGCAAATGCAAATTGGTCACGAGATGATCATCATTATTATGTAGATGAAGATGATGAGTGTGCAAAAAGGATTGCAACTTGACTGCATTCGTGCATGCAGTGAAGTCAATTATGCGTGCTTAAGCGATTGCCACTATATGAGGGTTCGTGGAATTCAAAATGATTCAAAGTGAAGTTGGTTGTGAATGTGAATTTTGTGTTATTCCTTAGAACAATGACGAAACACCCGTCCTTTCATTTTATGTATTAATTGTCCTTATAAAAACGATAAAGCTACATGGCATCGTAGTCGTCTTAACACAAGGAGCAAACAAAATCCCTAGGCTGCAGGGACCCATACACATAATGAATGGCCTTTCGTGCAATGTTTGCTTGATCTTGATACCATGCAAAGTTTCATATATACCACCAACAGCAAGGACCAAGGAGTGCAGATTTGTTTTTGTATGTTTTTAAGTTGTTTTTGCTTCTGTTTTGTTGAACCGCTTTCGACACTTCTGCACCCTTATTCATAATTTCTACAAGAACCTTACTCCAAAGCATTTGCATACCACATGCTCATGTGTGCATTGCATTTCACCATCAGGTAAAAAACCTCCTGCCTGCTCCGCGGCCACTTCACAACAAATCAACCCTTCTTCCTTCCTAAGAGAGTGATGCAGGTGTAGATAGCATTCAAATGAAAAACTGACAATGAGTAAACACGCAAATAAACAGAGTACATTATATACACACTTGTTCACGACATTTTTCTATACCTATACATTCTTCTCAAGATAGAGTAAAATAAACAAAATGCCTCATAACCTTATCAAGATATTTGAACAAGACCCATAACGAACGAGCAATGTGACGGGGTTGGTACACATAGACGGAGCGCACCTTATTTAATTTTTCGCTTTCATATTTTTATAAAAAAAACGGCAACAAAAAACCCGGATCCTTTAGATAACATTTAGGGGTGAGCGGGGGAGAGTCTGATTTGTGTATGTTCCACTTGATACAAGGATCATGAACTTGCGGTTGATTGCATTCTAAATTGGCATACGTTACGTATACGGATAATAAAAGGGAGATCGACTTGTATGTACGGTAGTAGAACAATAAAAAAAAATCCTTTTTGAAGGCGTTGTTGGTAATATTATTGCGAATGTTGTTCTTTGCTTTGAATGTTTTATTGCTCTTATTTTTATATGTGTGTACATAAAAGGTGGTATAATTGGCAGCAGTAAACAGGTGGTATTGCTTTTCATAATTATCCTTTGTGGGTTCTCTAATGTTGGTAAATTGTTTAAACATAGGCATGAGGGTTCTTTTAATAGAGTATGGTTTGGTTGCTTGTATGAGTTTGGGAGCTCCAAAGCTGATGAACTCGCTCAAAGTGGAACAACAATAGCTATTTTAACTGATATTGGTATGTCCATTCGTAAAATCTAAACTTATAATAAATTTTGTTGGAACAATCAACGTCACTACTTGCTTTCCAACGAAACAGATCTGGCCAAAGTTGGTTCCGAAAAAGCGCTCAACGCATTTGATATCCCTAATCAGATTCCACATTTGCTCCGTATTAGGTGCAATAACCGGGCGACTGGGCGTCTACTACTACGGTTTCTGCAGATGCTGTTTGGATCAAAATGAAACAATTTTTCACCTTCTAAATACATGTCCTGCACTATCCCATAGACTCCATTTGGGAGACTTCTTATACAACAATTCGAGTGATCTGACAAATACTGAAAAAAAAAAATATTCACACATGCTGCTAAAGGAGCTGAAAATGGTTTAAGGAGTAAAGCAAAGCTTTCATGGATCCATATGGTGTAACAAAGGGCTAACATTTGGTCTAACAGAGTCGGTTTTCTCTCGATAGGCACTACTATCTTACATAACCTATCTCTTCAGCCATTTGGATTCAGCAGAAAATATTAGGTCATCTTCATTCCTACCGCAAACATACACACAAGGTCCACGAGCTGTGGAATAAATTTGACAAAAAATTACCAAAGTGCGCAAAAATTCCGACGAAAATGAATTTCAGTGGTGACCTTAATTTAGATTTTTAAGCATTTTCTAGAAAGTGTCCTAAATTTAGACCGGGGCTAAACTTTTTTTGGGGGTTGAAGGGGGTGGAATTTATTTTTGGAAACTTCCCGAAAACTATCAGTTTATTTATGAAAATTGGGAGGTAAAACTATAGCTTATTTAATTTTACACAACAATCTCTGAACACGCTCTCAACGAAAAAAGAAACACAATCTTTGAACTGTTATACACTCTGAGCTAAAAAAGAAACACGATATTTTGTTTGACATTTCAGGTACTACTCTGTACTAAAAAAGAAAAACGCCCAATATTTAAAATTTGGAGGAGCTTCATAATGATTAAAATCGGTTGTACTGTTTTCGAGAAAATCAAAAACAAACAAAATAAAATGGTTCCAAGAGGGCTTCCAAAAGATAATTCGTACCGTTATTTTTGGTCTTAAAAAAAGGAAAATTTAACGAAAATCGGGCCATGCTCTTAGGCCGTAGTCAAAGAGACAAACAGACAGAATTTCGAGACCCACTTTTTCCCCTAAAACCCCTACCTGCGTTCGCCCCTGTTATAAGGAAAATGATGATGAGAAAATGATAGTAAAATAGATTGCACGTATTCTTATTTTTTCTAAGGCATTCGATCAACTCAGTCATGAGATAATTATATTGAAACTACTCGTAAAAGCTTTCGGTTTTCTACCTTCTCAATGCATAAACCCGTACCTTGAAATAAGATTCTAAAAGGTAAATATTCAAAATTCTCTTTCCAACCGATTAACTGCATACTCAAGTGTACCACAGGGAAGTCATCTGTGGCCTTTTCTATTTATTCGCGTGATAAATGATGTAGAATGTCTATACTTTCTAACGAGATTCTTATATTTACTGATAATAGCATTTTTTTTAAGACAACAGAAACTAACTATGATCACACTCTACTGCAGGCCGATATTGTCAGATTTAGGCTAGGACCGCACTTGCCATTTTCGTCGAGGCGATTAAAAAGTCGTAGTCGCTACAAATTATTGTCATGCACACACTTGTGATTTTTTTGCGCGCGATTATTTAATCGCAAAAAATAAAACACACTTTTTATGTGAGTGCACGCATTTGCTACAAATACGAGTAAGTAGCGACAAAAAATCGCTTGAAAAAATGGAACTTGTTTCATTTTTATAATCGCTACGATTTTTAAGTCGCATGTGCGTGCAATTACATTTAACGCCATGTGTCTTATTCAGTGGCGTAGCGTACCATCTCGGCGCCCGGGGCGGGAGACCCATTGTGCCGCTCCCATTCAATACTAAATTAAAATTAAATTTCGAGACATCATTTCACAGGCAATGAAGTATCTTTTATTGAAAGTAAAATAGAATAAGCGATTTCATAAACGGATTTTACGAGCCTTACGAATGAGGCTCGTAAGACAAAGCTGCATCTGCGGATTCATCTCCATGCATGCGTTTTTTCCTGCGAATTGTACTCGTTTTGAGATCGATTCCGAGTTTTTTCCAAAAAGTCTTAGAAAAGTCGATTGCGGCTTGGACAAAACGGTCTCTGCTCTCCACCAGGAGAGCTTTTAAAACGCAGAGTTTCTGAGCACACTTATCCACACTCAGTCCACATTGCTGCAGGTAAATCTGTTCGTCATCTTCAGGTAGCTCTGCAGCTCAAACGCCAAGAAAAGTGAGGAAGTTGAATGACTGCATGACTGTCAGAAGAAGACTGGCTACCGATCCATCAATTCTTCCAGTACCTCAAGAACTTCCACAAACTTATTTTTAAGCGTCTTTACAGCTTCACGAGGTTCACTTTTTCTGCAGGCTTGTGACTAGATGCTTGAGATACTTCTGGTGAGTCGACTTCGTCTTGACCCTGCTCTGTAGTGGGACCAGAACAACTTCCAACTTCGACGGCAGGCACGTCTTCTTCTTCTGCCCGTAAAATAAGTTATGCATTCCCATGAATATTGGCCGGAGGACAATTCTAGGCCACTCACGATTTTAGATGGAGGAATCTTACTTACATTGGAATCACTTCCGCTGCTGCTGGATGCCGCCGAAGACGTTAACGTAGTTTTTGAACCAGAACTAGAACTGAAATATTTCGCGTCTGCTTCTTTCTTAGCCTTTTTCCTGCAGTATTCCGCGCCGCTTTCTTTAACTCTTTTCATTTTCAAAAACTAGTTCAAAGGTTCAGTGAAGTACTAAGTGCTTAGTTTTAGAAGATTCAACAGTATTTAAACTATAAACAACACAATCGAAATAACTTTCTGTGATGCGGGAGGGAGCAAAAACATTGAGCTGGCTGAGACTAGAATAACGTTTCCGTCGAATCCTAGTTATCTTATCATATCTCGCATATGCATATCATATGTTTCGGAACACTCCCTTTCAGTTTCGCGAGAGTTTCGGAACGTTTTGTTTTAGTTTCGCGATCAGCGCGACAATACGGAATCCACTCTTACGGCCCTACTCACCGTCTAATTCACGAAAGCGGTCAACGACGAACTACAGATAGGGTGGCAAATTTCAAATTTACATCATTGTTGTTTGTTGACTTGTCAAACGATCTGTCATGAAACATATGATTTCTACTCTACCCGCATCACCGGCGACATTTTGCCGCCCCCCTAGGCCTGCCGCCCGGGGCGGACCGCCACCACCCACCGCCCCCCCCCCCCCCCTACGCTACGCCACTGGTCTTATTCCTTGCGGCTAAGAAATCGCGGATTAAAAATTACAAGTGCGTGCCTAACAATTTCTTGTTGTGACTACGATTTTTAAGTCGTAGTAATTTAAATCGCAAATGTGAGATAGGATTTATATAACATTTGACAAAAAATTTTAACCTCTTTCCTTTTACAATTTTTTTGTACGCCAACGTCTTGAGTACGCCTCACAAGTAGTATTGACTTTATTCAATGAAATTCCTAAAATTCCTTTTGAATCAGTACAACATTAACTCATTCGCTTTGTCATAAACATAAAGGGTCTTCCTTTGGCTGATCCGTCCAACCTCCCACCATTTGAACATCGGATCCAACTTATGCAAGTCCAATCTTTATATTCAAGGTGTGTTAATAATGGTTTTTATTCATCAATTTATTAATGGTCAAATTAATGCTCCTGATTTACTAGCCTGAACTCTTACACCTAGATTTTCATCTAGAACTTACTTTTTAATTTAACGCCTCTTCTGTTGACGTTATGATTAGCGAAATTGGATTCAAAAAATTGTTCGAATAAGTGCTCCGGGATCTGGAATGTAAAGTGTAAAAAAGGACTTATCACATACCAAATATACATAGTTTTCACAGTCTTACTTAAAATTTCGGTATGTATGTAGAACTTAATGGAAATATTGACAAGATAATATATGTATTATTACCATATAAAGCCTAGTACTCAGTTCAAGTGAAAATGAAAATTTCATATAAATGTGGCGGCTGGTTCACTCGCATGAAATCCCCTACGAGAGGTGAGTACCAAAATGTGGATTGGAAAAACAATTATGTTCCACATCTTTTTCCACGCCAAATTTTCATTTCTCAATGTACAACCATCAGGAAAAAGTTTAAGGCAGCGTGGAAAACTGTGACATTTGTCAGTTAATTTAAATATTTTGTTTCAAAATAAGAAATTGAAAATTTATAAACCGAAATAAAGAATGGATAACGAATTTTTCGCTACTGCTCTTGAGAGATTACTTAATGAAAGCAACAAATATGAGCCGATGGCAAAAATAAGGAAAACCAAACCACTAAGCGAAGAAAAAAAGAAAATTGCCGGGCTTATAGAATCTGAAGAACTTCTGTAGGATACTGGGAATGGAAGAGAAATCAGTTTAACAATATTGTCAATTTTTTTTTTCATTCAAAGTGAGTATTCAGTATTTCAGCTGAGTATCAAAAATTCACGTGAAGATGTTTATTTTATTATCATTTTTATTCTCCCCGTGTAATTTGGAACGTATTTATTTTTCATTTCACGCTAGGTGAGTACTAGGCTTAAGATATAAATATTTATATTTTTTAATTTTTGAAACAATATTTAATAATTATAATTTTTGTTGGTTTTGTGTATTTATTGTTGTTTTTAAGGGTGTGAATTTCATTTTTATATTCATTATGGTAATCATAAATGTATTAAGTTAAATGAAAATTGTTCATGATTGTGAAAACGAAGGTGTATTTTGTGTGGGAAATTTAAAGCTCGTTTGCATGTGTTAATGTCAACATATTTCAATTTGTTTTTGTTTTTTTTTTTTGTATAATATTTTTTCGTGAATTTAAGGGATTATGACTACCCTTAAAATGTTTGACCCCAGGGGAAACGCTTGGGAAAGATGGATAGGATTTCAAAGGAGGTACCGATTGTCTGAATATCGTAATGGGAGGGAAATATTGAGCCAAGTAAAGCTTCCACATTAGTGTAGTGCGGCTAAGAAAAAAATCTCTGAATGTAACAGTACGTCCGGAGTGGAGTTCAAAGTTAAACTGATAACCTGAAAATGCGAGTATTAGGGGTAAATTTATTAATGAGAGGAATGCAGCTGGCTATTTCACAAATACATTGCTTATAAAAATAAGGGTAAACTAATGAAAGACAAGAAATGTTGCGGCTGTGCTCGAGAGATGGGAATGCTCCTTTTATACTTCTATCAACATTTCTATCATTTTTAAAGTCCTTTTTTGGATTCTGTCAAAAATGTAATGTAATGTATTGCTCGATAACGTAAGCGATAATGCCAAACTCACATAATTCAGTCACGTATTACTCGATAACTGATGCGGTAATTTGGCCTCAGTTTTCACAGCCATTTTTCATTTTTACATTTCATGAACTCACATAATGCGATTCTGGAAATCGTTTGAGTGTGAAACAAGTTTAATATTTCAAAACATTTTGACCATTTTGTTAATTTTTTTTCATGAATTACGAATCGGATAGTGTGTGAAGTTGTGAAAAAATTTATCACTTCACAGTTTCACAGATAGAGAATTGACTCCCAGGTTCTATACAACGGGGCCAAGATAAATAGGATTGATAATTTTTTGATAAAGCTGATTCGAGAGCGATGTCCTCGACCAACAGCCTAATTTTCGGGGCTTACTACCCAAATGATGATTACTATGAGGGTGTACATCTTAGCGGCTTCATCCCGCGCCATGCATTTCTCTACTTAGACTGTCGAGGGCTGGTCCAAGATAAATTGGCGATTCCGCTAATCTACCCCGTGCGTCGCCCGTAGGACTTTTGTTTTTTTTTTTTTGTAAAAAGTATTAAAAACTCTTCTAAGTCATCGCTTCCAATACTCGTTTACAATAACACTCCTTTTGCCAGTTTGCAAAAAAAAGCTAATTTGCTTACAATGCTGCTTGCTACAAATTCGACTTTGACACACAGTGTTATGACAGTAGTAAGTCTTCAAGGATCGTGAAAAAGATAAATTTGCTGGACCAGATTTTATATCTTCTTTAGTTCAGAAGAGGTGTTTTTCTACGCTCTACGCTGTCAAAACCATTGCGTAAGCTTTTTCATTTGTACTTCTTTCCAACGTTATGAAAAGGCTTATCAACAATAAGCTTAAGAAATATCTCAAAGAACGAAAGAGTTTCACGCAAAGCTCTTTAATATCGATGAGTCTCTTCTTCAATGGATTACAAATTACCTGCTGACCGTTCAATTAGTTAATATGGACAGTTTAAAGGAGCGTTAGAATAAGAAAATGATCAAAATCGGTTGAACCGTTTTTGAGAAAATCAGACAGGCAGACAGACAGAATTGCGAGACGAGGCCCACTTTTTTCGTCGTCCCTATCATCATGTCAAGACTGATCAAAATATTGAGTTCGATTTTTTTAACGAATGCATTACTTGACATATAGTACCTTACCTATGTAAAGCGTGGGCAAATACATGTTAAAACATACGATAGGTTAGGTTAGGTTAAAGTGGTTGTCATTAAAGCGTCTGACACACTTAGACCATTAGAGGTCCATTGTGATACCACGATCTAATAGGGAACAAAAAGGTTTCCTACTAGTTAAAACCATTTGGAGCTTCTGATGAAGCGAAGGAGACTTTTAATGTCTTTGTTTATGAGATCGCTGGGTTCATTATAGAAATATTCTCCTAGATGAAGTTTGCGTCTAAAAGAGAGAGCAGCGCATGTACAAAGAAGGTGTGGGATTGTCTCCTCTTCCTCCTCGTCCAAGCAACTCCTGCAAAAATCGTTTGATAGCACACCGAGTCGTGCGGCGTGTCTACCTATGAGACAGTGTCCAGTTATGACACCTATTACGGAGCTGATCTGAGATCTACTGAGGGACAATAGACATTTTGACCGTTTCAGATCCAGTTTAGGCCAGATTTGTTTGGTCGCCATACAAGTGGTAGTATTAAGTCATCTTCTGTTTGATTGTTCCAGAGCGATTCGTTTCAGCATAAAATTACTTGTAGCTATGGGCATACCAATATTTGCCTTTTCGGGTAAGATAGGCATTTCCGTTCCAATTCTGTCGAGTTCGTCGGCTTTGCAATTCCCCGGAATGTCCCTGTGACCCGGCACCCAGAATAGGTGAATGTTAAACTGTTTGGCCATCTCCATCAGAGACGATCGACAGTCTTGGGCTGTAATGGAGTTTACAGAGACTGATCCAAGGGATTTCAAAACAGCCTGACTATCTGAGAAGATACGGATATCCGTGCTAGATACCACGTTTTCTTTAAGCCAAGACAATACTTCCTTTATCGCCAGAATTTCCGCTTGGAATACGCTACAATGGTTTGGTAGGCAGAAGGAGAGACTAAGGTTTAGTCCATCTGAGTACACTCCACCACCCACTCCGTTTTCAATCTTCGATTCATCTGTAAAAAAGTTTACAGATTTATTACCTGCCAAAGCCCCTTCCTCCCAAGCTGACCTTGAGGGAATGGTGACTTCAAAGTTTTTATCGAAAACCAAAAAGGGAGTGATGTAGTCAGAGTGACTTGGGAGAGTTCCAAATAAATTCAGAATGGTGGTGTGGCCAATAGAGTTATTGGTCCATTGAGAGATGGCTTTGAGACGTATGGCTGTGCTCGCGGCCATTTGTTTGCTGTAAATATCTAGGGGTGTCAGGTTGAGAAGTATGTATGTCTAGTGCAGCGGAAGGTGTCGAGCGGAGAGCTCCGCTGATGCACATACACGCTGAACGTTGAACTCTGCCTAGTTTATCGCGATTTGTCGCTTTATCTAAGGCCGTCCACCATACGGTCACCCCGTAAGTGAGTATCGGTCTGATGACCGCAGTATATAGCCAGTGAGTAATTTGTGGAGACAAGCCCCACTTGTTCCCTACGGCTTTTTTACAAGAAAAGAGAGCTACCGTGGCTTTCCTTACTCTTTCCTGTATATTAGGTTTCCAACTTAACTTTTTGTCTAAAATAAGACCCAGGTATTTAGCTTGATCTGAGAAAGTGAGTGGAACACCTTTAATCGATGGAGGGTCTAGTTGAGGAATTTTGTATTTCCTTGTGAAGAGGACTAGTTCAGTCTAGTGGGGGTTAACACCTAAGCCACATCGATCTGTCCATTTTAGTAGCTTGTTGAGAGCGGTTTGTATAAGTTCTGTTAAAACTTGAGGGTGCTTTCCTGATACGGCAATGGCAATATCGTCAGCGTATGCAATCACTTTGAATCCCTCTTCTTCTAGGTCTATTAGCAGATCATTAACTACCATGTTCCATAGAAGTGGGGATAGGACTCCACCTTGTGGGGTTCCTCTACTGACTGACCTTCTTGTAGTAAAGCTACCTAGTTCCGCATTTATAATTCTGCTTTTCAGCATGAAATTTATAAGGTTACCAAGTGAGCTATCCACATTGAGATTCTGCAGTGTCTTCGCTATTGCAGCGCTGTCGACATTGTTGAAGGCGCCTTCTATATCTAGGAATGCAACTAGAGTGTATTCTTTGTGATCTAGGGAGTATTCGATTGCGTGTACGAAGGTATGTAGCGCAGTTTCTACCGATTTTTCCTTGCAGTAAGCGTGTTGTGCTGTAGAAAAAAGGTTTGGTTTTATAATACTACGCAGATGAATGTCAATCAATCGTTCCAGTGTCTTGAGAAGAAATGACGATAGACTGATAGGTCTTAGATGCTTGGGCGTAACGTGGGAGCATTTACCAGCTTTGGGTATAAAGACTACTTTAACTTCTCTCCATATAAGGGGAATATGAACCAGAAAAAAACATACGATAAAATGAACAAAATTAAATTTCCATGTTTTATTGCTTTCTTATAGGAGCAAATATTTCCATTAAAAAAACGTCGCTGCCTCGGCCGGTTTCGCAGTAGCGCAGTCTGACTTTATAAGCGAATAATCCCAGATCTTTGTGTAGAATTCTACTGAGGCTAGTTCGTAAAATGTTGAGCAAATGAGATCGATAACAAGTTGATGTTCGTGAATTGAGTCTCACACTACAGCAGCCACATTCTCGTCGTCTGATGTGCGCACCGTGACCATGAGTGTTGTCCACTAGCATCCCATTCTTACGAACTGTTTGCATGAACTTGCCTACAGCAGGCGTACCAGGTGCTTCATTTCGGCCGAAAATTCGGTTCAAAAAATGCACAGTACTTGCTTTTGGAAATAAGTCAATATTTCCCAACGTTGTTCAAGGGTTAAAAGTTCCGCGGAGGTATGATACTAACTTTCTGAAAAGATTTTGAGCGGGAAACAGCTGTTAGTGTCAAAATAATCTATAGTTAAAAAATAAAACACTATAGATGGCCAACCCAAAAATTACTGATGAATTATTATAGAATTATCTTAGTTCCTGGTTTGATAGCTGCCGTAACAGAATTACAGCATGGCGTTTCACAAACATTGGGTACGCTAGTTTCGAGATTTTAATCAAACTTAATGGTACTAGTGGTTACCTCATTCAAAATTTAAGTAAAATCGGTCCATTAAAAAAAAATTAGGGAAAACGGGAACAAGAAATATGTAGTTTTTGAAATACAGTGGACGCTCGTTAACTTAAATACGGACGAAACCAGGGGTGTTCAAGCTATAGGATTGTGCAAGTTACTGGATCAAGTAAAAAAATTGTTGTTTTTATTTAATAATGATTCATTTTAATGATTTTAAAACATAAATAATTATATTATTAATAAATAATTTTAATTGAAACGTTTTTCGATTTCTAAATACGCACGTGTTCAAATGAAATTCAGAATATGAAGAATAAAACCTTATACGGAAATACTAAAGAAATTTCCTGGGATTCCCCTTTACAAAAACCGTTTGCATTCTGTACCAACATCCCAGGTACCTTGCATAAATTCAAAAATTTAAGAAATTCAATATTAAACTTTGTTCAAGTTACAGAGTTCGCATAAATTTTACTTGTTCAAATTATAGAGTACTTAGGGGAAAAATTCAAGGTATTGAGTCTTAAAAATAGTCCGTTCAAGGTATAGAATGCGTAAAGGGAAAAAATATTTGTTCAAGTTATTGGAATGTTCAAGTTATCGTATGTTCAAGTTAACGAGAGTCTACTGTATCCTTCAACATCATAATTGATATAACAAAAAGTAAATATTTACTATTTTCGTGACCTTTTTATTAATTATATGTTCTAAAGCCCACTTAAGGACATATGTATAATTATGACAAAAAGTGCTTGTGTGAAGTTCTAACAGTCGTAATAGATATTGGGCCTTACCAATAATCAAATTTAGACACGACTTAAATATTTTAGTGAAAAGAACCATTATGTAATTGACTCTATATAATTAACCGTGCATTTTATGAACCTGATATTTTAGTGGACTCCAAATAATGAAGCATTCATGATATGGAACCTAAAAAACAAAACAAAGCATGTGTGGTTAATTATATAGAGTACTTCGCCTAATGATTCGTTTCACTCAAATATCTCACTTAATTTGATTATTGGTTAGCCCCATTGGGATTGATTAAAACCTCGAAACTAGCGTACACATTATATGTTTGCGATACCCCATGTTAAGATAGATTCTTAAAGATGTTTTCACGTCATAATTTTAGAACTACTTTTTGACCGCAATGTGGAAAATATACGCTCGCTCTACATCTTTCATGTTCTCATTATCGATATCGTCCCATAGCTTTATTAGTTATTAGTTCCTGACAGTAAACTCAGCACTTCAGTGAATTTTTATTTTTTTTTTTTGTATATCTCCCAATCATTTGCAAGCTCCGGTGCTTTACATCAAAATGCTTCTAGATTCACTGCACTATAAGTTGTTGTCCTTTAGCTGAGATGAGAATAAGTTGAATGTTGTCAGATCCATATAGCCGCATATGAGAAGAGTATCTGTGTAGCAAACTTAATGCCAATACTGAAAATAGTGTGATTAGCTCCACTCCATCTCTCAAGGAATATACAGTGCCTTATCCCGATCCCGAGCGCGTATCCATTGAAACTGAAATCGATTGATGATTGCTTTTACTAAAGACCGTGAATTTAATATGTCCGTTCGTTTATATGTATATAATTTTCATTCGTTCATTCGTTCATCGGTTTCAGTGTCAGTTGGTAGGAATCTTGGATGCCTAGATTTTGAGATTACTTTTTCAATTTATTATTTTTTTTTTGTATTTCCTCATCCACTATATCCTGAAAATGATTCTTAGTCCTGACTGGTCTTTTCATCTCTACTGTTTCTGTGTTGGTTTAGCTATTGATTTGTTTGTTTATTTGAGCCTGAGTGAGTCGGTGCAGTTTTTGCAGCTTAATTGGAAAAAGGATATCCTGTTTCTGTTTATTTATAACTTGTGGTGATTATTATTTTTTTAGTTATCTCTTTAAACATTAAACGGTTTGCTTCAACGATGATTGTAAAAAATGTGGATAAAAGTTCTCTTGTTGTTTTGTTATGAATAAAATGCATAATTATCCAATGCACAAGCATATCATGTTATGATAAAAAAAAAGTATGAAAAAAATACAATAAATAAATTACAGTCAAAAGACATTCTTGAAGGAGAGACTTAATTTATAGCAACATCCCAATGAAATTAGAGTTGATAAACGTAAATATGTACTAATGTATATGTAGACAATAATCTATGTATTTAAGTGTCTTATCATCCCATCACGTTAATGGTTTTTGTGGCTTTGAATAGCTTTGTGAAAAGCAGTTAATCTTGTCTCTTAACATAGCTTTTTTCCTGTTTCAAACGCTGTATGAATTAAACTCCCACTGAAATAATTGCGCCAACAAAAAATGAGATAACCTCCCTAAATTCTTATTGAGGCAGGTAGGCAATTTGTGGGTTAGAAGAAATTAAATATCGACCTCAGACCACGCACACTGTATCATCGGTAATCGGAGTATATTAGGAGAAAGTATGCACAGCACATGTTGATGTGAATATAAATATTTGACATATTTCATCTGCGATCTTGGGGAATTGCTTGACATCGAAATTATATCCTTATTTTGGCAACCTTCCTTTTTCGTGTCTACAGGCAGCACATTTTGGCGCTATATTTTACAAATGTTACACTTTTCAGTTAGATATAAAAGATATTTCAATAAGGGCTGGTAGATGTTGAAATAATATTAAACAAACTGTGTGTGAGGTATAAGCAAAATTATTTACCCCTATTACAGAATTCGGCGAATGAGCTAAAGTGACACGTTTCAATTCATTTCCAAACTTTTGCTATTACTGAATCCGACGAATGAAAGTTGAACGAGTGTCGGTAACAATCCCTGCACCACTGACATTTTGTTCAACTTATATGGTATTACAGAATTCGCAATCCATTAGGACTTCACACAATTTCTATCATTTTACATTCGCACCAATTTCGAGACGAATCTGAAGTGAATTTTTGATTAAACGAAAATAAACAATGGAGAGTACAAAAATGTAAGTCAAAAGCTAAAGTGTTTGTTTAACAAATTTTAATAGAAAACGCACAAATAGCAACGCCACCAGAGAGCAAGAAATCTAAAAAAAAAGCACACGGTCGGTTTGAACCGTCCACCATCTTCGTACTAATCACTCTCAAGTCTCAACGATGCTTGATTTCGTTGATCGAAAGCGATACTATTATCACAGCCTAGGCCAGTTGAATAAATGTTTGTAGCTGACAGTGTCGATACGAAAGTTTATAAATGATAAGGTAATTTTAAGAATCGACAATGTAGTTCATCCGACGAATTTCATAATTGAGTTTTACAGCGGATGCGAATCGAGTCAACTCACCGGGAGTAAAATTCTGCGAATTCTGTAATAGACATGATTTTTTTTATTTGAAAGCCTCATGTATGCTCTGGTTTCTTACATTGGCACGGATCATAGTGGTCCAATTTTCAATGACTCTTCCGCATAGATCTGGGTTCATTTAAGCGAAGACCTTGTTGTGTTCATCTTAAGGGCATCGATCCTGCGATCGTGCGACTTCAGGAATTCATTCCGAGAGATAAACTTATCCTCAAAACATTCATGTAGACTGTCGACCGTGGCGGTCCCTGTGTACCACGTACCGCAGCCGTCCTGCTGGAGCCACATTTTGTCTAGGTCCAAATTGTTCAATTTGGGCCATAATAATTTGGTTATCATCTATCTGTAGGCCTCACCTTCGTTTTTGAGGATGCATTGGCGCCTGGTGAACCGGATAATATATCTGCTGTCATCCCTTATAGTGCAATTTTTCTTGGTAAACACAAGCACACACACATCGTTTAAGATGATTTTTCGCCCAAAATTGAGTTCCTCTTCCAAACGCTCCGAAGCACAGTCTGCGAACAAATGGTATTGTGTAGGTGTACCTCGCAAGCGAAGACCAAAATCAACTTCGGAAAGCGAAGATATACAGATACAGATATGTTCGGAACAGCAGACACAATGGCGCAAAGTTTTAAACAGCCTATTATTAATTGCTAACTTTATAGTAGTTTACTAACTCATTCTTAATTTTAAACATTTTCTAACTAGTATCGTACTAAAAGAATTTTCTTAATGAATTGCTTCTGAACACACCTAACACAATGACATTTCGTGTAAAAAAGTAAGTACACGAACCTTTTTTGATGCTTGCAAATGTCAAAGAGTCATATGAAGCTAGCACGATACTAAAAAAATAAAGTAGGTATTCGATGGTTTTAACTTTAATAAACGGGTAGAGAGAGTATGATGCTATATTCGTTTAAAATTTGCATATTCGTTGCTTTAACCTAGTATCATACTAAAACAACTTTAGCATCGTACTATTTCAATTAAAATTTTGCGCCAATATCTTTTCAACAGCAAGGGAAAGCAAAGCAGCGAAACGGATGGTGGACCGTCTCTAAATACAGTTTGAGTCTAGTCGCTTTGGAGGCATAGTCAGGAGGAATCCATGACTAAGTTATAGAAACATCAAAAATAGTTTGACATAAAATATATACAAGCAATAAATACAGGCATTGTACTCTCACCCTTCGGGAAAATGTGAGTTTTTCGAACGAAACGAAAATTTACAGGATCGCATCTAATGGGAAAGTGTTCGCTGTCCGAAATCGAAGGAGTTTAATCCCAAGTACTCGTACACTCGCCCCACAGTTAAGCATGGCGGCGGGAGTGTTATCATATGAGGTGCAAGGTCATCGTGTGTTGTTAGCCCAATTCAAAAAATCGAGTGTCCAATGAAAAAGTACAATATTTCAGCATTCTTGACAATGGGATTTTAACTTACGCAGAAAAACACCTTCCCATTGTATGGAAGTTCCGGCAAGACAACGATCCGACCGAAGCACATGGCGGGCTACACTAAAAAGTGGCTTGAAGACAACAGCATAAACTTATTTTGGATTGGTCGTATGTAGTCTGGATCTGAGCCCTATTGAAAGCGGGCACCATTGCAAACTCCACTTCAGTGTTGTATATCTAAGGATACAAATTGGAAAAAAATTATAAAATTTAAAAATCTGCTCAGTTGAGTCAATTTTAAATTAAGGAAAATTCATTGAACACAGAACACCAAAAAATAACAAGAAACGTATATTGAAAACTGAATAAGATATCCCTAATAAATTACTCGCTTGATTCAATAAAGGATGAAACGTCGACTCATCAAAAAATGCATGGTCCCATGGCGGACAGTTAATCTACGGATCTACTGAATCGATTTTCAAAAAACTTGTTGCAACTTGATTGATTTTATGTTTTCTAAGACAATTTACCACAATTTGATCAAAAAATTATGAACAAAAAAAATGGCGACCCAAAAATGGCCAAGAAAAATTCCAAAAAAAAAATGTTTTTTTCAAAGCTCGATATTTTTTTTTTTTTTTGACTTTTTAAACAAATTGTAGTAAATTGTCTCGTAAGAAACCTTTCTTTAAATAACCCACTTTGTTTTTTTTGTTTCAGTCAAGCCATTTTGAGATTAACAGTCCGCCATGGGATCATGTATTTTTTGATGAGTCGACGTTTGCGCCCTCTATAATTCGGCCAAAATTCTAAAATTAAAAAAAAAAAAAATTGTATACTCTTGACGCATGTATTCATTATTTAAAAAAAAATATGTTAATATTACTCGTACCAAACAAGGTTTCCGAGAAAATAATTCCCAAAAATCGTGCGTTTTTTTGGCATTTTAGACCGTACTAGTACCTTAACTGAAACTGATGGAATTCCCATAAGTTGTCAGTTCAGTCAATACTTAAACTGATGTGATAATACGTTTCAGTTCAGTTGTCAGTTCGTCTTTTTAAGTACCAATCTTTGCTCCATTTCTTTCCTCTTCTTTTAGATTTATTAAGCGACAAAACTATAGCTATTGTAATAAGGCTTTCATGGTTCATTACGAAATGTATTTCTTCTGACTTTCGACTGCTTACAAGTAAAATGAAAGCTCAACTGAACACCGGACTGACGTCTAAATACACTTTTTTTAACTGAACTGACAACTGAACTGATAACTGAATTGACAACCGATCGTCTAAAAGGTGCTTTACATCGATATAGAAATCCTAAGCATTTGGAAGAGTTTTTGGCGGTCTCAAGAATTAAGTCACTACAACGGAAATCGTCGTTGACACACTTACCGACTATTGAAAGCTTAACTGCTTCGCTTCTACCCCATTTATAAATATACTGTAAATAGCGGACTTATGCTTATGCTCATGGTGTAATTTTACTTCCGAAGGAGATGTATGAAGTATGAAAAGTAAAAGTTTCAGAATGAAATCATTTATAAAAATAGAAAAGAGATTCAAACAAAACGGAGCCCTGAGGAACATCAGCATTTATTTTGTGAAAATCAGACTTGAAACCGTCCAATGCAGAATGTATGGAATGATCTAGAAGGTAATTTATTAATGAAAAAGGCTTTCATTAATAACAGACGCACTCAGTTTCGCTAAGAACGTTTGATCCTAAATTCTATCAAATGCCTTAGAAATATCAAGTGCAATAATCTCACATTTTCCAAAACTATTATAAAGATTCTGCAGCGGTATATGCCATCAGAAATCAGATCATCAGTGAAACGATTGCTGCGAAAGTCGTATTGCCGGTCATTTCTTGAGCTGATGATGATGATCAGCGATTCCATGATCTTGGAAAGAAGGGACGTGAGTAAAATTGATCGTTAGGAGGAGGGGGAGGATGGGTTGCCTTTTTTTGGAACAGGCTGGACAAATGCTGTTTTCCATGTCCTAGGGAAGATTCCAGAACAGTAGGAGAGATGGAAAGGTTAACGCAATGGTTTTGCCAATGATGAAAAACACTCCTGCAGAAGAAGTGTATACCATCAGAACCAGCCGATTTGTTTATATCAAGTTCTCCAGTGCAGGAGGTGGCAATGTTGCTGTCAGGCAACCTAGAGCTAATAGCAAAATGAACTGCGAGTACATTTTCCTTATCTGAAGGGCTAGTTATCAGGTGTTCGTTGTTTGTGAGTGTTGAAAGATGATGATTAATTTTGTACATTCTTAACAAATGACCATAGTAGTAACTAGGACGGTTCAGACTGGGAATTCTGAGCCAGAAAGAGATAGCACTATGTTTGAGTGAGATAGGTGATAAGTAGTTAATTTTGCGGTTACGGCAATGAGTTGTGGTCAGACGATAAGGATTTAGTGTTATGTTGGCGGCGAGTAATTGTTTGAAGTTTGATTGGCGGCATGTGACGCGTGCGGCCGGCGCTTGTATAAAATGAGAATAATAATAATAATTATTCAAAAGCGGTTGTAGTATGTTGGTAATGAATGAGTAAAAAAAAAAACCAAACAAAATAGATTAAAGCGCAATGGGTTGAAAAATGAAAATATTAAAATATTTTTGGTGATAAGGTATAATAATAACGTTGAGAATTCAAAGCGGTAGTAGTTTGAAATTTCAAAATGGGTTAGAAGATAAGAATTTTAAATAGTATGTTAATAATGAATGAGTCAGATACATTGAAATTAAAAATAAAATTGAATAGAAATGGATGGTTGATGAATAATGATAAGGTATAACGTTCAGTTTATAATTTATTGTTCATTAAAATTATGAGTAATTATGTAGTTTACATTTACCTGTCGTATTGTAAAACTATAAATTTTAATTTTTTTTTCATTTGTTAATCAGTCTATAAATATCTTTTGGTAAACAAACACTCCATCAAGTTAGTTTAAAATTATTTCTGAAAATGTCTAACTATTTATTGTTCGTTATATGTACAATATTACCACATTTTATATTCGGAATACCGCTTCCGATAGGTATTGATTTAAATCAATCAAACGCTTCAAATAATCTATCGTTTGCATTGAACTTGCCTAATAATGATACAGTAACAATAGGATTGTCATTTAAATTGTTATCGTATTATCCAGCTGGAATCCTTAAAAATGCATCAAATGTAGATACATCATTCCAAAATGACGTACAAGATGCACTGACTACGCATAGAACAACAACAACAACAATGAAAAATGAGGAAAGTAAAGTCATTACTGTGGACGAAGCAATCGAAAAATTTAGGCAAGACTTGATAAAAAAGGAGATCGAAATATCAGGAATCATTCAAAGTAAAGACATATTTTATAGGCATTTCAAACTGGAGTTTAACGATTACCAGACACTTACTATCCGATGCTCATATGACAGTAATTATAATTTACGCACGCTGAACATTAAGTGTTATGAATATCACGAATATGAAACAGAGAGGGTTTTAAGTAATGGAGAAGTTGAAGTCTTTATGAAAGAGGATCTTGAGTATAAATCTGATGTCGAATTAATAGATTTCAAAACAATGAAACAAACTTATACAATGAGTGTTTCTTAATTAAGAATATTAATGTTTATTTTAAACGCAGTAAAACAATTTTTTTGATTTTATGTAAATAAAGCTTTTGTTTATTATTAAAAATTAATATATAAAAGTTTTTTTATTTCTTTACTTTTTGAATAGGTATCCAGGAGTTGTGATCGGAAGAAAATCCCAACCATTTTACAAATATTTTGTTTTTTTTCTTTTGCAGCACTTTTTCAATTAAGTACGTATCAGGAAATTTTGATTTTTGAAGTTCTAGTTCATAAAATCCACCTTTAATTGGGTTCCCTTGATAATCTTCTAGCAAATATGTAATCGGATTAGTGATCTTAATTTTAACTATTTTAAAAATTTCTGTTGTCCAATTGGGAGTGTACCCTTTTTCAAATACATGTTTGTATTTACTTATTCTGACCAAGTCTCCAACCTTGAATTTAGGTTTTACACGTATTTTAATGTAATCATAAATATTGGTGAGTAGTTGTTTTTCGTTTGCGGTATTAACTTCAGATGGTTTCATTTTAATTGTACGATGTTTAGAATTATTATATTTTCCTGTAAGTTTAGCTATGATATCTATCCACATATAATTGCCATTAACTCCGAATTCTTTCCACATATGAGTTTTCAAGGTTCGATTAAATCTTTCAACAATCGAAGCTTTTAGATGAGTATAGGTTGAATAATGATTTATATTATATTTTTCTATTAGCTTTTGAAATGTACGATTGAAAAACTCTTTGCCATCATCTGTTTGTAAATTCTTTGGCCTGCGACCTTTATTGAATATGTTCTGCAAAGCAGAAGTAACTTCAAAACCTGTTTTATTTTTAATAGGAGTAGCCCAAGCAAATTTAGAAAAAGTATCTATGACTGTGAGAAGATACTTGAAATTTTTATTTTCTGATGAATATGGAATCATTTCCACTAAATCTGCTTGCCACAATTCGTCTAAACCTTTGATAACGACTCGTCTCTTTGGAAAATTTTTACGAGTAGGTTTGTGAAGTTCCTCGACAACTTCTCTTTTATTCATATTTATTTTGAATGCTAAAAAATTAATGTATTTGCTGTTTATGTATGTTTTTAATATAATTTATTTGTTTCTTATTTCAATCTTTTATACAATGCCATTATTTTTTTATTCTAACTAATTTATCATCAAGCATGTAACATGCACATGTGTCAGGTCCATCTCGGCATAGGTTCGAAGACCAAGGACAGTTCTGAAAATGACATCCGTGATTCGAAATCTTGCAGGAAACATTGACGAATTGTTTAAAGAAAACTATGGTTCTTAGTAATTGCTCATGGTGTTCTTCTAGAATAATTTTTCTGTATTCCTCAAGAAATTTCGTGATTTCTTCTACTATTATTTTATAATTAATATTATTAGACATGATGTAAAACCTTTAAGTTCAATGTTTCATCGATGATTAATGTTATTTTATGGAATTTTTCATAGTCTTATCAAATTCATCTTGAAAGTATTTTTTCATCTGAGCTATTTCTTGATCAACATAGTGTTTTGTAGCAGCGTCTGTCTGTTCTACTGGCTCATGAAGGTTTTGCAACCGTTTCTGGTTTATATTGAAATCGTTATTTTCGGTTATAAGAAAACCTTCTCCAGGTGGTCCAGGTGGTCCGGACAATCCTTGCTTCCCCTCTACACCAGGCGGGCCTTTTTCTCCTCTAGCTCCCCTAGGTGCTGCTCTATGCGAATAACGACCAAACTTATCAACACTCATTTTTGCTTATTCAATAATATTGGATTCTTTAAGTTCTTCGATAATTGAAATAATTTCGTTAGAGTGATTACTGTGTCCTGCTTGCTGTGAAGCAATAAGAAGTCTTATTCGATCTACTAGCTCATTAGGATCATCCCAATATATATATTCTTTCTTGGAATTTGAAAATTGCATTAGACCACTTCCTGATGCCGATAGCTGATGTGATGATGATATTGGTGATGCTGATGATGATTGTGTTACATTATCAGATAACCCTAATATTTTTTTTATTATGTTTCTATATTTATACCCACGATTCCCATGTATTTGATTTTGTGAATCATTACCGATTCTATGTGCATTGGTGTCAATTAAGATGGTTTTATAATTTTTTAAATCTGTATCAGTGTAAGTGTTTTTATTAGGGTTTTTCTTAAATAAAAGTTCATACAGTCCACTTGTACCTTCAAAAATATTATTTTTAATCTTAATATTTTTATCAAGAATACTAAGCTCTCCATTACCAATGTACCATTTCCCATGTTTGAAATATAAACCATACGTTTTATCTAGCGTATTGGAATTATTTATAAATAGATCTTTATATTCTTGGGGTAGTTGGTAAATTTGTTCTTCTGATATCTGATCTGTTAATCTACGAAGATTTATTTTCTTTTTCTTTGAAGAATTGTTACCTGAAACAGTTAATAAATCATCCAATGTAGTGGAAGTGTTAGGTGTTTCGAAGTCATCCGTGTTAAGTTGTTTCTTCACAAGATCAATTTCATGTTGTTGTTGTTGTGACTTTTGTTCAGAGTTGAGTTTTATTTTCTTTGGACGACTCTTAATTTCAACAAAGTGATCTGGTTGATAGTCCTCTTTTTGTTGTGATTTTTTTACCAATTCATTTAGTGGCTTGGTAATAGGCTTCAGAGTTTCCTCAATTTGAGTTTCGTAAGCTTCTCTACCAATTTTAAGAGCTCTATATTTCTTTCGGAGAGCGTCTGTAGTTTTAATCAACTCTTCTGTTACTTTTATGTCTGTATTTAGCATATTGATATTTTTTTATTTTTTCTCACATAAGCAACAGGTGAATATATTTCGTAGTTGTTGGATAATTCGCTCAAAGGGTTTTAGATTGAATTTGATATTAAGGTTACTAGTTTTAACTGACGAATAATATTTCTCGAACTTGTTTGATTCACTTTGTACTGATATAATTTCTTCGTTAATTTGTTCTATATTGCTTTCATATAACATTACTATACTGATATTCAAAAGTGTGGTTAAACCGTTTTAACTGTTATAAACTGTTCTCTTAACTGCTTTGTACTGGTCTCATAACTGGATTAAACCGATTTTAACTGTTATAAACTGCTCTCTTAACTTCTTTGTACTGTTCTCACCGAAGAATTCTATACATATGATATGATTAGTGTAAATATAATCTATTTTATAGCTTAAGGAAACAGTCAAAGCCTTTTCTATAACGACCTTCATTCAAGGAACTGTCCTTGTCGATAACCATAAAACCAAAACTTGTATTCCAACACTCTGCACACACGTTTTGAAATGATTTAAACGTCATATCTGAATTTACATGATCATTGTAAATATGTTTTAAATTCATTTCGTCTTGTTTGAAGATGATGAGAAAGTTTGCGTTATCTCGAATTAAGTGTTTCGGTATTCTTGTATACGTTTGACATAAGTAAAAACTATCGATGTGATGATGTCTGCCCATACTAAAGTATTCTCGTACTGTGTTTTGTTTTTCACAGGCAATATCATCAAAAATAAATATCGAATTTGGTTTAGCCTCTTCAGGCGTAGTAACCAGCGTTACCTTAGGATATTTTGGAAAAGTGGCAAAAAAAGTGGCACTCGAGAAAAAAAGGTGGCACTTAAAATTAAAAACAAAACAACACCATATATGTATGAAAATTGACTTAAGGGAACAAATTTCACACTCATCTCAACGAATTTATAGGAGTTGAAGAAAACACATAACTTAAACAATCATTTTAAGGTTTATTGCAACGTAAGCTAAAAACTAAAAATTTAACAGTTCATTTTGTATTGATTATTCAACATAAATAAATAAATAAAAGTATGAATAAGTAATAAATAATAATTTGTTTAAAAGAAATCGTATCACATTTTACTTTCCTGTGATGGTTTCCCTATATTTTTTTATGAGGAGCTCATCTGGACTCCACTCAGCTAAATCACAGTTGCTTACTAAATTTAAAGAAGGCAACATATTTTCGCAAGTTTCAGTGTTTAGTCTGTTGGTGAGTTTGTTTTTCATCAAAGTTAGCTTGGAAAAAACCCTCTTAGCGCAGGCACTGCCATGAGGCAAGGTTAAAATTTTTGCAACAAATTCATATAAGTCGGAAAATAGGTATTTATTCAAACTATTTTTAATGTTACCCACTTTTTCAATGTGTGGGTTATATGGAATTTTAAAACTTTGATGGTATAAGTATCGTACGCATGAAAGATATGAAAAGGTATGGAAAAATGGCATGGTGAATTGCTAACTTTAGTTTTACTTGTGGGGAATAAAAAGTGGCACAGACTGAAAGGTGGTGGCTCGGTGGCACAGCCTGAAAAAAAGTGGCAATTTGATACTAAAGTGGCACAGCGGTAACGCTGGTAGTAACATCACTGTTATTACAAAAAGTAAAGAAACCCATATTTTTTATTGGTTTTATAGCTTTAGCTAAAAATGTATACTTTGGCTGATGTAGGGATTTAGAATATAGGTATATATTTTCAAATTTTAATCCATTTGGATGTAGTAGTAAACTCATCATGACATTAGTTTTTCCACAGTTTGAAGGTCCAGTAATTAAACCTCTTATACTATTTGGAAATAATTCACTGTGCTTTTTCTTTGCTTTATCAGTTTTAGTAAGATCGACATTTTTTATTGGCAATCGGCATGCTTGTTCAACAAAACGCATTATGATGAAAACTAAATAATTTCTTATAAAAATGAAGTATATATTTAAAAAACCGTCATACTGTGTCGGATCATTCTATTGCAAACATTCCTAAATACAAAAAAAATGTTTGATTATTCAAAAGAGAAATCAAACATTCAACCAAATATAAGAAAAGGCGAAGGTTTATTAAACACATTAATAAACAAGCTTCCACTTGAACTACATCTACCTGGTTATCAGTACTGTGGACCCGGAACAAAACTACAAGAACGTATAGCTCGAGGTGATTCTGGAATAAATTTACTTGATCAAGCGTGCAAAGAGCATGATATATCTTATTCCAAATTTAAAAATACATCCGATCGACACATAGCTGATAAGATTTTATCTGAAAAGGCCTGGCAACGTGTTAAATCGAAAGACGCTAATATAACTGAACGAGCAAATGCACTATTAGTTACTAACCTTATGAAGGGTAAAGTTAAATTTGGTATGGGTTGTTCGAACTTAAGAAATAAAACAACAAAGCAAAAAATTAAAAAGAAAGGCAATATGAAATCCAAACAACTCTCCTTTAAGAGAATGATAAAATTGATTGAGAATAATCTTAAGAAGCGTAAAAAATCTGTATGTTTAGAAAAAACTATAAAAACAGCATTATATTCTGCTAAAAAGTCAGTTGATAAAAACAATAATAAAATTAAAATACCTAGAGTTATACCTGTACCAAAATTGGGTGGAGCTATTCCCTTTCTCGTTCCTCTATTCGCGGGGCTATCAGCTCTTGGAGCTTTAACAGGTGGAGCTGCAGGAGTAGCTAAAGCTGTCAACGATATAAGTATTGCTAAAAAAGACCTCGAGGAAAAACAACGTCACAATCTTAAAATGGAATCTTATGCCGTTGGACAAGGACAAGGTTTACACCTTAAACCTTATAAAAAAGGATTTGGACTTTATGTACAACCTCAGCCAAAAAACTTCTAAGTACGTTACCCAATCGTGCATTGAATGAAATAGATTTATCAAATTTTGCTAAAAAATTTTTTCCAAATTTTCGTGGTGTATTCATGCGTGACAATTTACCAAAGAGTAAACCAATGAAAAATGAGTGCGGAATTGTTAATCTTGATTCTTCAAATAGTTCTGGAACACATTGGGTAGCGTATTATAAAAAAGGTAGACAAATCGAATATTTTGATAGCTTTGGGAATCTTCAGCCTCCTGTTGAAATTATTAATTATTTAGGTGAAAACATTAACTACAATTATAGACAATATCAAAGTTATGACTCTTTTAATTGTGGGCATTTATGTTTGAAATTTTTATATGATTGTTATTTTTAAATAAATAAAAAGATTTAAGTACAAATAATTCATTGTATTTTTTATCATCATGTCGATGACACTTACACTTAGCGGAACAACTTCTGTTCTATCTGTCGAATATTTTCCACCTATAAATCTAGATCAAGACTACGTTTGTGGCTTAATTGATTTTCATTCGTATAATTCTATACCGAATATTGATGAACGCAATAACTTATTCCATATAGGGGAGTATGAAATTGAGATACCTGAAGGAACATATGAAATCGCCGATATTCAAGATTATATTTCCGAAGAATTAATAGCACGAAATTCTGTCACAGAAGTTCGTATTGAAGCAAATAGCAGCACGATGAAATGTGAAATCTTAGCAAACGAGAAAATATATTTCAATAAGGAGCGAACTATTGGAAAATTATTGGGTTTTGGTAGAACTATTCTTTCTGAAGATGATACACATGTATCAGACTTACCTGTTGATATAAATAAGGTAAACGTAATACGTGTTGAGTGTAATATAATTACCGGGTCTTATTTAAATAGCAATCTTTTGCATACAATACATGAGTTTTCACCTGAAGCAGGAGCAGGTTATAAAATCATAGAAGTTCCAAAAAATGTAATCTATTTACCAGTGAATGTCAAACGAATAAGTACTGTTACTTTAAAACTTGTAGACCAAGACGGAGAATTAGTTAATTTTAGAGGAGAAAGAATAACAATCCGATTGCATTTAACTCAGGCACAAAAATAATGTTAATCTATAATAATATAACAGATACCAAAGGTCATCATTCAATTAGTTTACCGAAAGCAGTAAAACTGTCAACACCGAAACTATCACAACTGTCAACACCGAAACTATCACCTGAAAACAAAACATATCTTCTTCAATTAGGATTTAAACTTAAATAAATGCAATATGCATGAAATTTTAAATATTACCAACGGACCTAGCTATGATAATAGTATAACTAAAATCGAGTACCATAGTTATTCGCCATTTCTTCAATCATTCAATCCAAGTGATGAAATACGTATCCCTATACAACAACAGGACTTATGTATTTTGCCTAGTGAAAGCTTCATTTATCTAGAGGGGAGTCTAACTAAAGCAGATGGAACCTTTTCTACATCAAAATTAACTAATAATGGTATAGCCTTTCTCTTCGACGAAATACATTATGAACTCAATGGAATACAAATTGAGAACAATAAAAACGTTGGCATCACAACAACATTAAAAAATTACGTATCCTTGAACGAAAATGAAAGTAAAAGTTTAGAAAATGCATCATGGTTTATTAATACAAGTACTTCAGCCACATCGAGTACTTTTAATTTCTGTATACCTCTAAAAAGTCTTTTAGGATTCGCTGAAGACTATAAGAAAATCATTATAAATGCAAGGCATGAATTAGTTCTAATTCGTACTAGAACTAATGAAAATTCTTATTATTCAAAAGATAACGAAGAATTAAAACTCTCAATTTTTAAATTACAATGGAGAGTTCCACATATAACCTTGTCCGATTCTAATAAACTAACGTTGTTTAAACAAATACAATCAAAATCAATTCAAATGCACTTTCGAACTTGGGAAATGTATGAATATCCAACACTACCAACCACAACTGATCATGTGTGGACTGTCAAAACTTCAAGTCAACTTGAGAAGCCCAGATATGTTATTATTGCTCTACAAACTGATAGAAAAAATCAAAGAAATAAGGACAGTAGCAAATTTGACCATTGTGATATTAGTAACGCAAAATTGCATTTAAATTCAGAATATTACCCTCGTGAAGACTTAAATCTTAAATTTAAATTAGACAGATATGCTGTTCTCTATGAAATGTACAGTAAATTCCAAGAATCCTACTATCAAAAGGAGTCACAACCACTTTTATCGCGACAAGATTTTAAAGATATGGCACCGATTATAGTATTTGATTGTTCTAGACAAAATGAATCAATTAAAACTGGACCTGTGGATGTAAAAATTGAGCTAAAAACAAATGTTGCGATCCCTTCTTCCACAACAGTATATTGTCTGATTCTTCATGATCGTATAATAGAATATAATCCTATTACGGGAGATGTTCACAAACTGACTTAAATTGAATGTGCTGATATATAACCTTGTCAGTACACAAAGTGAATTTATCGAGAACATACTTATTACCTTTTTTTATTATGAATACTTTTATCGTGGACTTTCAAGGCTTTGGAGTATTCAGTAAAGACTTTATTCTAAAAGAATTAGCTGTACTATATGATGAACATCATCATCATCATTTCATTGTTACACCACCATGTAATTTGAGTCTGTTACCTGCATCACTTAAAAGAGAAGCTCATTGGTTGTATAATAATTATCATGGATTGAGTTGGAATGGAGGGAGTACTAATTTTACAAAAGTAAAAATATTTCTTCGAAATAAAATCCAAAATGGAACTGTCTACGTCAAAGGAATTGAAAAAGCGCAATGGCTTAGAGAAGTACTTAGTAATGAAAATGTAGAAGTAAAAAACGTAGAAGATTTTTTTACCTGTCCAAATTTAAAGGAACTCAGAAGAATTTATCCTAATCAAATAAAATGTCAAAGCCATGCGAAATGTTGCGCACTTCAAAATGTTTACCTTTTAAGAAATTTCTTAAGTGAATAAAAAGCAAAGAATGTATTCCTTTCATAAAAACAAAAATCAAAACATTTTTTTCTTAAATTTTTTTTTTATTATTTCAGAAGTTGTGAGAAGTATTAGTTGAATTTGAAAACTGCCTGCTATAACCGTACGGTAGAGAACTATGGTCTTCCAAAAATGGGCGTTTTTCTGCTCTTGCCTTGTATTACCTCTTCATGCTTCTGCTTCCGAGATTTATGCGATCTCGTTGACGTTGTGGGCTGTTGGAATTGAAGTTGTTGTTGTTGTTGTTGTTGAGGTTGCTGCTGCTGTTGTTGTTGTTGTTGTTGTTGAGTTTGCAGTTGTCCTTGTTGTTGGGGTTGAAGTTGATGCTGATGTTGTTGTTCGGGTTGCAGTTGTTGTTGTTGGGGTTGCTGTTGTTGTTGCGGTTGTTGGTTTTGTTGGTTTTCATTTAAAAACTCCGGTTTTAAATGATAATATTTATTAATTATAAAAACATATTTTTAAAATATTTAAAAAATTAAATAAAATGATTAATATTTATTAATAATCCCACACCATTAATATAATTATTTATATTTTTAGACGAAGAAGAATTATTTTTATTTATAAAATTTTTATTACAAATTAAATTATAATTATCATTATTACAAATTAAATTATAATTATTACAAATTTTTTCAATATCATGTAAATAAAATTGACAATTTAAAAAACAATATAAAATTAATTTTTTTACATTTTCATCAAAACTAATTAAATCATCATAAGCAATAAAATTTTTTTTTAAAAAGTTATTCCAATTTAAATGATTTTTATCCATTTTTATATTATATTTGTTACAGTAAGATTCTCTTAATAAATATTCGATTCTACTGGATAAAATATTAAAAACATTAATATGAATTAATGGAAAATAATACATTTTATATTTTCTTAAATACCAATGTAAAAAATATTTATTATTAAATATATGATAATTTTCACATTCTTTTGCTAGTATTCTAGAACATTTCAAACTAGTTTGACATGGATTATGATCACATATTAAATTTTTTTTTTATTTCTAATTAAAAAAGATTTTTTTGGATTTATATAATCATTTATAATTGCATATTTTTCTAATATTTTATTTTTGTTTTTATTTTTATTTTCATTTTTTAAAAAAAATAAATGTATTTTTATTAAAATAAATAGAACAGATACAATTTTTGACATTATTTAATTTATATTAAATTTAAATTAATTTATTTTTAGTTCACTTTGAAAAATTACTTAAAACTGTAATTTATTTGTTGCTGGTGCTCTAGTTGTTGTTGATGTACGAGTACTTTTAATTTGATTTTAAAAATGATTTTTTTTTAATTTATTTGTTGTTGGTGCTCTAGTTTTTACTTCACTTTTTCACAAGAATTGCTAAAACTGAATTAAAAAAAAGTAAGAACGTACAGCTTTTATAGTCTAAAATTTATCATAATAATTGATAACTTTTAGAAACATAAACAAATATTTTATCTCAAAACTGAAAAATTTAATTTTGCATTCTTAATCTTTAATTTACTGTTTGAAATCGGATATTGTGGTTTAACATTTTTATTTTAAAAATTGTTTCTTTCTTAAAAATTTATAAAAATTTAAAAGTAACGGACATTGCGGTTTTACGTTCTTTATTTGAAATTGTTTCTTTCTTAAAATTAAAAAAGAAAAAGTATCGGACATTGCGGTTTTACATTCTTTACTTGAAATTAATTTTCTTTTTAAATAAAAACGGATATTGCGGTTTTACATTCTTTATTTGAAATTCTTTTCCTTTTTAAAATAAAAATAAAAACGGACATTGCGGTTTTACATTTCAAGTTTTTATATTTTTGTCTTAAAAATTGATAAACAAAAATATCTTTCAATTTCATTATATTTGCAAAAACCGAATACATAATTTGAACCTATAGTCATAGATACTTTTTCTTAATTTGCTTGGGCTACTCCTATTTAAAATAAAACAGGTTTTGAAGTTACTATCTCTGTACAAATTGGAGATTGTTGACATTGAGAACACAGTTTGTTGCATACGCGATGGTCACTTTTAGTGTTGTAGGGTATGTGACAACTTTCGCAATAGTATACGCATCAAAATGTAGCGGTTAATGATGTTATAACATTGAAATGGTTATTGAAATATAGTAAATGTATCTTCTTCTTCTCATTGGAACTAGAAACTCCTTCATAAATAATTTTTCTGCCCTTGGCTCCGTATTCATACACCATTATTTTGTAGTCTTAAAAATAATTTTGAAATAATTTCAGTTCCTCTATTCCACAACCATTTAGCGGTATATCAATTTGTGTTTCATTTAAGAGTGAAATTGTTCGACTTGTTTGCACTTTTCCAATGTCTCTTCTTACTTTAGCGAAATTTACTTCATTGTCTGCATATGCTTTTGCTACAATCAAAGCACGCGGTAAACATAGATTATCATAATTTTGTATGCAAACTATTCCTTTTCGCTTAATGCACTCTTCATCAATGTTATTGTACATCGTGGAAGATTTGCCTTGGAAAATTTTGCTTATCATCTCCCATACGTTGGAAAAACTCAATTCAGAGCAGTTCTTAAAATTAATCCAACCACTACTATGGTCGACTGTGAAGCTTTTCCCACTAAATGTCACGCCCATTTCACTTAAGCGTGGTTCGTTTAAGTGAAAAACAATGTCACGCCTACCTTATCGGTAGGACAAAGATCTTTTAAGGCCAGCGTTAAGATGGGGTTGATGTTCTATGGCGTTTTTTTATCCAAGAAGCAGGCTCTTCTTGAAATGGGACTGGATTTATAAGAAAATCAATCTTACGTCCCTTCAAATTGAATCTCTTGACGGTGGTCTCAAAATCAGTCAATATTTTGAATCGCTGAAAAATCAAAAGAAGAAAAAGAAAGCACATTGATATTTTTTTTTGTTTTTTTTTTTGATCAATTTTTCTTGTTTTACATAAATCTTTGAGAATCCAAAAGAATTTGAATTTTCAAATACTACTTCCGCCAAAGCACCCAAACAGTTTCCTCTTTAATCTTTTTTTTATTTTATTTTAAATTCATTGCAACTGACTCATTCTCATTACCAACATACTATTTGCAAATTCTTATCTTCTATAATCATTTTTATGAAATTTCAAACTACATTTGATTTCTCATCATTTTATACAAGCGCCGGTCGCACGCGTCACATGCCTCCAAACACCCCAAAATCCTTATCATCTGACCGCAACTCATTGCCGTAACCTGCTAAATTAACTGCTTATCACCTCTCTCACTCTAACATAGTGCTACCTCTTTAATTGCTCCTCAACAGTTTCCTCAATATTTTAAATTTGAATTTTCAAATACTACTTTCCCCGCCAAAGCAACCAAACAGTTTCCTCTTTAATCTTTTTAAATTCATTGCACAACGGCTAACGGGCTCATTCATTATTAACATACTATTTAAAATTCTTATCTTCTAACCCATTTTGAAATTTCAAACTACAACCGCTTTTGAATTCTCAACGTTATTTTATTATTATATCATAACTTATCACCAAAAATATTTAATAATTTATTCTTCAACCCCCATTGCGCTTTTTTAAATCGCCTAACCGACTCATTCTCATTTACCATCATACTATTTAAAATTCTTATCTTCTAACATAGTGCTATCTCTTTTCCGCCAAATCCTCTTTAATATTTTTTTAATTTTATTTTTTAAATTCATTGCTACTGACTCATTCATTAACAACATATATGTACTATTCAAAATTCTTATCTTCTAACCATTTGAAATTTCAAACTACAGCCACTTTGAATTCTCAACGTTATTTTATTATTATATCATACCTTATCACCAAAAAATATTTAAATAATTTATTTTTCAACCCCCAACCGCTTTTGTGAATTCTCATCATTTTATACAAGCGCCGGCCGCAAGCGTCACATGCCGCCAATCAAACTTCAAACAATTACTCGCCGCCAACATAACACTAAATCCTTATCGTCTGACCACAACTCATTGCCGCAACCGCAAAATTAACTACTTATCACCTATCTCACTCAAACATAGTGCTATCTCTTTCTGGCTCAGAATTCCCAGTCTGAACCGTCCTAGTTACTACTGACCATGCTTTTTTCTTGCACATCAGCGCAAGTCTTTTGAGATTCACCAATTTTCATCTCTTTGGGATTAAGTGATAGTTGTTCCTATTTTATTACTCCTTATTCAAACGGCTACATAAATATATTTCATAGCTATGTGACTTGATTCAAGTTTTTCAATTTCTATTCTACCATTGCTTTCCCAAACTAACTTTGGTGTTGATTTTGATGAATTTTGGTCTTGTTGTAAAATGACCTTTTTCTGTTTTTTTTTAAGGTGTTTTTTTATAATTGTGTTGGTGAGTTAGTTTTCCAATTTTGACGACTCTGTGCTTACGCTCTATCTAGTTTTTCTTTGTTCATTTTCGGAAATACATGTACATATGTATATCATTTATTTGATGTAACGATGATAGCGAAGACAAAAAAAACTGTTCCGTAGACGTAAAAAAAATATCTTTTAGAAAAACATAGCGTATGGTTGATAAAAACTTATGAAAATTTCTTAACGGCACCTTTGCTTATCAAATCTAGGTACTATATGGCAAATTATGCATTCTTAAAAAAATTAAAAATAGAGATTTTATATGACTTAACTTTAGAAAAGTCGGTTGAGTCATCCGATTACAGCCTAAACGGTTTGGCTGATTTTCCTTGAACTTGATATCAAGCATTTTTTTTTAAATTAAAAAAAAAATAACAATACCTGTAATTTTTTTTCAAAATTTAAGAAACCAATGTTTTCAAAAGTTTCACAGATTTAAACAAAAAATATCTTTTAGAAAAACTTAGCTTATGGTTAAAAACAATTTCCGGACATTTCTTAATGGTTAAAAAATTTGATAAAATTTTGTGTATTAAAATTTTCAATTTTTTTTTAAACTCATTATTTCGCATATACTTCTTTTTAACTTTACAGTTATCTAATACTACCTTCAAGATATAAGTAAAAAAAAATAATGGTTCCACCCAAAAAAAAATTTAAAAATGGTTTTCGATAATCGTATTATCCTCGAAAACGACGCCAAGGATTTTTCAGATTGTCTTATATTTATGATGTTTCTTTTATCTAAGGCTGAGGTAGCATCAGCGGGTCGAGGGTCAATCCGAAGAAAGCACAAAACCCGTTTTTAGAAAATTCAGAATTCTAGTAATGGCCAACTTTTATTTAGTTTAATTTAATCTAAGGGGCCAGTTATAGCTACGAGTATCATTGAAATGCATCTAGGTTCTCGTTCCTGGGTGGTCACCCTTCTCATCAAAGGTTTAGTGTGGTTGGCAGTGTTATGTATAAACTTCTTTGCCAATTGCACGAGAAACTGGTCCAGTGGCTTAATCTTGGCTTCTTCGTAGCCTTTCGTTGCTGTAGTGCTTCTGTCACTGCCGATCGAACGTTAATCCGGTGCTTATCCTCAGAATTTTAATTTCGAAGAGTTGGAGCTTTTGCATTGCTGTCTTCGAAAAGGTGTACCATGCAGAAAAAATATAGCTGATGACCGGTCTGATAAGCTGCATGTATATGAGTAATTTCACTGGCTGGCTTAGTCAGGTTCTTCTGGCTAGCAATGCGTGCAGGCAATGAAACGTGAAGTAGGCTTTCCTTAGTACCTGCCTTGAGGAATTTAGACAGCTCATTGAAGTGGACTTCGAGGTATTTAACATTTCTTTTAGCTGCTATTGTCAACCCAACGGGGAGCTTCTGGGTCAGATTTCTGCAAGTGGCTGCAGAACGACAGCGGCTGCTATTGGTGGTGGGTCTCCTGAAACACGCAAGCTCAGATTTGGCAGTGCTGATTCGGATACCCCACTTTATGTAATACTCCTACAGTCTGCAGACGTGGATTTCCATTCTCCGAGCTGCAATTCGTCAGCAAAAAGCAGGTTCTCGCAATCAGTTGGCACGTGTTGATCAGACGTCATCAGGCTGTATAGGAAGGGACCCAGCTTCGAAGCTTAGGTGACTCCGGCTCTGATGGATTTGATTAAAGACTTGCAGCTGTCCAGTTGAACGAATAATTTCCTCAAAGAGAGAAAGCAAATAATATTTTTATTAGTGGCGAAGGTAATCCAAGTACTCGAAGTTTATGTATAAGGGCTTCTATCCATACGCTGTCGAATGCTTTTCGATATCCAGAAAGCATCCTACGGTGGCTGTTGAGTGCTGAGGAGACGTCAGACTGGAACTTTAGTAACGGATGCAGTGTTGAATGCCCTTCCCTTCCCGAAAGTCAAACTGCATGCCTGGGATGATGTTGTTATCATTGCAGTACCTCTTAAGCCTGCTTAGTATGAGCATGAGATCTTTCCTGAACTTGCACATTTTCTCATCACATTTGTGGTAATAAGCAACTGTCAATAGTTAAAAGTAGAAAAACTTTGCTCACTCGCCGATGTATTTTGATTTTTACCAACGTTTTCCAATCATGTATGTACTTGCCAAGAATAACTTCTGGGTGCCCCAAAATATGCAACGTTCTTCATGTTAAAAGATGAATCCTTTTTTCCACTGCTTAAAAGTGCCTCAATGGATTTCATGTTGTGTATATTATGTATGTATTGAGTTGAAAGTAGAGGGAAGGAATATGTGACTTCTTTATATATTTATCTAAGTTTTTGTCGATCTTTCTTTGAATAAATAAAATTTTAAATTAAGATATTACAAACATTTTTACTTCCTCATTGTCGGTTAAACCGTTTTAATTAATTTTTGTATACAAAAACTTCCTCTCGTTCTAATCTAATCCAGATCACATCATGTGCATAATATAAATAATATAATAAAGTTAGTACACTTACATGGTTAGTACCTTGTTCTGTTTTATTTTAATGAGTTTAATGTCTAAGAGCATAAATTACCGGGTTGGAATATATTAGCAAAATATGGTTAATATTAAGAAAGTTGATTTGTCTTCTGCTTTAACACGGAACCAAATCTTAGCAAAATAAATGAAAGTAAATAACTGCCTTGATATTTAAATGTAAGCCTTATCCGATTAGCGATACATTTTATATCCCGAAATACTTGTACTCTTGTACATTACATACCTACAGACTTGAACTTTGTTTTGGTACTTTGTTCTTGAGTGCACAAGCAGTACCAGCCGTGTTATTATAAGAATTCGCAAGGGATGTGCCCAAAGAAAATCCGTAGATACAATTCTGTATAAAATATATATAGGTAGAGCTTTTTATTCGTTGCTTACCTTGCAATTCAGGCGATGACAATCAAAATACATTCGACTCGTTTTATATAACTCCAATAGGTGACAAGAATATTTCCCCAAGATGTATACAAAAAAATAAAGAACAGCATTATTTTCTATAAAATAGAATAAAATAAAATAAGATTGCTGACTCGTTAGCACACCGTGAAGTACCGTTGAGCACAGAGCAGCACAAAGGTTCACAATCACAAGAAAGTCATACGGATACAGCACTGCATATATACGTAGGTATGTAATTTCATCCCTGACGTTCCATTCTCAAAATATTTTCGTGCTTCAGACTTCAGGGACTCGGTTTGGTTGTTTGTTGTTTATTTTCTTGATTTTACCTTTCTTGTTCAGTTTTAACTCGGAACACACGTCTCTCATAAGAAATTTTTATCTGTTAATAGCCAAGGGTGTATTTTCGTTTTTCTCATGCACAGATTTTGATTACATTTTTGCTATCAACACATTATATTTCTTATTTAAACATCTTCAATCTAAATAATGAGACGCAAGGGTTATTTGTATTCATGTCAATTTGTGAATTATTGTTTCTTAGCGTACGTAGTTTTGCCAGGTGTAATTCGATTCTATGTGAATGAAAGTACTTCAGAAAAAAACTGTTACAACAGCGAACAAACCACGAAGTATCATTGGTATAATCAGCGCCCCTCAGGTTCCTCACCTATCTACAATCATAGCCTGATACCTTCTTAATTTAATTTAAATATTTTATGAAGTTTCTTAAAATTAATTGTACATTTGGAAAAAATTTAACTCGAAATCTTGATTAAACTAATACAAAAATCTGTATCAATATCGTTCTTATTTCTTGTAATGTAAATCTACACTTAACTACTTTAAATTATTTAAGAACTAGAACAGCCACAGCAAGCAATTTGTTTGTGCTAGTTTGATTGTACCTACTTAAAACTATGTAAGTCAGTCAAGACAAGATACGCATATTCATATGTTAACTTGCAATATTTTATTCCCCAATCTTCGCAGTTTAACCACCATAACTGGCTCCCCTTTCTTACCAAATCCCTTTAATTACGATCGGACAAGTTCCTATTGAACTGAAGGTGATCTGATCCGTTATGTGCGTGGACGTTTCGACTGTAAAGAAGTCACCTATAGTAAAATAACGGACCCGCCATCCTATCCTTGACCATCCCTCGAAGCCTACGTAGTAAAATACAACGATTGGGAAACAATTAGCGTTGCCAGACGTCCCAGTTTTCCCGGGACGTCCCAGATTTCAAACATAAATTCATCTGACTCAAACTCACAAAATAATGCCTAATGTACCTAAATATCTTTCACTGTTAAGGAACAATCGCTGCATTGTGATTTAACCTTTAGAAATTGTTTTAAAATTTCAATCAAACAAACCTTACTTAACGAAGATTGTATTTTTGCAAACTGACATCTGTCATTGACAAAAGAAAAATATTTGCAAATGACATATAACAAAAAAGTCATTTAATTTGTAATTAATAAAGGAATTTATACCTATATTTTGATCTTCACGCATATTATGATTTTTTATTTTTTCCCGGGCAATATGTTGAAATCCCAGGATTTTTTATTATTTTAGCCATTTGTCCCGCCGAGGTGTAAAAAAAATCTGGCAACCCTAGGAAAAATACAGTAAGATGAACTCATATTATATTATATTGCGTCATATTATTAGTCATTAGGGTTGCAAACCAAGAAAATTAAGTTCTTCAAGGAAATCATAGATCTTGCAATGTGTTCCGAATCAACTTTAATAAAAAATATCTATTCCACCCGAATATTTTAAATTTGAATGAGGATTAGGAGGCAAATCACCTTCACCCTGCTGTCATTCCGGCTGCTATTAACAACCGATTTTTAAGGGTAGAATTCTCCTAGTCAGAGCAGCATTTCTACGTCGAAATACAAAAATTGATTCAACCAGATTCCATGGTACTTTACTGCTCTTAATCTCCAGTAGTCGATCATGTGGACCTACTTTCACCAGTTTGTCCTATTGTCCCAGTTCTTTCTCGTATCTCTTGGGCTCGAGTCGGAGTCCTAAACAGAAAAGTCTCCGATTTTCAACTGCCAGTCATCGCAATATCCTCCAATCTTGTCGAAGTCGCACTGCATAAGAACTCTGAAAATCTCGACTTTGGACCTGTTCTGTATGCTATTAGATCGTCGGCATACGCAATTGCCTTTTTTTATACAACACGCGCACTCAAGAGGTTTTTAATACCCTTAAAATGTAAAATTAAACACAATGCGAGCGTTAGGTAAACAGGGAGGGATTAAAGAGGAGAAGCCGATGCACATTGGTTTTGAACCTCTGAATATCGAAATGGAAGGGAAAAATAGAGCCGGGTAAAGCATTCCACATTCGGCTAGCTCTATATTTGACAGTATGTCCGGAGTTGGGCTCAAGGGTAAACTGATGTGCATTCTTAAAAGTACGAGTATCACGGTTGAATTCTTTTCGAGGAGGAATCCAACTGGCTATTTCAGTAGAGCATTGTTTGTGAAAATATCGGTAAAACAACGAAAGACGTGAAACATTGCGGCGGTGCTCGAGAGTTGTAAATGTTTCCGTTATATTTCTGTCACCTATCATTTTCAAAGCTCTTCTCTGTTTCCTATCCAAGAGACTTAAGTAACCCACTTTGAGCACCTGCACCTGAGAATTGTACTCGAGTTTCGGACGAATAAAGACTTTATACATATATAACAGCCAGATCAGAAGGGATAAACAATTTCTTGCATCGCCGCCGAAAGAAACCCAAACACTCAGCAGCATTTTTGGCGACATCAAATATGTGATCGTTCCACAGAAGGTGGTCCGTGATACACATACCGATTACTGAGAGCTTTTCGGTTTCCTCAATGCAAGTGCCACTCATGGATAGTGGCATGGGGGGTGGATTTCGTTTTAACGACAGAAGGCAGCATTGGGTTTTGGAAGCATTAAATTCTATGCTGTCAAGAATAGAATTTAGTGAGCTTATAATACGCTGCCGTTCAAGTTCCACATCCGAAGGACATGGATGTGAATCTGGAAACGAGTATGAGAAGCTGAGGTTACTGTCGTCAGCGAAACAGTTTATTGGATTAGAAGTTTTAGACAAAAGATCATTTATGAATATAAGGAAGAGATTCGTAGACAAAACGGAGCCCTGGGGCACACCAGCATTTATTTTGTGAATTTCAGACTTGAAACCGTCTAATACAACTTGTATTAAGCGGTCCGGAAGGTAGTTTCTAATCCAACGAAGTATAGATTCATCGATACCAAATGCGCGCATTTTCGATATGAGAGTTTGATGCCAAACTCTATCAAATGCCTTTGAAATATCATGTGCAATAATCTTACTTTCTCCAAAACGATGTAAAGATTTGTGCCACTGTTCGGTGAGATAAACCATCAGATCAACAGTGGGGCTATTGCTGCGAAAGCCGTACTGCCGGTCATTAGGAAGCTTTCGTTCTTCGAGATATTTCTTGAGCTGGAAATTTATCAGCGTTTCGATGACCTTGGAAAGAAGGGACGTAGGTGCAATTGGTCGATAGTTCGAGGGTGAAGAAGATACGCCTTTTACGGCTGGACAAATGCTGTTTTCCATCCACTTGGAAAGAGACCAGTAATGTGACAGATGGAAAAGCTTATGCAGTGGTTTTGTCAGCGTTGAAGAACACCTCTTCAGAACAATGGGAGGGATACTATCCGGGCCAGCGGATTTGTGTATATCAAGATCTTTTAGAACTCTGGCAACTGCACGAGCGCGAAAAAAGATTCATCTCATAAAAGCGTTATCGCTCTCAAGTACAGGAGGAATCATAACACTTTCTGGCAGCGTCGAATTAACAGCAAACTGTGCTGCAAGCAAATTGGCTTTCTCTAACGAGCTAATCAATATTTTAGATCGATCATGTAAATTCTAAATTGAATTGGCGAATTGGTCATTGCCTGCTGAAGAACATAAAACATGCGAATAGAAGTTACATTGCTACTTTTGACATCGACCATATCATAAAGTGTATATAACAGTGGTTTACTTAGATCTGCTACATTGGATTTCATAGACTATAGCTTAGACGTGACATCCACTGTGTCATGTCCCACCTTAAAACTGAACTGAATATCTGTTATGATATTGGTGTCATCCACTTGAAAAAAGCTCTATTACTTACTTTTTTGAAAACTTTCTGAAAACTAATCGACCACAGTTGGCCAGACTTGAGTTTTTCTCAAGTTTTTATTTCGGGAGAGGAATCAAAACGGCTGCCTTCCACTGTACTGGATAATATGCATTATTCAAAGCATTGTTAAAAAATTCTCAGCAATGATGATGTCTACTAAGTTTTCTTCATTGAATCCGGTTAACACCTTTTTCAGTTTCACAAAAATTCGATTTCAGCTAATTTCAAATATTTGTTAAACACGCCTACTGTCACGTGTCAACGATGTGACTGTGGGTACTCGTAGTGTCTTACTTATTTGATCGAAATCTTGAGTTCATGCCACTCATAAGCTCCATAACTCTGTAGCCCAATTTCGGACCTATATTGTTAAATTCAGATATTCTTTCTTTAACCGCACTTCACGAATGTGGGATGCTCTACCCGAACCAATAGTTCACTTCCATTGCGATATTCAGACATTCAAAACCTATGAGCACCGGTATCTTCTTTTAAATCTTCTCCTTCTTACCTAAACGCTCTCACTATGCTCAAAAATTTTAAGAGTAGTAATAATCCTCTTACCGCGCCCAAAATAATGAAAAAGAGGATTATGATATTTGTTTGACCCATACGCTTATCAAATATGGTCACCGCAATATCACTGTCATAAAGTTAGAATGGAATAGGTGCGAAAACAATTTCTGAGCTTTGGAAAAATGCTATAAAATCTCTTTATACATTAATAGACTAAAACATATTGACACTTTTAGTTCTTACAGAAGACTATCGGTATTGTCATTTGTTTTCATTGCAAGACTTATAAACGGACTAAAGACTCTGCGACTTCTGTTTCGTATTAACTTTAACATTACTCAAAAAAGATTGGTTCATTCGGTCGATTGACAGGCCGGGACGAGTCCTTACTAGGTCGTTGAGTAGAGCTTATATTATTTACTTTTATTTTATTTATTTTTAGACGCTTGCTATAAACTGATATCAGAAGGAAGGATTCATTACAACAAACCAAACATGCTCGTACATTATTCATATCTACATACATATCTATAAGAACCAATTAGCTCCGCGGAAACACTGCAAATATCACACGTAGCTATTATCCTCCTCGTCCTCGTCTGTCTATTGCTATGTAACTTTTCCTTGAATTAGTCTAATCAAAATTAACGACTTACTTTACGAATAAGAATTCAATAGAAAGTGAGAACCCTTCACATAGCAACTAAAAAAAATAATGCAATAAAGCGGGTTAAAAAGAAAAACGAATTCCCGCTGGTCGAACGGGTTTATGTTTGGGAAGACTTACATTTTAACACTGTTGCTGAATCTTGAATAGTGCTTCATTCCGTGTCTGGACCCGGAGGTGGCGGAAAAAAATAGAGAATTATTAAAATTTATTAACCACCAAAAAGGAATTCCATTTTCCATTAACCCAAGAGCATATTTTTCAATTTTCAACTGAAAGAACAATTAAACCAAAAAGCAGGATAGCAAAGATAATTTTCCCTCGAAATTTTCCCTCTGGCTTAGGTTTTTATTTTCTTTTTGTTTGTTCTTGATTAATTTATGGCTATGTTTTTCAAGAGAATTGTCTGGAATTTAAAGCGCGTTTATTAGTATGCTCAATGTACGGTATTACTATTTTATAGCAATAAGAAGCCGCACCGATTTTAAGGATTCTTAATATTAAAATAAAGAAACTGTGTTTTAATATTATTGTTGGTACTGGTTCGAAGACACATGCAGGGCAGTCGCTTAATGTTTTTTTCTCCAGCCTGGGATAAGCTTCTCGAAAACGAAGGTATTCCCGAAGAAAGCAAGTAAGGCTCAGGTTCAGAGGGAAGGTGTCTATCCATTTGCCAGATTTTTTAACAACATTTTATTTTTAAAATGTGGATCTTAAGATTTCTTCAAAAACCTTAAATAAATAACAAGGAATGAGTTACAGGACCCAACGAGATCCATTTAGAAGAACGGTAGGAATCTGATATCAGACCCAAGGGAAATCAAGTGACGCCGATAACTACTTAGAATGCAATAGATTAGTAACGGTAGGGATCTAATTTCTGCTGAAGGGTAACCCAAGGAAAGACAGGTGATCCCGATGCTTGCCTAAAACACAGGAGAGGAGTAACAGAAGGAATCTTATATTTCAATCTAATGCAAATCCATGGGAAAAACAAAACTGAGCCCATTGTTTATCTAAAATTCAAGAGCAGTGACGTTAAGAATCCAATTCCAGCCCGAAACTAAGCCAAGGGAAACAAAATGCACGACTGGGTCGCACGAACTTGTTCCTATGTCTTAGAGACTTAGAATTTTAAAAACTCTTTATAATAACATGGACGTTTTTAGAAAGTGAAAGTGTTTTTTTAAATGGCTGAAATAACTCGTTCTTTAGTGCTTAGAGTTAAGAAAATAGCAAAAGCAAATATGAAAATATAAAATTTAGGCAACTTTAAAATATTTCTGCCGATACCGTACGGCTAAGATGAGCAGTATGTTTCATGACAAGGGATATATATTTCAATGCAGTCCAACGCACTTACTATTATTTTTTATAAAAGTACACAAATTTAAGATGGTTTTTTTTTTAAATTGATATACAATATTTTTTTAAAACTTGTTAGTAGCTTTTATATACAAAAGTCCATTTTAGTAAAGTAATTATGTGTTCTTTTTGCTGTTAGGTACTGTTAGTAACATTTTAATTTTGTTTTAAGTCATTGATGAGATAACAAAAAAATGTATGCTCTTTAGCAGCTTTACCATACAAAAATAATCAAAAACCGTCTTACCGTTTCTGAGAAAATCAGAAAAGTAAAACTTATATGAGAGGAAGGTATCATTAAGAAACATTTTTTGAAAAAAATTTCAACCATAGTTAAGTTTTCAGTAAAAGAAATTTTTTAATTTTGTTTAAATCTGTAAACCAGTGTTTAAAAAAAAATATATATTTTGATATTTTTGGACCTAAAAAAAAGGAGACAAAATGTTTCGGTGGAATAATTAAAAAATCCTCTATTTTCCAAGCTTCATGAAAATCTGTCGAGCCTCTTGTACTATAATCGACAAGCAGAACAAATGTCAAATTGATTTTATGAGTGTTATCTAGCGCTCTGGAATTTCAAAAATAGTTGCTATAAAAAAATAAAAGAAAAATGTTCAAATGTATAAAACTCATGGCTCATATAACTAAAACAAATACTCAAATGGTTGTTTAAAAATAAAAATAAATAATATTCAAATTAAATTTAAAAAATAAAATTTTTTTAGACGAGTCTTATTGATAAATTAATTTTTTATACACGAAATTTCTTTAAGATTTTTCTAAAAAAAAATATGGTATGACGATTTTTAGTTTTCAATAATACCTTTGTATATAAAACTTATAGTACTATGAAGAAGACGAAAGATTGTGGCGACATCTTAAGTATAGGGGCAGTACCTGCTAGATTTGTCTCTGCTAAATTTAATAATAAAAGAAAAAATAAAAAAATTAAAAATTAAAAATAAATTTAATAATAAAATTTTCTCTTTTTTACTACTTGTTTTGTTTCTTATTCTACTCTCCACTGCAAAATCTAGCGCTAATTACAGCGCCACCACCAGGCTAGAGTTCGCAATACAAAATCACGCTAAATGATAATACATAATACTATAGGTTTTATATACAAAGATGATAGTAATAATAATAATATAAATTCAATAAGGAAATAATTTACAAAAAAAAAAATCGTTCACCCGTTTGCAAAATATTGAATTTTCTAAGAAAAATAATATTTTTCTTTTTCAAAAATTCTAAAATATTTAAAATTTAGAGACGCTCTCCAAAAAATTTTTCGATAAAGTTTGGTTTCTTTAATGGTTGACCAAAATGCAGACCGTGTATATACAATATTACACATATTTTGTTTCTCAAAACTGCTTTCACAATAAATAAAATTTTTCATGATGGCTGGTACCGTTAATTTTGGATCTAAAATAAAATCATTATTCAGTGGTTTCTACTCCTTTGTTTAATATATCATCAAAACAAAAATGAAATACATTTCAGAATACTCTAATACATAAAAGTCAAATAAAAGAATCCATTTAGTAATAAGCTAAGGCACAGTTAGTAAGCACCAGGCTCTCTTATCGAAAATGCGTGCGTTTGGTATCAACCTTATTCCTTGGATTAAAATTTACCTTTGAGATCGTTTAGTACATGTTGTATTGGACGGTTTAAAGTCAGATTTTCACAAAATAAATGCTCGTGTTCCCCTCTTTCTCATTTTAAATAATGATCTCTTGTCGGAAACTTCTAATCCTACTCTTCTAATCCTACTCATTGTTTTTTAAGACAAAAACATCGAATAAATCGGAAAGCTGTCAGTAATCTGTTTTTGTATCAACGACGGTCTATGTTGAAATGACCACATTCTCGAGACCGCTAAAAATACTGCTAAATGCTTAGGATTTCTATATAAATAAATCATTTATACCTCCAAAACTAGAGTGTAACTGACAACTTCAGAACAGAAAGTTAAAACTGATAGGAAACAGAGTTATTCTGGAATCATTCTCATCTCTTGAACACCGTCAGAATGTTTCATGTATTTCCTTGTTTTATTCCTTCTTTCACAAGCAATGCTCACTCGAAGCAGCCAGTTGCATTCCTTCTCTTTATCAGTTCACCTCTGATACCCATTTCTCTAGAAATGCTCATCAGTTTACCTTTAGCCTCGAGCCTAATTTTGGTCGCACCTTCAAATATAGAGATTCGATTCTTAGTCGGACAACACAATTATCGAATAATTTAACGCAGTTTTCCCGTGCCATTTCAATTTGCAAGACCAATGTTCATCGACACCTCCTTTCGCTCTCCCCTAATTTCGTCAACTCCCGTGCTTTGTTTAACATTATAAGCGCCCTTAATACACCCTTGAGCGCGTGTGAATTATAAAAAATAAAATGCACGATTGGTTCGCACGAACTTGCTCTTATATAAGCGACTTGGAATTTTAAAAACGAATGTTATTAGAGAAAACTGTTCATAAAGATAAAATTATTTTTTTTAATTCTTTAAGTAGTAAGAGATAAAAACAGAATGCTATGCAAATATGAATGTATGCAAGAACAAAAATTATAAGTTCTTGTAGTGGTTTCTTAAAAAAAATAAGCCTTTATATACAAAATTCTTAAAACATTTTTGAGAAAAAAATTTGGAACGCCCATTTAAAGTGTTTATTAATGTACGAATGAAAATTAAATTTACAAAAAAACTATTGATCCGTTTTTGAGAAATCGAATTTTCCAAAAAAAAATAGATTTTTTTTTTTTCAAAATCCAAAAAAATATTTTTTTTTAGGTTTTGAAATGCAATGTTTTTTTTTTATTTTTAGAAGCTTGTCTATAAAAATCTGTTATGCCGATAATAATGAGAAATTCAAAATTCTTAAAAATCGTTCTATGGTATATACATTCAGTAATATCTGGATTTCAATTTTTTTTTATTAAGTTATAGATCTTAAGAAAAAAATTTTAGCAAAATTCTAGGAACCGTTTTCGAGAAACATACAATTTTCGAAAACCATTTTTAACTTTTGTATGGAGGATACCGTTATTTTTAGGTAAAATAATTTTTTTCTTATATCTTGTAGATTAAATTAAGAAACTTTATTAATTAAGTTTTAAAAAAATCGAACGTGGGCTTTTCGAAATATTGAGTTTTCAAAAAAAAATTTTGATTTTTTTTTTTAAATCCAAATTTTTTTTTGAAAATTTTAATTCACAATAATATTCAAACTATTGGGGACCTTTAGCAGAAAGACAAAATGATCAGAGTCCGTCCAACCGTTTTTGAGGAAATCAAAAACGAAAAAAATAGTTCCAAGGGTACCAAAACTAACAATTTTTTGTAATTTTTTTTCAACCATTACCTAGCTTTAACTCAACGAAATTTTTTGAAGTTTTTTTAAGAAAATCTGTGGGACAGTCATTGTATCGTATGGCAGGTACCTTTATTTTTGGTCTTAAAAAAAAGAAAAAAACGTGTGAGGGAAAAAATTCAAAACGATAACGAAAATAGGCCGCACTGTATAGGCTGTAGTCGAACAGACGGACAGACACATGGCAATGGCAATGTTTTTTTATCATCATCAACTTCAGTAATTAAAAAATCAATTTTTTAGGCCATTATTTCGCCAGTAAATAACATTAAAATACCAATATATTTTGTGTCTTAAATGCAAATTTAACAATAAATATGAATAATTTAATTTTTTTTTTATGAAAAAAACACGACTTTTGCACTTAAAAACACACAAAAATTAACGCGTCGTGAACATTAATCCATTTACTTGCGGAGTAGAAGACTTACGAGGCACTGCATAATTTGTTATGGGATTTATAAAACGATTTTTTGAATTTTGTCATTCCTGAAAAATTCTTAGAACGATATTGTTAAGCTGAAAGTACCAAAAGATGGCTGAATTTTCTGATTTTTTGCATTAATAATATTTTTTTCGAATTTTTCGACTTACAAGGTTATGAAGTTTAGTCGTCGATATGAGTTTATCGCAAGTAAAAAACAAGTGGCGTAGTCTTGTATTCCTTCTTGAGAACTGATGATTTTGTTTGCGAATTTTCAAACGCAGCAGATATTTATTATGTCAAACCGTACCAGTAATCAAATTATGGAGGCAACTTTAATATTTGGTTGAAGTGAAGTTAGCTATTTCACGAGTGTCAAGCGATCGGAATCCTTTAGATGGCTTATAGTCCAATCAAATTAGTATTTTATATCTACAAAAAATACTGCGTCGAATTTTTTTTTTGTTTCTTAAAGAGTACCTATTGGAGAGTGTAAATCCAAAAAGTTCGAACAAAAAACGCCCTTGCGTTGTCCGCCATTTTGAAAAAGGCTTTGGAAAGCTTGAACTCAATTTTCTCGGCTCCTATCATATATAGAGCTGTATTTTTTTTTTAGGTTTGTACGTTAAAACATCTTCTTTAACTTTTGTTGAGAAAAAAATTTGAAACCTCTTTCCAAAAAAAAGTTATCGACGAAAAACTGTCGAGATTTTGAAGTAAAAAATGGTTTTTAACGTTTATCTCGCCTCATGTTCATCTGATCAAAAAAATAGTTAAGTTGTTTTTTATGGATCACTTTATTACCTACATTTTGGTATATTTAAATTTTATGTGCGACAAAAACTGTAGGAAATATAACCTGTCAAAATGGCCAATATCCTGCGAAAATTAAAAAAAAAAAGAAATTTACTCACGTTTGAAAATTTTCAAATTTGATTATGTTCATTATGAAATTTAAAGAAACAGTTCAAACTCTTTTCCACAACACCACCGAGGTAGAGTTACGGCGCATTTTTTTTAATATGGGGTCTCCAGGAGGTATAATGCAGATCCAACGATGTTGATAGCAACGTTTTGGGAGCCGCCGGAGAAAAAGTTTTTATTGCGTTGTTCAATGGGAAGGAAAATGGGTCACTGGATTCTTTGCGATATAGCGACTTTGTTAAAACGTCAAAAAAAAACTAAGTTTAATTTAATTTACTGGATGATGTGAAGACTTTTCCTCACCTGAAAACATCGAAGAAACTACCATTGACGATCCCAGCACAAACAAAGTTAATATGGAGGGCTCACAGCTGTACCGAACCAAGTCATTTTAAAGATTTCCGCAAAATTGACCCTCTATTTAGAGCTGTAATGAACTACATAGTTCATTTAGAGCTACATACAGTGCATCACAAAAGTCATGGGACAAGAGCAATTACATTATGTATCTAGCAATCTAATTAAAAATTAAGAACACAAAAGTAAACACTATAGGCAATCGATTTACTGCTAAGTAGTAGCGAAGATAATCAACACAAAGAAAATTATCAATTTATTAACTAACGGGAAAGTTACAGTACATAATATAAGCAAATACAAAATTCTATCTCACAAAAGTCATGGGACAAGATTAGAAATAGCGGCATTGTTTGTTTGTCTTTGATTTTTCATTATGATTATTGCTTTTAGTTAATACTTCGTGGGGTTTCCCTTCGCTTCGATAACCTTTTGGAGTCTTCTTGGGACCGATTTTACTAAATTGGTTGTCTCTTCGGTGGTAATAAGGGACCATTCCTCCATTAAAATTCTCTTTAACTCGGCCTTAGAATTAATGGTGTGTTTCCTTACTTTTCGCTCAAGAATATCCCAGAGATGTTCAATGGGGTTAAGGTCTGGGGATTGAGGTGGTGTTTCGATGACCTTAGGACAATTGTATAGTAGCCAGGACCGCACAGTAAACGATTTGTGTTTGGGATCGTTATCCTGGTAATAACTAAATGTGTTGCGAAGTCCCATTTTTTCAGCGCTTTGGTGCAAATGGTTTTTCATTATGTTTAAATACACCCACTGAGTCATTGTCTCTTCAATAAAAACCAAATCGCCAACACCACCAGCCGACATACACCCCCAGACCATAACTCCACCTCCTCCATGTTTGACTGTTGGAACTAGGTTCTTCTTTTTAAACTCTTCATTTGGCTTTCGCCATACTGTAATACGCCCATCACTCCCGAAAATATTGAATTTACTTTCGTCTGCGTATATGACATTTTGCCAATAGGTAAAATCGAAATTTTTATGCGTTTGAGCGAATTGCAATCTTTTCTTCCTATTTATTTCGCTGACATAAAATTTCCTCCTTGCTGCTCTTCCGTTGTAACCTGCCTTTCGTATAGTTCTCCTTATTGTTTCCGGATTCACTATTTTTCCCGTTGTTTCCTCTAAGTTTGCTGCCAGTTTTGGTGCACTAATCCTTGGGTTTTGCCTTATTTCTCTTAGGATCTTCCTCTCATCTCGAACATCTAACAGTTTTGGTCGGCCACTACGCGGTTTGTTTTCTAATCTCTTTTCTTCTTTATATCTTTTTATTATATTGAAAACTGTCGAATGACTTCTTTTCACTATACTTCCTATTTCTCTTACAGTTTTATGTTCCTCGTAATTTAAAACAATTATTTTTCGAATTTCTTCCGATGTTTCTTTTCGCGACATGTTGTTTATTAAAAACTGCACTATTTCATTGACTTTTAAGCACCGGATTATTTTTTTACGACTAGCTAGCCAATATGGGAGTAGCGAAATGCACTAATCATAATGAAAAATCAAAGGCAATAAAAAAATGCCGCTATTTCTAATCTTGTCCCATGACTTTTGTGAGATAGAATTTTGTATTTGCTTATATTATGTGCTGTAACTTTCCCGTTAGTTAATAAATTGACAATTTTCTTTGTTTGATTATCTTCGCTACTACTCAGCAGTAAATCTATTGCCTATAGTGTTTGCTTTTGTCTTAATTTTTGATTAGATCGCAGAAACATAATGTAATTGCTCTTGTCCCATGACTTTTGTGATGCACTGTAGTTCATTACAGCTATAGTTCATTACAGCTCTAAATAGAGGTCAATTTTGCGGAAATTTTGACGTTGGTTTTGGATTTTTTTAAAATGACTTGGTTCGGTACAGCTGTTAGCCCTCCATATGATCATTGATATCCGCACGCCTAGCCCCAAAAAAAAAGGAGATAAGAACGACATGAAAAAACTATGCCACATTGAGCTATCGATAGGCTGAAATAGAAACGAAAACGATTGAATCGTGGATTATACCTCCTGGGGACACCACATTCAAAAAAATGCGCCGTAACTCTACCTCGGTGGTAGTGTGGAAAAGAGTTTGAACTGTTTTTTTTAAATTTCATAATGAACATAATCAAATTTAAAAATTTTCAAACGTGAGTAATTTTTTTTTTTAATTTTCGCAGGATATTGGCCATTTTGACAGGTTATATTTCCTACAGTTTTTATCGCACATAAAATTTAAATATACCAAAATGTAGGTAATAAAGTGATCCATAAAAAACAACTTAACTATTTTTTTGATCAGATGAACATGAGGCGAGATAAACGTTAAAAACCATTTTTTACTTCAAAATCTCGACAGTTCTTCGTCGATAACTTTTTTTTGGAAAGAGGTTTCAAATTTTTTTCTCAACAAAAGTTAAAGAAGATATTTTAACGTACAAACCTAAAAAAAAAAATACAGCTCTATATATGATAGGAGCCGAGAAAATCGAGTTCAAGCTTTCCAAAGCCTTTTTCAAAATGGCGGACAACGCAAGGGCGTTTTTTGTTCGAACTTTTTGGATTTACACTCTCCAATAGGTACTCTTTAAGAAACAAACAAAAAAATCGACGCAATATTTTTTGTAGATATTTCGAATTAATTAATTTAATTTGACTGGACTATTAGTCTTTTTGTGTTCATGTTTAATCGAAAAATTACTTCTAGGCCATTACTTAGATTTGATTTTTATTCATAACATTATTGATTCATATATACATATGTAATTTATTTAATTTTAAAATTTTCTTGTGCAAATGCGTCTTCTGAACCAACTTGTAAATGTTTAACCAGAAACACTCAATTGTGAGACAGTAAAATCATAAATTTAATCTGCAACTGCCATATACAAGTTGAAAATTCAGAAAACGGTACATCTAAAATTCTCATCACATAAATTGTTCGTTTGTTAATAAATTTTGAATCATTTGGGACTTTACCCTTCTCCGCTCAGGTAAGCTATAAATCCAACTATTTTAAAAATAATGGACATGATTTTCTATGCCCCATACACAATCTCAAAGGACTCATATTTTCAATAATAATATCGATGATTTTCAAGTCTGAGGCTTCAAGTACCACGGATGACTGTACGAACTACGACTACAAAATTATTCAGCTATCGATGATAAATTCAGTTTATTTATTTTCTTTAATAAGGAAAAAAGGAAAAAGCTTTACCTGGGCTAGGTTGCTTTATGGTATTACCCTACCAGTCCAAAGGGGTGGGTGTTTTAACCCGGCCGATCCCTAAAAAAATATCAAGGAATATTGGCATTCGTTTTTTTTTTTAATTTTTTCCTAGATGGATTAAGAATGAGTGTTAGTAGGAACGTTGACGAAAGTAAATGGATAGATAGATATAGATATAATTTCATTTCAAGTAATAAACAATTTTGCATGATAATATTATTACAGCAATTAAATAAGATAAAATAAAAATAAAAACTGGGCAATGCATGCCGCCTTGCCTCTGCCTGTTGACGCAAGTATATTGTATTTTCTGATGAGTTTAATTTTCTACAGGGTGCGTTTTAGGTCGATGTTTTTTGTCAATATGTCTTAAACGAAATACAATCTTTTTAATTTATATTTTATTGATTGACTATATGATCTCGAACATTTTGTATGGATTATGATGTCGGCCAAATGGGCGCCTCTGGCCGTGGCGCAAAGGCGAGCTCTGTTAAGCACATTTTTCATAATAATTTAGCAGACTTCTGTTGTAATTTCAGCAATTTCGTCTTGTTGTCCTTAAGCATCGAGGTTGTGGCTGATTTGTTGATGTGCTGCTTTTCTTTCAAGTGTTTCTATAGGAAGAAATCGAAAGACGTCAAATCAGGGGATCGTGGATCATTCACATGAAAAAAAAAAACAATTGAATAATTATTTAAATAAAATGTTTTTACAATTTCAACACGTTTTTTCTGCGTTATATGCACTATAATATGTGCATTAACTATATCTATGTAATGTAAAAACACTGTCGCACTGTCGACCCATTTCTCGTGGAGAATAAATTAAATCAGCTTTGTGATGAATTCTCTCCAGTTCTCGATGGCCTCCCAGCTATTCTTTCAAAGCAATGTTCCTTTCTCAACAATCTTCAGTTTATGCCTAACCCAAGAAGAATTCCAAGAGGTATGGAAAACTTCTTTTATGATACCAATACACAAAAAGGGTCTGAAAGATGATGTTAAGTATTATCGTCCTATTGCCAAACCGTCATGTATCGTTAGGCCAGGTAGATATCAATAAGATTTAATTTTATTTAAAAAAATCAGATTAAATAATTGCACGGATTTTAAAATATTTCATGGGCCGCTGAAAATTCCATCGTTTGTAGAATCACCCAAATGCTCTTTATTCATCTCATCGATTACTTACAGGTTCAGTTGACTGCATTACTCCTTACAACTCCATCTTTTTTAATACCAACGAAATCCCACTTTTTTTTCTATACCCATCCACCGTTAGTGTTATGGCTCTATAAACAATCTCGTATGCTCCGGAATGTTAACTCAAACACTATAGCAACTTCGACTGTAAACCGCAGTACCCTTTGCTTAAAATTCCGTCTCCTGAATCAACCTCCTCACCAACCACAATACGTAGCTATAAGTTTCTTAGTTCTTAAGTTAGATTAAGCATTAGCTTGTAATAATTGAGCCGAATAAATGGGGATTTTGCCCCCACCAAAAATTAAAAAATTAAAAAAAAAAACACAAAAATAAATACGCTTTAATATTTAAATTTATTTTATAAATCATTCAAATTTCAATTTTTCATTATACATATATGTATATGTATGTACATGTTTGGTATTTAAGGAGATATTAAAAATATTTTAATCATTTAGCCATGCCAATATTTTAAATACTCGTAATTTGGCTAAAAGTATTTTTAATTTTTTTTTAAGTCATTAAAAGACAGACATTTTTGTTATTTTTTTCAGGATATTTATAGGTTTAACTGCTATTGATAGTTGCAGCCAAAAACTCTCCGGTAGACATTTTCTTTTTAAATTACTTAAAATTTTTTTCAAGACGAAGCCATAATTTCATCTAATTTTTAGTGCTTTATCTTTTATCTATTTCCAGCCATTTAACGTTCCGTTAAGCAATGTAATATACACCACTGCATACTGCAACCTTTACTTTTCTAGGCCGAACACTTTGCGGATATACAATGTGCTATAATACATGTGCCAAGACAATAGTGTCGTACTACGAGTATTTGCTTGTTTAAAATCTATTGAGTGTAAAATGATGTTTTGCAAAGTGAAATGAAAGCTTAGAAGAGTTATAAATTAGTGTATTATCTGTTTGTTGTAAATTATTTTCACTTTAAATAATTTTTTTTATTTTAATTTTGAACTTGAGAAAAAAATGAATTCGTGTACATTTTTGGATAAACCTTCTGTGCTTTGTTCGATTCTTTTGAAAATTCAGTCGCACTATAAATAGTTTTCTTTTTACGGTTTTTTAAAAATTCTTAAATATTCGCCATTTTCTTAAACAAGCGTGAAAATATAGCTTATAGCTCTTAAAAAACACCTTATACAAAAATATTTTGCTGTTAAAGAGCTATTTTAACGGGTACCGAATCGAAATGCATTTATGCTTTCTAACAGCTGATAAAAACATTATTATGGAGCATATTTAACGAGGAGAAAACTTTTAAACGTAATAGCGCTAAAGATTGTTAAGAAACTCCATTAAAGAGGAAGATGTTTAAATTCGTTCATCAAGAGCTGCAATCAGTTTTGAAGTAGAGCTAGGGCTTTACATTTAACTCTCTCAGAACTGTAAAACAACATTTAAATAATATGTAAGTAGGTCCAACGATGTTACTTGGAAAGAAGGAACGATTTAAAAAAAGATCGACCATGTGTTTTCAAAAAAAAAATGTAGACAATAATATTTAAAAACTTAGGCATACACGTTTTTTTATTTTTAAAGGTTAAAAACAATTGTACCGTTTTTGAGAAAATCGGGAGCAAAAAAGATGGTTCTTTGGAGGGTACCATTAATAATCATTTTCCGGATTTTTTGTTAAATCTTTGGAAAAGTTTTTGAGAAAAAATAATATTTCTTAAATTTCAAAAAATATGTAAGGCAGGTACCGTAATTTTTGGTCCTAAGCAAAACAAGTAGGGGGAAATGTTTAAAAATGCTATCAATCAAGTTTCAAAAAAAAAAAATTGGCTGAGCCGTTAAGGCTGTGTTGAAATCAGACAGAATTGTGGAAACCAGTTTTTCGTGTTCCCTATTATCGTAATGCCAAGTCTGATCAAAATCTCGAGTTTGATTTTTGTACATGCATTCGTAAACTTTCCATATAAACGGTAAAGGTGTTTCATTAAACGTATTCTGCCTTTAAATATAAATGAAACAAACTGTAAGTGAGATATCGCTTAAAAACATAAATTCTTAAAATGGCAACTACGTATTATATATTACATTATTCAAATATCCCTCCTAACTTCGCTGGATGGCGCCCATCCCAACGATTGGTTGATTTTTTTTTTTTATAATTTACATGCGCTCAAGGATATAAGAGACCCTTATAATGTTAAACACAGCACAGTCGATGGGGAAATTAATTAGGAGGGGAGAGAAAGGGGGTGTCGATGAACATTGGTTTTGAATGTTTGCAAATTCAAATGGCTTTCAGTGTAGTGTTGGCATAATCCTGTGACTTTAAAAAACTCCACAAGAAAACTATTGGGGTCAAATCACACGATCTCAGTAGCCAATTTAAATCGCCTCTGCGTGCGATAACCATGTTCGAAAATTCTCGTGCAAAATGTCCATTGAGGTACGCGCATGGTTAGATTAGGTTAAAGTGGCTGTCATTAAAGCATCTGACCCACTTAGACCAGTAGAGGTCCATTGTGATACCACGATCTAATAGGAAAAAAAAAGGTATTATGTTAATTAATTGGCCAATTTTTTGAATATTTATTGTTTGATTTTATATCAGGCTTTTTTGGTCACGTTCTTCGTTATGCAAATAAAAAACTTTATTTCATATTTCTTTCCCTACGTTTCGTTGGATTTTCCCAACTTCTTCAGGGGTTGTTTTATTAAATATGAGATTTTGTTTCTTGTTACATTTAAATTAAAAACACATTAAATTTTAAATTTTTTAAAATAAAATACAATATTAAAAAACAAAGAAAATAAATAAAAATACATATAATGACACTACTGGCAATAACTTTAAATGAAATAAAACAAAAAAGGTTCACTACTAGTTAAAACCATTTGGGGCTTCTGTGGAAGCGAAAGATACTTTTAATGTCTGTATTTATGAGATCGCTTGGTTCGTTATAAAAATATTCTCCTATATGAAGCCTGCGTCTGTAAGGGAGAGCTGGGCATGTACAAAGAAGTGCAAAAATCGTTTGATAGTATACCGAGTCGTGCGGCGTGCCTACCTATAAGACAGTATCCAGTTATGACACCTATTATTGAGCTGATCTGAGATCTACTGAGGGACAATAAACATTTTGAACGCTTCAAATCCAGTTTGGGCCAGATTTGTTTAGTCGCCAAGCAAGTGGTAGTGCTAAGCCATCTTGTGTTTGATTGTTAGAGAGCAATTCGCTTCAGCTATATACTTGTAGCTATAGGCATACCTATGTTTACCCTATCGTACAAGATAGGTATTTCCGTTCCAATTCTGGCCAGTTCGTCGTCTTTACGATTCTCCGGAATGTCCCTGTGTCCCGGCACCCAGAATAGGTGAATATTAAACTGTTTGGCCATCTCCATCAGAGACGAATGACAGTCTTTGGGCTGTAATGGAGTTTGAATAGACTGATGCGAGTGATTCAAAGCGGATATCCGTACTAGATATCGCGTTTTCTTTAAGCCAAGACAATACTTCCTTTATCGCCAGAATTTCCGCCTGGAATACGCTACAATGGTTTAGTAGGCGGTGGGAGAGACTATAATGTTTAGTCCATCTGAGTACACTCCACCACCCACTCCGTTTTCAGTTTTCGATTCATCTGTGTAGAAATGTACTGATTTTTTTCTATCAAAGCCCTTAGGAGAAATAAGCTGACCTTGAGGTAGAGCTGTGCCAATCGTTCATTTTGAAAGATCGAATCAATCATTGATTGATTGGTTAAAATTCGATCTTTTCAATCAACCGTTCATTCAATCAAAATTATTTTTTATCCATCCGTTTCGTTCCGAACGAGATAACGACCGATACAAAATGTTTTCAATCATTCATTCAACTAAAATATTTTTTTTCCAACCGTTTCGTTCAGACCGAGACCGAAACGATGTGAAAATGAACGAAAGTTTGGCCTTTGGCTTTTTTCTACTTCGTAGCTTGTTCACGCCATCTTCCATTGTATTTAAAATGAGGAATATACATTCTATTTCATTTCCATTTCTATTTAATATTGTGAAATGATTGAGAACAAGTTGAAAGAACGTTCGTTTCGTTCATCGGTTTCAGTGGCAAGGGATTGACATTAGGATTGATTGATTTGGTCTACTTTGATTGCAATCAATCTTTTTGGTGAACGGGTCACAAAGACCGAATCAATCGCGATTGACACAGCTCTACCTTGAGGGAATGGTGACTTCAAAGTTTTTATCGAAAACCAACAAGGGAGTGATTTAGTCGGAGTGACTTGGGAAAGTGGCACATAGTTCATTACTGTTGAAACCACACAATAACGTCGATGTGCATATTATATCTCCATTATGGCCACAAAAAAAAAATTGGTTCTTATAGACCGACAATGCTCGCTCATAACGGTGATGACCTGTCCAACCCAACGTTACGTCGTTCTGAAAGAAGTATGGACCAAAAGTACTGCCAACCCAAAATCCAATGCAATTTCGTGGATCTCGTATGGATTTTGATCGTTCTAAATTCGACAATTTTGCTTATTGACGGAACCATTCATCCAGAAATGGTTGCTGAATGATTATAGCGACCGTAAAATGGGCGAAATGTAACTCGGACCACTTGAATTAAACCATTTAATGATTTTAACATGTTGTTGAAAGCTATAAATCTCAAGTTGATGTGACAAAACCGATTTAATAAATGACAGCTTATTTGACAGAGGTGGCTTCGAAAATTTTGCCAAAAACCAGATTTGGGAACCTCTTTAATACCTACATAAAATTAAGCTGAGGTCAACAAATACTATGGCAAGAAAAATGGAACACGAATAGAAATTATCAACTTTATAAATGATGGACATACGACATACATAGGTTCTTACTGTTTTTTTTTTTTTTTTTTTGTTTTTGTTCTTAGACTATTCACAAGAATTATTTCCCAGATTATCCTTTAGGATACACGGGACACTCTATATATTTTTAAGCTGCCTTACCCCCAGTTTCACAGTGGGAGTTTAAACCCCACTTTTGGTTTAAACTTCAGTTCAACAACAAATTAGGTTTCACAGTTCACAGTTCATTCTGTAGTTTAAGTTAAACGATACTATTCTGCTCTTTAAACCTCAGTTCAACAACCCCTTCAAACATTTGAAAATAGAATTTATTTTCATTTGTTTTCCTGTCACAGGTCACAACTGAAATAAAGTAAACTTTCCTTGATTGTTTTTTCTTTGATTCAGATAGAAAGAGAAAACAATTTACTTACCCCCAGTTTCACAGTGAGAGTTTAAACTCAAGTTCTGCTGAACCTGAACTGGAGTTTAAATTTAAAGTTCAACTCGTCCGGTTTCACAGTCTAATCTGAACTTCAGTTGATTGAACGTAGTTTAAGTAAATTGTTTTCTCTTTCTATCTGAATCAAAGTAAAAACAATCAACGAAAGTTTGCTTTGTTTTAGTTGTGACTTGTGACAGAAAAACAAATTGAAATATGAAAACAAATTTTATTTTCAAATGTTCGAAGGGATTGTTGATCTGAGGTTTAAATGGCAGAATAGTATCGTTTAACTTAAACTACAGAATGAACTCTGTTTAAGGATTAAACCAAATTTGTTGTTGAACTGAAGTTTAAACCAAAAATGGGGTTTAAACTCCCACTGTGAAACTAGGGGTTAGACTTCGTTCAATGAACTGAAGTTCAGATTAGACTGTGAAACCGGACAAGTTGAACTTCAAATTTAAACTCCAGTTCAGGTTCAGCTGAACTTAAGTTTAAACTCCCACTGTGAAACTGCGGGTTAACGATTTTAATATTTCAAGAAACAGATACAATTTTTTGTTTAACTAAAACTTTTTTGGATTTGATTAAGCAATTTAAGTAAAGCATTTCATTATTTAATTATTTGTCTTTAATAAACATCGATGTATAATTATACACCCTTACCCTTGTCCTTTCATGAGGGCATGTATTTTGGACACAGTAAGCACAGCTTTTTATTGTTCTATTGGCCGAGAGAGATGCACTCATTAGGCTTGTGTGGTTCGCAAACGAACTATAGATCAATGATCAGTTCACATCTATTGTTCAATTCTTCATTTTAAATGCTGTGTTTACTTTTTGATGAAATAGAAAAGAGATTATTTCTTTTACATAAGTGCAGCATGGGTGACTTTTCTATACATATGTATGTACTTAAACAGAGTATGTTCATAGCGCATTCTACGCGTTCCTAGAAAGTTCTAAGCAATAGCAAAAGCTGAGCCAATTTACAAATAGGAATGAGAGGAGAAGGATAAAAATGCATGTAAATGGCAGACAATATTTAACAAATGAATATTTGTTTCTCAAACGAAGCAAACCGTGTTTGAAGTTAAAAAGAAAATAAATAAACAGACAAAATAGAAACTTCTGAGTGTTCAAGTGTATTTCAAAAAATAAATTCGAGCACTCGAATGCACTCATTTCAGGAAATCTTCAGAGCATGATCGAGCTCTATTCTAGCTGAACTCTGGCACTCACTTCATGATTATTGACGGCTCGTGAAAATATGCAAGCATCAAGTACTGGACCAATTCTGTTATCAAAGAATGAAGAATGAGTAAGTACCTACCTCACTACATATCTAGTTTTGGGTGTTTGTTTGTAAATTTATATCCATTACGAAGTTCAACCATATCGATTTGAATAGAGCAAATGAGTGCAATCAATCAAACCCAACTAGAAAATGAGGCTGAAGTACACATTTTACAACATTGAGAAACTTTAACGAACCATCCGAAAATAGTTTAGTTTAACAGAACTCATGCATAAACTAATGAAGATTTTATTACCTTTTCTAGTGCCCAGTAAAATTTGATAGGTCATAGTTTGTTCCACACAATACCTACACCTTTCCAATATTAAAGCCATCGATGAAACGCCAAGCTAATGAGTTAAACTAAGTGAACGATACACCTCCTTTCGCAAATCCGAAAAAGAATTTGGATGTTTATACTCGTTTATACAAATGATCCGATATAAAAAGGGATATAGCAAGCTCCATAACATTTCCACGTGAAATATAATAGCTTAAATGTGCTGTTAACGTAAATTTACAATCAACGCATACACAACCGATTACACAACATATTGTGCTGTACGTTGCAAGGTGTATATTTTTCTTTTACCTCCTATCCAGTTTCCAGCAGCATCAACAAAACCATAGAGGCGTTGCACCACTGAAACTACCATTGACTTAACGCACTGTAAATTTTACACCAAATCTGCGTATTAGAAAAACACTTTTTCTCATTCCATTCCGCTCAACGTAAGGGCCTAACTAAATTTCAGGAGCGAAAAGGAGGACTACGTTAAAACCCGCTTAAAATCACATCGCTTTATTTCTTATCATGTTTCTCTACTAAAAGTTTTTCAGACTACTATTAAGATGATTACCCAGATTCAAGGAAATAGGGAAAGACATTACAAGAAGCTACCATGGACATAAGTTTTGAAGTTCCGAATATTGAATGTTGAGGTAAAAACAGCTCACATTCGTGTGCAATGCCTTAAGAATGAAACCCTGAACTTGACATTACGCCTGAAGTTGGGCTGAAGAGTAAGTTGCTAAACATTCCTATAATCGCAGGTCTTACTATCACTTATCATTTGGCTCATCAATGATTTCTGCAGGAACTTTAGTGACGTTGCCTTAGCGCAGATATGATTGCAATTTGAATACTTTTTCATCATGAGAAATTTTATCTCGTATAGGAATTCATGGTCCGACTTGAGCTATAAAGAGGTTAAGGTCAGAAAAATACGTTTTCGATGTTATAAAGCCAACCCTACTGACGAATACCGATCATATTCGACAAACCAGATTTTTACATAACCAATAATTAAGGCAAGAAATAATACCATCTCCCAAAGCTAGAAAAATATTTGGTCCTTTGTAAGAAATGTGGAAAAAACAATTTCGTCTTCATATTCAAGACTCATCTTAAATGAGACTCCTTAAGTCAGCTCTTAAGAAAATCATGAATTTGCTTGCAGTCTGCTGTTAATTCCACGCTGCTAAAAAGTGTCCTAACACCTCTTGTACTTGAGAGCTTAAACGACTTTATGAGACCGTACCGTTGCAAGAGTACTAAAGGATCTCGATGTACACAAATCCGGTGGCCCAGAATTACCCCTACCATTGTTCTGAGGATGTGTTTTTCAACACTATCAAAGCTATTGCGTAAATTTTTCCATCTGTTCTACTCTATTAGTCTCTCCACCCCGATGAGTTTCACCTTGTCGTGGTGGGGTGGCTTACGTCTTTCTCTGGCTTGCTGGAGTTAGACAACTAAGAAAACTCGAGAACCTAAAACATAGGTCACGTGACATACATAACAATAAGCAATCGAGACATCTCTTTCGTTCGATGTATGCAAAAGCAATCTAAGGTAATGATATTAAAATGATGTAAAAATGAGATTGCTAAATAAGTAATAAGAAATTTTGAACGCATTGAGGACATCGGTTGTAGTTCAAGCCATGTCCGAAAAAATCTTGGTGACATATCCAATCTCAGAAATCAGATAGATCTGATATCAGGAAACTGAGCAACGGATCCCTGGTGCTGATTTATACAAATCTTGAACTATGTGATGTGGGGGTCACGGACAATGACGAAAGATAGTTGAGCGAATTTACCGTCTCTTTTGCTTATTAGTCTTGGTATAGCAATCACAATTGACGGTCCTTCCTGGTACCTGAAATTAAAGATTGCGGGGGTGTCTCTATCCCTTTTGGTGTAGGACAAAAAGACTAATCGTATTCGGTGCAGGTTGTGGTTGGCTTCGGTCAGCTGTGATCTGCACCTTCATTTGCTTAATTTTTTAAGCGCAAGTTACATCTTCTCAAATTACATCTCCTCACCCTAATCAACCACACAACGCAGATGATTACGATAAACCACTTGAGACCAAAACAACGACGACGCTCAAATTCGGACATCAGTTTAAGCAAACATTCCCACATTCCTGAGAGATAATATCAACATTGGATAATCTTCGACGAAATAAACAACCACCACTTCACATGGGACAACAAAAGATTGAACGATCTTCGATGCGACGAAGATCACCATCTGAAACTCGAGCCGAGCAACCACACTTCACTTTCATTCTTACAACCAGCGTGTACAGTCAATTTTCTTGCACTACTTTTCTCTAATTGTTTTTCTAAATAAAGTTATTTATATTTTTTAAAAAGTCTTTTGTTAGAACACAAAACTTATTTCGCATGTAATATTATTGGTGATATTTTTAAAATAACTCCATAATATTTTAAAGTAACAAGTAAGAACAACAAGATAAAGATATCTTCCGTAGAGTGATATCTATAAGAGAACACCCTAATTGGGTACCTCGGGGATAGTGATTGCTGAATCCCCCGCTAATTATAGCCCCCATGGAGTAAGGACCATGGAATCACTGTTACTGGGAAGGCCCTCTGTAAAGAGAGCTCGAGGTGGCTGTGGTTATACCAATCGAGTTACGCGATTGGCTATTGTGGCTTGCTGCAATAGTTAGATAAAAACAATTAGATCCGTACCAAAGGGTAGAACTGCCTACACAATACAAAATTTGGAACAGCCTGGAGATGCCTGATTCGCACTCCCTCGACTTGAGGTTAAGCAGTGGGGTTAAGCCATAATCGGCAGGTATCCACTTAAAGCTTAATTTCAGATCTACTAGTCTCTTTCCGGGTGCATGGAAAACATCATTTGTCCACCAAAAAGCAGTCTTTTTCGCCTCTTAACTATTATCAAATTATTGCACTTATGCTTCTTTTTCCCAAGGTCATAGAAACGCTGACAAATTATCAGCTAAAAAAAACTTAAAGAACGCTTCTCAATGACCGGCAGTATGGCTTTCTTAGAAATAGGTCCACTGTAAGTCCACAGAAAGTAAGATTATTTCAATTGATACTTCAAAAGCATTTTGTAGAGTTTGGCATCAAGCTCTCTTATCGAAAATGCTTGCATTTGATGAATGATGAATCTGTTCTTCGTAGGATTATAAATCACCTCACGAACCGCTCTATACAATTTTTGTTTGGATGGTTTTAAGTCTGTTATGGGTAAAATAAATGCCTGGTGTGCCCCAGGGCTCCTCCGTTTTGTTTCGGACACTTTCTGATAATTATCAGTAATCTTTTGTCTGAAACTTCTCATCCATTAAAGTGGTGTGCTGCTAAGGTTAGAACATATTGAGCCTACCATACGCTGCCGTTGAGGTTCCACATTCGAAGAACAAGGATATAATTTTAAAAACGAATATGAAAACCTGAGAGTCGTGTCGTCAGCTAAAAAATTCAATAGATTAGAAGTTTCAAATAAAAGATCATTGATGAATAACAGAAATTGAGTCAGAGACAAAATGGATACACAACCCGGTTTTGTCACAAGCGGGTTTTACTGTAAGTCTATATTCTACACACTATTCGACAAGCCTCTTTCCAATGTGGTCAAAATGCGAGGTGGGAAATTATTTGAAATGTTCGTCAAATTCTTGCCCGTATAAATTATTCAGGATTAGTATTCAGATTAGGATAATAACAATGTAATAGAACCCAACGTGAACTATTACGGCGCGGCGATGCTATTGGACTTACTCACTTTACAGCAGTAATTTGAATATGTGCAATGCGATTATTCGCATTTTCATTATATGCCAGATTGTAAGTCAAAGAAATAGAATGGTGCTTCCATAGAACCCATTAAGTTCGTGTTGACAATATTGCATGCGATGTGGATTTTGATTTGAAAATTATATTTAACCCGGAATATGTTGAAGCAATTTCTTTTCTTTTTTTTTTTGTTAGATTAAGAATTTTTATTTTCCAATATGTTTTATATACAATTTGACTTAAGACTACCTTATTGATCGTCAGTGATGGGTCGGGAAAATAGATAGAAACCTCTCACTAGGATCTAGTTCATGCCGGAGGAACTGTTGTACTTCTGAATTAAAATGATCTTACAGGTTCCTTATGACTTATCCAGAGAGCTGCAGCAAATACTGGTCCAGTGGTATTTTTTCTTCCTTGACCAGCTTCTTAGTTGGTAAATATTTCTCCGTCAGTGCGTGACTGTGTAGTCCAGTGCAAATGCGGAGTATCTTTCTTTCAAAATGCTTCATCTTCTTCATTGCTGTATGTGATATAAAAAACAGATGGGAAAGGCAGAACGGATAGAATAAGTTGCTTGTACACAAACAGCTTGGTTTTCTTACTTAGTCCATTTCGCCTCCTAAGTAACGCATAGACCAAGTGCAAAGAATAGTTGTCTCTCTTCAACATCAAGCTTGCATGCTTCTTGATTTTCGGTTTGTTGGAAAAGTTGATTTCGAAGTACCTCCTTGATGATTTGACGGCTACTTCAGGGTTGTCTGGAAACTTTACACATAGTGTTGCAAACACTAGTCTTCGAATCTCGAATGACAGACTGGTTTCCGGAAGCAGATGAATTCGGTCTTTTCGCTGTTTATCTTAGGTAAACAAATATGTTGGTTGGTGGATCAGAAGTACAACTGTCATATTGCAGTTGTCTTTAAAGGACTGCAGCCGTTGATTCCCTTGGTAGATGATATGTACTTAGCTACCTGTACATTAGTTATAAGTCTACTCGTATAAGTTAGACAATTTTTGAATATTCTTACCAAATGATTAGAAAAGTCCATCTTCCGAGAGTCTGAAGAGTAAATGTTGAAATCATTTCCGATGTCCAACAATCGCGCTGTCCAAGTTTAACATCACTATGAAGTGCCAGTACTAGATGTACGGTAGAGTGTTTATTTCGAAAGTCATACTGGAAGTCCGGTATGACATCTCTTTCTCTGCAGAAATCGTCGAGTTTCTTCAATATTAACGCCTACAGCATTTTGCTTATACAGTAGAGCTTAGAAAACGGCCGATATTCGTCTACATTTGCGCGGTTGTTCTTCGGAACGGGTACAACTTTCGACGTTTTCCAGGCCACAGCTTTCGTTAAGACAGTAGTTGTTGAAGATTAAAGTCAGCAGGAGAACAGCCAGATTAATGTACCTCTTTAAGCACGTAATAAGAAGTCTTGTAGCTTCTATGTAGTTTCTATGTAGTGATGATAATTCCATACACTTCTTGAAGAGAAATAAAAATATCTCATCTGTCAGTAGTGGCTCTGATAAGGAGTTTTCATCGTTGAACAAGGTTGCAGTTGCGGTGGTAGCTGCTATCTCCTCAAACCGAATTTCCACTTCTTTGATAAAGTGAGGAAGGTCTTAGAAACTATCCACAAAAAGATAAGCATACGCTTCAACTTTTTCAACCGAAGTTTTTGAAACTTCTTGTCCATGAAGGATGGAGTCTGGAATTGAGTTCGCTCTTCCAACACTCAGATTGAGGGCCTGGTTTGTTGTCTACAAGTCTTTTTCTGAAATCCTTTTCCTGATGATGATCATTAATATATAATTAATTAATAATTGTGCCTCCTATGGGAATGAAGTTTATGGTTACTAACAATTGGAAGAAATGAAAACCATACAAACGTATTTTTGTAAAAGTATTTTTCGTTTACCTTCCAACACTTCGAACTCCGCTATATACCTCAAATATTACTGAAAAACTTAAAAGCTAATGCAGATTACATTGTTAGAGTTATGGAGCAGTTGGAGGCGCTACAGCCGATCGTCAGCATGACAGAACTCTTGCAAATCTTGTAGGTAAACTTAATTTTGACATCCTCAAATGTTTGAACAAACATTTTAAAGAAATTTCGTATATAAAAAATCAATTTGTTTAGATGAATTCATACTTCTCTGGAAATCAGACGGCAGAATTAGAGAATTTTGAAACAAAGAATTTTCGAATACTGAATTTTGAAAACACATACAGAATTATGACCCCAGCCATTGTTTTTTAGTACTTAATAGTAATAAAAGATGTCCGTAGTTTCTTTGGTAAAGAATTCTGGTTCGAACAAGTGGTAATTTTTATTACCTCAGGAATAGTTATTTGTGCTTACCACTTTAACACTACCACATTTTCTGGAGAAAATAAAATTGATCCCGAAGTACAGAATTAGCTTTGGTAAGAAAAAATGAAAAGAATCATATCCCAAAATATCCTTGATGGATTAGAGGAGAGGAGTATTTCAAAATATTTACTTCCGAACTGTCGACAACTCTTTTGTTCTCTTTTGTTGTCGTTTAAGTAATGCACTACTTTGAAAACATTTTAAAATCAATTTTTATTTATAAATAAGGTGCCATATAGCTGTGAAATAATATCTAAATAAACGAATACATATACTATTATATTCTGTTAAATAGTTTTTCTTTATTTTTCCTGTAACCAGAAACCTCAAAATACACATTGTATTTCTTAATTCTTCCTCACGGAAACAGTTTTAAATTTTATTTTATATTGCAGTAAAATTACAAAAAAAAAAAAAAAAAAACTCAACTTAAATACTTTCCATTGCAACCAAATGTGTACAAATATACATTGGAAAAAAAAGGAAAAACGAGCTGCTCTGCAATGGCCATCTGGTGGAACCAGCAATTATAATTACCCACAATTAGGCGCCTAATGAACCGTAATGCAGCGACGGAAACACAAAACTAAATGAACCATTGCGTCTGTGAAATGTGAATGTATTTGTTATCCTGAGCCTTGCACAGACTTTCCATGCAACACATTTCCTTAACATGATTCGATGATGTTAACTGCTCAATATTGCAGAGCTCCAAAAGAGCATTAAGCCAAAAATGACAATAACAAATTTAAGTGCATTGGGTATCAGTTGAATGAATTTTATTTATTGAAAAACAAAGTTCTTTTTAAATTTCGTTTGTTAGTCTAAAAGCTGAAGGTCTTTAAAATAATACCACAAGATCGCAACTCACTTTCTAAGATGTCTTTTTTTTCAACAAAACAGAAACTGTAAGATGCTGAGATATGATCGAAATAAATTTTCAGGGCGCAAAATTTTGGTCAAGTTAGTACGATGTTAAATCTATTTTTCTTTTATACCAAGTTGAAACGATGATTTTAAAAATTTTAATCAATTTGGCATCATTAATATTAAAGTGAAGATGATCGAATATCTCTTTTATGTTTTTGCTAACTTTATATAAGCAAGTCCTTGACTTTCCCAAATGTCAAAAATCTCTATTAAACTATTTTTTGACCAAATTGTCATTGTTTAAAGTGTTAACAAAAGAGACAATTTTTCAAAAAAAGTAGCTTTGGGAAAATACTATTTAAAGTACTTTTAAGCTAGCGGATTTTTCAGTATATACTCGTAGTATCCTAGTTAAGACTAGAGTGTTTACAAATTTTCGCAAATTTCATTAAATTAACGTCCTTTTACTATATCCTAATTGCGTACGTATTACACCGCAAGCCGATAATTTTTGGTCCGTCTCTAACTTGTTGGTTGCGCTAAATTTAAATTGTGTGTCCTGATGCCAGTCGCTTCCTCCAAACATACGAAATCGGTTTGAACTCGGAGAGTTTTAACATTTGTACCAAGATAAGTTGATTTATTTTACAATATACCACAATGTCGACAGAGACAGTCAAAAATGTCTGTAAAATAAGGTGGCGCAAAATTAATCATCCAGTTTTGTTTTTGAATTACTTTTTTATGAACCTTTATAATTTGTTCTGCAAAGTGGAAAAAATGATATCCGTCAAGTAGCTGCCGCCAGTGTTGATACACATTCGTATCCGTTTTATGGCAGTTTCCATGACTTTCGCCCAAGATTTCCGATAGTAACTGTTCGCATTCCTGTCGAATATTTTCATTGAGGGATGCGATTGTCTGAGGTCTGTTGGCGTGTAGCTCCAAAGGAAGAAGTCTGGGATGATTTAATCATGCGATCCTGCAGACCATGCTTAATCGCCAAAACGGGAGATTTCACTGTCGGGAAATGCTTTTTTCACAATATCCATTACGGCTTGGGCTGCGTGTACGATTGCACCAACTTGTTAAGACAAAGCTCAGCTCATCTAATTTTGACTGTAAGAAGTCGTTTACCATGGCCCCATAGCGTTCGCCAGCCTCCTCAAAAAAATACGGCCCAATCGCTCCTCCCGCGTGAATGCCACACCACGCAATAGCTTTAAGTGGATGTAATGACTCTTCGTGCATCACACGCGAATTTTTAGTGCCCCAGAAACAAAGATTTTGCTTATTGGCGAAACCGCTCAAGCGGAAATGCCCCTCATCGCTCATGGATGATTTTCTACAAAAAAATCGCTCTCTTCGATGTTGAGATTGAGGATGGCTTGTAAGAAATTCACACGGGACGCAAGGTCAGCAGGCATTAACTGACATTACGGTAACATGTGTAAGTCTTTCACTAAAATTTATTGTAGGGTCCGTATGGTGATGTCCAATTGTGTGGCCTGTCGTCTGGTTGATGTTTCTTCGTCCTCAGCCACATCGGCAGCCACAACCACGATATTCTTGGCTGAATAACCAGTTAGGTGGCGCCACCATGGTCTCCTATAGTTTCTGTCTGTTCGTGTCGAGTAGCTAAGCGACACAATTATTCCACGCTCTTACGGAGTATAAATGTAGCGCTCCATTGCTTGTCTCTTTGTATACTGCAGATGTCTAGTGTCTACTGTCTAGTTGACAAATGATGCGCCACCTTGTGAATATTTTCAAGTACAAGAATAGTGTAGCACCAGAAATCAATTTAAAGGTTTTAAAAATAAAATGCACGACTAGGTCGCACGATCTTGCTCTTATGTAAAAGACTAAGAATTTCAAAAATGGATGTTATTAGAGAAAAACTGTTCATAAGCATAAAATTCATTTTTTAAATGAGTAAAACAAGAAACAATAGATTTTTTTTTTTTCAAAAATTCAAAAAATATTTTTTTTAAAGTTTTGAAACACAATGTTTTTTTAAAGAAATCCGTTATGCCGATAATGAGAAATTCAAAATTCGAGAAAATGGTGCTATGGTAGGTACAGTCAGTTATACCCTGATTTTAATTTTTTTTAAACTACTCGTACATATAGATCGTAAAAATTAATCAAAAGAAAAAAAAATACGATTTTCGAAAACCATTTTTTAACATTTTTATGGAAGGTACCGTTAGTTTTAGGTAAAACAATTTTTTTTCTAAAATCGTGTATATTATGTTAAGAAACTTTTATTTATAAACTTTGAAAAAAATCGAGCATGAGGTTTTCGAAATATTGAGTTTTCAAAAAAAATTTTGAAATTTTTCAAAATATAAAAAATTGAAAATTTAAATATGCTACTCGTATAATATTTAAACTTTGGAGAAGCTTTAGCATAAAAAAATGATTTAAATCGGTTGTACCGTTTTTGAGAAAATCAAAAACAAAAAAAAAATGGTTCCAGGGGGCTAGCAAAAATAACCATTTTTTGGAAAAAAATTTTCAACCATTGCCTAGCTTTAAATAAATGAATTTTTTTCTCTTAATTCTGTTGGACAGTTTAAAAAAAAAAAAAAATTTATAAGATTTCGAAAAAAAATCGTATGGCAGGTACCGTTATTTTTGGTCTCAAAAAAAAAGAAAAAAACGTGTGGGGGGAAAAAATTAAAAATGATATCTACCAAGTTTAAAGAAAACCAGCCGAGCTGTTTAGTCTGTGGTCGAAAAGACAGACAGACAGAATTGTGAGACCTACTTGGTTTTTGCTATCATCGTAATGTCAACTTTGATCAAAATCTGGAGTTCGATTTTTTTCCGAATGCATAACCTGCCTTAAAGTACCTATAAGTCGCAAGTTAAAATAGAAGAAAGATGGCTGTTAGCCTTTAAGTTCTTTTTCGCATCGTAGCTTAGCGATATTTTGTATTAAACTTTACTTTTACATAAGCAGAAGTAGATATATATTTGTTCTACGAATTTATATACATATGATCTTTGCCAAGAATATGGAAAAAACAAAGGCTGGTTGTTAAAAAATCATCCGCAATTAGATCCCGAATCTTGCTATCTAAGCGTAGTTTATCGATAGGGTGCATCACTTTAAAATAAGAAGTCAGTAGCCTGAGGAAATTGTCAATCATCTTGTTGATCGTCATTTTTGGAATATCTTACCTTGAATGTCTTAATTTCTTCCTCCTCGATTTTCAATATTCTTGTTTTTGTTCTTTTATTTAAAGTTATTGGTCAATGGTTTTGCATTCGGGACTTGAAAGCTTTGAACTTTCATTTTGGACGCACTATTACAATGGCGAACTGTCAAACCATTCATTACAAAATATATTTTTATAATGGTAAAATTTACGAACGGTAAACAATTTTTTTTTTACAAAAGTTACTGGTCGGGGACGGCAACTTTAAGAGCTTTAATGTCATTTTTTTGGTCTTAATTCGCGTAACCGCATTTTGGGCTAAATGGCTTCGTAAAAGTAGGTGAAAACCTTGCACGTATGTATACATGCTCTTATGTACAAGTACTTCGGGACTTAGAAATTGTTTATAAAGGGTTCTTCAATTTTGGGGGCTTGTGGGTGCCATGCTTTGACATTTGTCAAATCTATAGTTCATTCCCCAAAAAAAGAAATATGTTCCTTTGAAGTTTTCTCTGGATTTTGTATATCCTGTGACTTTTCCATTGGAATGTTAAGAAATATAATATCATTAAAAGGTTTTGTTTTAAGCGAATTAAAGTTGCGTGCCAATAAGTGTTCTTACTGGGGTGAAGTACGTAAAAAACATTAACATAATCTGATTAGTTCCACATAATTCTCCGTAAGATTTTTATCACCCGCTAAGAAACACTCATCATCAAGTGATATGGCTGGCTACATATTATGAGGCCATTTAATTTTGTGTAATTCTCAGTGGAGCTTGGAGCAGTTCATGATATTTTTGTTTCCCTCCTTAGACATATCCTTTCATTGCAATTTAATATAAGTGAACTTTCACAGAAGGGGCGATTTGCCCTTTTGCCAAATGTGCAATGGGCGAACATGTGCAATTATACGTGTGTAATGGGAAACCAGAACAGAAAAAATTCAACAAGGACGCATTTTCGAAGGGCGGTTGCATGTCCTCCCACAGAAACATTACAATGGAGTTCTGTTGCTTGGAGCTGGGAGAAGTAAATATTTGTACGATGACCTTAATTACGTGTAATTACCGTGCAATAAAATTCACATTTCTCTCTTAAGGGAGCGTTAAATGTCTAAAAGAAGTACATAAGTTATTAATATATTGCAGTCAGTAGGAGAAAAAAGTGTTTTTTTTTTAAAGGTGTTGCTAGTAGGTATGTATATGCGCAATTTTAGGATAGGTTACTTTTTGTACAAATGTTAGAAGAAACTATTAAATAAAGATACGAAAAATTCTTCATTTTGGTATCTAATATGTTGGTCGTTCCGAAGTCTTTTTCCTTAAAATTAATTCTTCCAGACATTTCTAAATAATAAAAATTTTAGAAAAATCATCCCAAACGTTTTAATTCCCAGATATTAGTTCGTCTGACAATAATTATTAAGAGATTTCAAAGCTGGCTACATTAATTTCCATTTCCGTATATTTGGTTAGTCTAAGCAACGTTATTTGAATATTGCAAGAAGGTAAGGTAACGATTTATAACTATACTAATCTGGTTAAAAGGATATTGTGAAAAAGTCACAAATACATAATTAATAAACATAGTATGCACGATTTTATATTTGTCAATTAATAATTCAATTTTAACTTAATAATTCCTGTTTAAGAAATGTGAATAAAATCTTGCCGAGCCATTAACAAAAATTTCTGTAAAGGGAAACCAGAGTATTTAATCTGAGCACATTAATAATTACAATTAAATCCTATCAATATGACTTTAAATTATGCAGTAATATATATACTAGCCGACCCAGCTCTCGAAATTCGAGTGCCAATTTATTTATTATTTATTATTTATTATTTATTATTTATTATTTATTATTTATTATTTATTATTTATTATTTATTATTTATTATTTATTATTTATTATTTATATTATTGGCAGTGTTTTCAAGCAAATTTATTAAATTAAATTTTATTTTATGTAATATGCAAAGTGTTCGACAGTGCAAAAACAAAAATGACCCACAGTGTGTAAATGCGTGTCTCTAGTATATTCTGCACATTTCCGTAACTGTGGCTTTCCAACCATATAAAATTTATCGAAATCGGTTAAATACTTTTGGAGAAAAGTGTACCACAAAAAACATGTTTGCCGTTTTATTATACGAGTATGATATATATCTTCTACCAAAGAGAATTAAAATTCATAAATTTATTTTTTGCAGTGAAAAGAAAATGATATAATAATTGTGTCTACTTACTTACTTTACTTTAGATGGCGCTCACAGTCCAGGGTGGACTAAGGCCTCAACCAACAAGCCCCTCCAGCTAGCTCGGTCCCTAGCTAGCTGCCTCCAGTTACGCACTCCAAGTTGGTTGAGGTCGCTCTCCACTTGTGCGCACCACCTGAGGTGGGGTCTTCCTCTGCTGCGCAGACCATCAGGGGTGGATTCGAAGATTCGACGGGCTGGTGCGTCGGTGTCCATACGCTCCATGTGTCCCAGCCATTTCAGCCGTTGTATTTTCAGCTTCTTGACTAGTTCAACGTCGCTGTAAAGCCCGTATAGCTCGTTGTTGAACCTTCTCCTCCATACTCCATCGATACAGACTGGACCGAAGATCAAACGAAGAACTTTTCTTTCAAAGCACCCAAGCAGATTTTCATCCATTTTAGACAGTGTCCATGCTTTTGCCCCATACAGCAGGACTGGGATGATGAGGGTCGTATACAAGGTCTCCTTGGTTCTTTGAGATAGGGCTTTATTACTCAAATGCCTTCTTAGCCCGAAGAAACAGCGGTTGGCAAGAGTAATTCTTGGCTTGATCTCTGCACTGATGTCGTTTTGTGATGTTATAGTGGAGCCCAGGTAGACAAAGTCTTTGACGACTTCGAAGTTATACCTATCCATCGTGACGTTTTGCCCGAGTCGACGATGTTGAGATTCCTTTATCGATGATAGCATATACTTCGTCTTGTCCTCATTAACAGCCAAACCCATTTTCGCCGCCTCTAGTTCAATACTTGCAAACGCACCGGTAACAGCTCGCTTCGTCCTCCCAATGATATCAATATCATCCGCATAAGCAAGCAGTTGAACTGACTTTTGAAAAATTGTACCTCTATTGTTGACGTTTGAGTTTCGTACAATTGCTTCAAGAGCGATGTTAAATAGGTTGCATGATAGCGCGTCGCCTTGCCTCAGACCTTTCTCGACATTATAAGGTTCGGTGGTGTTCTTACCGACCTTGACGGAGCAGCGAGATTTCTCCATCGTCATCCTGCACAAGCGGACGAGCTTGGCAGGGATTCCGAGATGAGACATGGCTCTATATAGTTGTTCTCTGTCCACGCTATCATACGCGACTTTGAAATCGATAAAAAGGTGGTGTGTATCGATTTGGAACTCCTGGGTTTTTTCAAAAATCTGCCGAAGTGTGAACATCTGATCCAAGGTGGATTTGCCGGGCCTAAAACCACACTGATAGGGGCCGATCAGCTCGTTGACAAACGGTTTTAGGCGCTCACACAGTACAGACGACAGGATTTTGTATGCGATGTTGAGGAGACTTATACCTCTGTAATTGGTACATGTCAGGGCATCTCCTTTCTTGTGGATGGGGCACACTATGCCGAGGTTGCATTCATTGGGCATACTTTCATCCGACCAAATTTTTGAGATGAGTTGGTGCATGCTCCCTACCAAGTCATCCCCATCTGCTTTAAATAGCTCAGCTGGCAAGCCATCCGCGCCAGCAGCTTTGTACGCTTTCAGCTTGGCTATCGCTGACCGCACTTCATTTAGGTCGGGTGGACGGAAATTTTGACCATCATCGTCCAGGTTGAATGGAATGTTCCGCCTAGTTGCGGAATTTTGGCCTTCCTCGCCGTTCAGCAGTCTGGAAAGGTGTTGTTTCCAGATCCTCAGCACGGACTGCGTGTCCACTACCATATTCCCACTCTCATCTCGACAGGCTTCCGTTCTAGCTTTGTAGCCCTGGGTGGATTGCCTCACCCTTTGGTAAAACTTTCGAACATCAACACTGCCGGTACAGTCCTCAAAAGACTCGACCGCCCGCTTCGCATGCTCTCTCTTTTTCCTCCTTAGAAGTCGGCGTTCCTCCCTTCGTCTTTGCCCGTAGAGCTCCCGGGCATCTCTCTCAGCAGCTCTGGTTCTTGCCTGCAGCATTAATTGGTAGGCCAACCTGCATTCTTCGTCAAACCAGGGGTTTCGTTGTGGTGGCCTTGTGAAACCCAGCACATCAGTGGCGGCACTACTGATGGCATTCTGGCAGCGCTTCCACAGGTCCTCCGTAGATGAAGCTGGAGGCGGGCTTGCTGAGAGATTAAGAGAGACTCGGTCTGCAAAAGTCCTGGCGACCTCCTGCGATTTTAACTTCGCGACATTGAATCTTTTCACAGCATCCGTCCGTCGTTGTGGCGTCATGGATATCCGCATCCGTACTTGGGCTACCACCAAGTAATGATCCGAGTCTATGTTGGCTCCTCTGAATGTTCGGACATCCAGGATACTGGAAGCATGTCTCGCGTCTATCGCAACATGATCAATCTGGTTGACGGTTAATTGATCCGGAGACCGCCAGGTCCCTTTGTGTATACTGAGGTGTGGGAATCGAGTGCTAGCTATGATGACATTTCGCCCCGCCGCAAAGTCAATCAGCCTGAGTCCGTTACCGGAAGTGTTTTCGTGCAGGCTGTGTCCTCCGACTATCGAACCAAAGATGCCCTCCTTTCCGATCTTGGCGTTGAAGTCACCAAGAATAATCTTGACGTCGTACTTGGGGCACCTATCATACGTTTCCTCGAGAAGGGGGTAGAATTCTTCTTTGGTTGAGTCATCTTTTTCTTCCGTTGGGGCATGGACACAGATCAGCGTCACGTTTTTGAATTTCGCTTTGATGCGGATTGTGACCAGGCGCTCGCTTACATTTCTGAAGCCCAAGACTTCTTGCCTAAGCCTTCCCCTTACCACAAATCCACATCCAAAAAGCCGCTGACCCTGCTCCTTGTAGCACTCGCCGAAGTATATGTCACACGTTTTCATCCTTCGTATGCCCTCTCCATCCCATCGCACTTCCTGGATGGCTGTAATGTCAGCCTTTAGCCTATCCAGGCTCTCCACTATTTGTTCGGCAGCACGTGGCCTGTTTAAGGTCCGGACATTCCACGTGCAGAACCGAAAATCATTGTCCTTGTTTCGTTTGCTGGGGTCGTCAACATTAAAATCATCCATATCCGAAGCTTGTTTTTGTTTCGGAACCAATAATTTTTTTTACGTGGTAGGGAAGTTACCCCTACGCACAACCCCCGACCTGGAGGACCAGACCCTTAGTATAACTCCAAGGGTAGGGAGCCGGACGAATCCGCTCCTTATAGGCCTGAGCTACGAATATGTCGTAGTAGCCCATATAAGGTGTTCACCAAGTAGTTCATCCTAACTGGAACTGTAGACGCCACCGTTGATTCCATCTGGGGAATTCTTCCGCTGCCGTCTGGGTAAAAGGAGAGGTGCCTTAGTGGGAACACCTCTCCCCCCCCTCTCTCGTTTGCTACACCCAACAACTTTCCACTGGGGTTGAGACCCAATCTCCAGTTTAGGTACTAGGTACCTGATACCACGGGGAGGTGAGAGTAGTAGAGTTTGTCTACGTTTTTTTTTTTGAGCAATAAAATCAGAAATCTCAAATTTACAATAGCTGCTATGGTGAATAGCGCCTCATCGAATTCTAGCTCCTAAGCATTAGTGGTTCCTGAGATATACATATGTAGGACTGCGAAAATTGCAAAAACCGGAACTGAGTGACTGACTCAGTCGCTGAGAGGTAATTAAAATTATGAAGCACTTCCCGATGCGCTAGAACCTTCTTGTGGTCTTGTGGTGTGTCGTGAAATAATGGCCTTATTTTGTTTTAAATTTGGCGGTATTTTGATTTAGAAATTAAAATAACGCCTATTTCGCTTTATTTCACTTTGACCTCAGAAAGTCTATGGGCAGTCAACAGGCGCCTATGTTCACAGTTTTCCTGGATAATTGAACCTTGGGTGGTTCGCTTCGCAGGTTCCAAAGATTTTATCTCCCTCTTTTGTTCCTCTGTACCGCTATAGTACCTATATCGCAGGTTCTGCATTTGGAAAAAAATCTAACTCGAGATTTTGATCAAAGTTGACATTACGATGATAGCGAACACGAATAAAGTGGGTCCGACAATTCCGTCCGTCTGTCTGTCTGTCTGTCTGTACCTCGATCTAGAGCCTAAGCCACTGGACCTATTTTTCTCAAACTCGGTACTTAAGGGTCTTCGGTGGGAAATGATATTTTTTGGGTGGAAATGATATTAACGGTAACTGTCATAGAACGGTTTTTCTGATTTTCTACTTTCTCATTAACGGCTCTAACGATTTTAACCAAAATTTTTCACCAGGAGCCCCCTTAAGTCCCATTTAGACTTTCGTTCTTCATTCGCTGTACTTTGTTCGTTGTTCGTTCTTCTCTCAACAACGCACGTACAGTGAAGAAGCATTTACATTAATTCGGTTTTGTTTTTTAGTTCGTTTTTAACAACAAACACATTGTTGGCAGTGGCGGCACTATTAATGGTTGAGAAAAAAGAAAAAAAGAAAAGGAAACATTTATACGAGTAGCATACAAATCTTGTTTTATTTTCTAAACTAGCGCAATAATATCGTGCTGTTTTGCATGTTCCTCTGATTATTATATCTAAAGTATTATTATTCGTACTAGAAAGATAAAACCCACAGACAAAATATTATATTTATTTACCTATAGGTACCCCAATTTATAATGAAACATTGTAGTGCATTCACTAATAAAAAAAAAAACTTCAAAAATGTCCCTACAAGTTGCAAAACATTGTTTATTTAAAAAGTTTTCGCATTTAAACACACGTTGTCCGGGTAACAACGAACACCGACATTTCCGAGCTCCTTTGAATTTGTACGTTCTTCATTCGTTGTTCGTTTTTATCATTTACATTTTCGTTGTTCCGCGTACGAGCAACAACGAACAACGTACACAGAGCATAACACCGAAAGTCTAAGTACAGCTTAAAGTTTAAAATAATTTTGTATATAAAAATATTCGAAAAAAATATATATTTTTTTGTTTAAAAAAAATCCAATTTATTTTTTTAAAGATCAATATCTTGAAAACGTGTGAACGATTATTTTTTGAAATTATTTCCTAAAATCTATATTACCAAGCGCTTAAAATGGGCATCCCAAATTTTGTTCTAGAAAAATTTTAAAGAAATTTGTTATATAAAAAATTACTTTAATAAAACGATTTTTAAACTTTATTTGCATATATTCATAGTTTTCCGGAAATCAAGCAATTCCACGCATTTGAACATTTTTATCTCATTAAATCCATGTTTTATATACATACATATATATAAAATGTATTTTAAAATCAAAAATACTTTTACATAAGAGCAAGTTCGTGCGATCGAGTCGTGCATTTTATTTTCTTATGTATATCTACAGAGAGACCTTTTAGTAATGAAATGCAATAGTTCGTCATGCTCTAGGTTTTTGTAGGTTTTCTTTTCAAGTTTTCTCTTTTTTACTCAATTACACGCAATTTAAAATGTTTTGAAAATTTGTGACAATTTATTTTTGGCCAAGCTAGGGGCATGATTTTAGAGTATTTTTTAATGCTGGATCAAAACATACCCTTCCCTTCAGCTTAGATATTGGGTACAAAAGTTGGAATGTGCTTGATTAATATATAGTTATCAGAAGCTTAGTTAACGTACATATATACGTTTTGTTATCTGCGTCAAGCGGTCATATTGGAATAAGCCAAATACAAATTGTTTCATGGAACTACCTGACATCTTCAATGAGCTCCACCAAACAATATATGTGTTTTTGTTGCAATCTTATAGTCAAACCAAAGACTTACTTGAATGTACTAATTTTCATTAAATAAGCCCGACATATTAATCATCTTAGTTCAAAGGGTAGTCCAATAACTTCCATAGAAAACCGTTTACGGTAATATAAGACATAATTTTGTCTGGGTGTAGTAACTCTTAAGCAATAGTCCGGCTTATAAATTTTAGAGCAAAATTAAGCGAAGCAGTGCAGGTCCTGGTCTACTAGTGATGTGTATATAGTCATGTAGAAGGAAACTCCACCACCAAACGAATGAGATGTCAACAAAAAGTGATAGCAGACAACTATCCTTTGCACAATACCACAGATTAAACGCTCTGCGAATTCCATGAAACGTCCATTAAAGTATTATCCTTGCTTTCTTTTTCCCCTTCCGGTTTCCGCACCAACACTCTACTCACTTTTTGAGAATACATGCAAATAACATTTATATGCTGACGCTAAAGTTACGGTTGATGGTGGGTGATACTAACTTAGAATGATGGTACCAACTTTCGTCCAAGGGGAGCAAAACTTGTGTAGCTTAACAAATGCTTTTGCTGTTGTTGCTGACTTCACTTTTCCAAAAATGTACTATACTCCTGAACAAAGTTTTGAGATTCATGTTTTGTAAATATATTTCTTCGTCTCGCCTACGAGCAGACATACGACTACGACAACCAAGATGATAGCGATAGGGCGTTCTCCAATGTAGAATGTACAATGTACATCCATCTTAAACTTTCTGTGTGCATCAACATCGTGTTTCGTTTCGTCGTGTGTTGCAGTTTGCTTGTTGTTTTTTTTTAAATTATGCAAAAGGAAAGAGAGTTTTGGTTGATCAAAGTTTGAACACTGGCACCCTTATGTTCGCTTAATTCTTCCTTTCCCTCAGATCACAATCTATTTCAGTAAATATTTTAAATTTGATGCCTTAAATTTAATCGGAGTCTTGGATTCAATTGTTTTCTGTCAAATGAAACCCGTACTTGTGTATAGAAACTTCCTACTCATGCCAGACTTCTCGCAATCAAGCGAACACCATATACCTTAATAATCAAATAAATATATTTATTTCATAATAGTTCAGAAAATATTGCCTTTAACGTCGGACCTTAGTGAATGGATTTTGAATTTTTTTAGTTTTGATGATTTTTCCGTGTTAATATTTATTTTTTCGAGGAACATTTTATATGCAAAAATTCCAAAAACCAATGGAGTGCACTTGTTAAATAATAATATGTATTACTGCATATGCATAAGATAAGAATTAACAATGCCTTACTTACATAGATTACAATATATGTATCTTCAAAATAGCCGCTCAAAGAAGAAGAAATGCCCAGGAGATTTGTTCGCCAAAGTTCATTAACAATGCTCAAGGCCAACTACTTGTGGAAGACAACGAAATTCTTCACAGGTGGCGACAGTATTGTGACGGACTTCTAAACGAACAATTTCCAAGGCTATACTTTCCAATAGCTTCACCTAACTTAAGCGAAGTATCCGATGTCACAGTCGAAGAAGTTAGTGAGGCGGTAAAATACTCCAAAAAGGGAAAAGCTGTTGGCCCAGACGAAATACCCTCAGAGTTTTGGAAAAAGATGGGAGACATCGGGTTTAGATGGCTCATGATTCTTGTCTCCAAACTTATACGAGGTGATCGCATGCCTAATCAATGGAGGGAAAGTTACCTTCTTCCAATTTATAAAGGAAAGGGTGATACTCGAAGCTGTGATAATTACCGTTCGATTAAGCTGATGTCACACACCATGAAGATCGTTGAGCGAGTCTTGGGTAGCCGACTGCGAAAAATAATTAGGCTATCTGATGACCAGTGCGGGTTTGTCGGGGGTAAGTCAACCACGGATGCAATCCAGAGTATAAGAATAATTATGGAAAAACATCGGGATTCTTTGGAGGATTTGCATGTAGTATTGGTTGATTTTGAAAAAGCATTCGATCGGCAACCACGAGATCTAATATGGGTGGCCCTCAGGCAACGAGGAGTTCCAGAAACCTATGTGCGGATAATTATGGACATGTATGATGGAGCAGTTACTAAAGTAAGATGCGCAGCTGGAGTCACCGAAGAATTCGAAATCACAGTAGGTGTACACCAGGGAAGTGTCTAAGTGTCTTGAGTCCCCTGCTCTTTATTACAGTTCTTGATTACCTGCTTGAAGGCAAAGTGACGGATCCAAAAGTGCATCAGTTATTCTTTGCTGACGATGGAGCCATCATAAGTGAAGACCCGATATCCCTACAACGAGCACTTGACGTATGGGTGGATGTTCTAGAAGGAAGTGGGTACCGCATAAGCGCGAAAAAGACAGAATACCTATGCTGCCCATTTTCTGATCCACACAGGCCTATTCCAGACATTTATTTGAATGGAGTAGTGCTTCCCAAGTGTGAAAAGTTTAAATATCTGGGGTCTATGATAAATAACGAAGCTACTTGTGATGACGATATCAATCATCGCGTAAGCGTAGGGTGGATGAAGTGGCGGGAAAATTCTGCTATCTTCTGTGACCGAAAAATGCCCCCTAAGCTGAAAGGAAAGCTCTACACTTCAGTTGTGCGTCCAGCACTCACATACGGTTCACAATGTTGGACAATGTACAAAAAGTATGAGAGTAAGCTAACGGCAGCTGAGATGAAGATGCTTCGTATGACAGCAGGAGTTACAAAGCTTGATCGAATTAGAAGTACGAAGATCCGAGGAAGCCTTCATGTTAAGAATACCATTTCCCAAAAAATTGAACACGACCGACTCAGTTGGTATTGCCATGTTCAAAGGAGAGATCCTGAGAACCCCGTCAAAAGAGCAATATCATACAACGTTCCAATTCGGAGTAAAAAGAAAGGTAGGCCTAAACACTCCTGGTACAAACAAATGCAAAAACACCAGCATTCAGTTGGCCTCAGAAATGGAACAATACAAAACCGGGAGGCTTGCCGCCGATTTCTGAGGTCAACCCGGCGAACCCCACAGGCGGATCACTAGTGTGAAGCAGATACGTGGGAGAGTTATGATCCCCTCGACATCGAGATCATAACAGCGCCGAAACAAGGAAGAAGAAGACATAGATTACAATAATCCACGAAAAAAAAAATTTCCCAGCCAAGTTCTGGCACTACATCCTTTTTACAGGAACAAATTCAGACGATTTTTGACCCCTCCCTATCTTCAGTACCAATGAAGTCAGAAACTTAAAATTCCGAATATTTGCTGAGCTAGTCAGGCACAGGCGCCTCACCAAATTTCTAGCATAAGCGGTTCCTGAGATATAAGGCCTCAAAAATTACAAAAACCATAACTGACTGACTCACTGACTGACTGACGAATCATCAGAATTATGGAGCACTTCCCGAATTCATAGAATCTTGTAATTTTGCACAACGGTAGGTCTTGTCGTGCAAGCAGAGAAAAAATTTGAGGTTTTCCATTCAGGGGGCGTGGTATCCGTCCACTTTCACTTCTGACTGCTGTAAAACGACGAAATTTGGTGAAGCGGTAGGGCTTAAATTACATACAAAGAAAAAAATATAAAATTTGGAGTTTTCCATTCAGGGGCGTGGTATCCGCCCACTTCCTTTGAACTGATGTAAATTATATATGGCACACTTCCGATTGCAATAGAAAAATGAAATTTGGTAGAACGGTAGGGCTCAAATTGCATATAAAGGACCAAAAATACAAATTGAGGTTTTCCATTCAGGGGCGTGGTATCCGCCCACTTTCTGAAAAAAATGTTTAATTTATATGGAGCACTTCTTATTGCTGTAGAATGATGAAATTTGGTAGAGCGGTATAGCTTAATGCACATTCAAAGCGAAAAATAGAAAGTCTAAGATTTTTCATTCGAAGTGTCTTTTTATTGTCATTTTGAAACTATACATGCATCTTGAAAATTCATGACTTTTCTTAGAACTATAGAGCGCCCGATTTGGTACTCTATGTTATGTTACTCGTAACATGAATGAAAAAAGAAAACATTTGCATACCTGAAAAAATTATGAGTTTACATAAAAAAAAACTCTTAACTGTGATGTGAACTATAATAATCAAACCACTAATTAGGCTATTAGTTGGTGGGCTACCTTCATTAAAAAAAAAACAGTTAAAATTACAACAAAAAACATCATCGCATCCTCAACAATTATTGCTTGTTTAATGTTTATGACTTTGAGCGGATGTAGGTACTAGTATTTATAATTAAGGTAGGTATATGTATGTTATTGTTAGGTATCTTGCCAGGACAAGAAGAAACAATTGAAGAGCAAATCAAAACAACCAATAACCATATCTTTTGAGATTTTGACATGGAAAAATATTAAAATCTTTGGAAAAAGGAGTGAGATCAGACCAAACATAAATGTTAAAAAAAGAACCAAGTTCTTCTATATACAAAAGCCTTTGTGTATCAAGTCAGCCGTGAAAAGTACTGAGATCTAAAAGTATGCCAAGTTCTTACTTCATGAAGGTTAAATCAGACCAAAAAACATAAATGGTAAAAAAAGAGCCAAGTTCTTCTATACAAAAATCTTTGTGTAACAAGTCAGCCGTGAAAAGTACTGAGATCTAAAAGTACGCCAAGTTCTTACTTCATGAAGGTTTAATACCGAATATTTAAAGTAAAATAATATTGAAACAACTACAATGTAATAAAGAAATTTTATTATTTAATGATTTTTTTTTTTATGATCGGCGCACACTCAAGGGGTTTTTTGTATACCCTTAATATGCCAGAGACACAGTGTGAGCATTAAGAAAAAAGGGAAGGGTTAGAAAGGAGGTGCCGGTGTACATTGGTTTTGAATTCTTGAACATTGCAATGACTGGGAAAGACAGAGAGTGGCAAGGAATTCCACATTCGCGTAGTACGGCTGAAGAACGAATCTCTGTACTTCACAGTACGGCCGAAGTTGGGCTCAAGGGTAAACTGATGGGCATTACTAGAAGTGCGAGTATTACGGTTAAATTGTTTAAGGGGAGTAATGCAGCTGGCTATTTCACTAGAGCATAGTCCGTTAAAATAACGGTAAAAAAGGTAAAACTGGCAAGTTCTTTTTATGCCCAATTCGAAAGGTTTTAAAAACTTGACCAGTGATTTTTAGTCAGTAATCATTAAATAATAAATGATAAATAATAAACTTAGCAACCAATACCTTTTCTATGATCTTCTATCAATACAGTAAAAAAATTTCACTACTCAAATCCTATACTCCTTATGGACCGAGAGCCCGCAGAAATGTTTGGGTATGATTAATAACAAAAAAATAATTTGTATAATTAGATAGCCCTTAAGTATTTATTTACAAATGTGAGCGTCTTACATGCTCTTGTGGGAGCAATAGTGAGTAACACTGCATCAAATATGCATTCTTTTCCAAAGTCTAAATAATTGTGATAACAACCTTACAATAACTTCAAAATGAAGAGCTAAGTGCCCTGATTGCAAATATCAAGACGTTTTGCAGGCAGCCTTCGGCTTGCAAGACGCGATAAGTATAGGGTACGTCTTGCACTAAGAAGGCCGCAGTGTATTAAGCTCTTAGTCTATATTAGCCTATCGTTTCTATTCAAATAGGGAACAAATATTGTATGTGCAACAATACGAAAAGTTGTAAGAAAATTACCTAACGGAACTTTCTGTTTTATTCTGTTTACGCAATTTAATTTGATATGGATTACTTTCCAGTTTCTATAGCAAAACCTTTCATTAATTTACCAAATCGCTAGAAACTTTAATACACTCACAGGCACAATAGCCGACCACCTGCATTTTTCGTCACCCTGAGTCTTTAAGTACACTATGATTTATCTTTAACACTAAAACCCTCATTTCGCCCCATAAAATTGGGACATCCAAGCGTTTTTTGCAATTTAAGCGAATTTTAATATTGTTTCAGTTACTTAAACTTGACTATATTTCTTGTTCTTTTGTACCAAAGTAAGTAAATATCGGTAAATTTAGGTTTATACTGATAATTTATTATTTGTGACTCTAGAAAAATGCCACTCGATGTACCTGGTGAAGCTAGAGCAGTGGATTTAACTGATGCAGGGTATAACCAAATTTGCATTGCTCGTACGCTTGGTGTACCCAAAACTACGATTGGGGAAGCCATCAGACGATTTCGGGAAACTGGCTCATACACGAGAAGGCCATGTCAAGGTCATCATCGATGCTCGGGATGATCGCTTTGTCGTCAGCAACATAGTGAAAAATCAGTTTTGTACCGCTACTGAAGCTCTTTGAGGTGAGGAATGTAAGTGTGAGTGAACGTACTATCAGAAGAAGGTTGGCAGAATTGAATATCAGAGCTTTCCGACCAGCGCGCGCTCCCGAATTGCTCCCACAGCACCATACAGCAAGACTTTGTCTTGCGCGAGAAACTGGACTGCAGAGAATTAGAGGGACGTCTTATTCCCAGACGAAAGCAGAATAGGTCTACGCGGTCCAAATAGACGTCAGCGTCAGGTTTGCTCCATACACGATAACCGAAACAGTGGGTTACCAAGGAGGGTCTATAATGGTTTGGGGAGACATCAGTTATGAAGCTCGCACGGACCTTGTTGTGTTCGATAGAGGCAGTGTGAACGCTCAGATATATGTGGAAATCGTTTTGCAAGAAAATGTGCAATGTGATTCCTTTCGCACCATTTATTGGTGACAACTTTTGGTTGATGCATGACAACGTGCGCTGCCATACCATAAATTCTGCAACTTACTACCTAAATGGGGTTTGCCATGGCCATCACGCAGTCCAGATCTCAACCATATGGAGCGTATTTAGGACAACCTCAAAAGACGTGTCCGAGCGAGAACACATGCCCCTGCCACTCTAGGAGAGCTTAAGGCAGCTGCAGTAGAGGCACAGTATCTCTCAGTCTGTTATTCAGGACATCATTGAAGGATTGTCAAACCGGCTCGACGAAGTAATCAGAGCCCGCGGCGCAAACACCCATTACTAAAAATTTAGTTTTTCAATAAATTTTTGTTTGTTTTCTCAAATATTGCTTTCAACATTACTTACACTCAATGTGGTCTAAACTTGACTGTTTCTTTAAATTTACAGAAATATGAAGTGGTCGGTTAATTGTGCCCATGATCGTAGTTAAAATAAAATGCACGACTGGGTCGCACGAACTTGCTCCTATGTAATAGATTAGGAATTGTAAAAACGAATGTTATTAAATAAAACTGTTCATAAGGCTAAAATGATTTTTTCAAATTCTTTTAGTAGTAAGAGATAAAAACAGAATGCTATGCAAGAACAAAATTTATAAGTTGTTGTAGTGGTTCCTTAAAAACATAAGCTTTTATGTACAAAATTTTTAAAACATTTTTAGGAAAAAAATTTGGTACGCCAACTTTAAGTTTTTATTATTGTACGAATGAGAATTAAATTTCCAAGAAAAATATTAAGCCGTTTTTGAGTTATCAAATTTTCCAAGAAAAAAAATGACTTTTTTCCAAAAATTAAGTTATGAAATGCAATGTTTTTTTAAATTTCTTAGGAGCTTCTTTATACAAAAATTTCATTAGAATCCGTTATGCCGATAATGAGAAATTCAAAATTCGAAAAAAATCGTTTTTTTGCAGGTACAGTCAGTAACATCTTGTTTTTTTTTTATTAAATTATAGATCGTAAGAATTAATCGAAAGAAAAAAAATTTAGCAAAATTCTCGGAACTGTTTTCGAGAAAAACCATTTTTTAACATTTGTATGGAGGGTACCGTTATAGTCCAGTCAAAGCGTCGTTTGACCTTGCGCGCAGAGGCATGGTCTATTTTTTTTTTCATGGATCGATAGGTGCTTATGAGAAAAGCTTAAAACCAAATTTGCACCACATGACAACTTTTTTTACCAAAGTTATTGGTAAAAATGTGTTTTGTGTCATTTTTTGGTCATTTTCGAATATCTCGGCTCCACTATCTCGCACAAACAAAAATTAAACATGATTTTATTTCTTATAACATTATCTATTATGTTATAAAAAAAAACATTTGTTTAAACAAATGAAAAAAAAGTTATAGTAAGCAACAAATATGTGTAAGTATTGTTACGGTAAATTTTACCGCAACAAAAACCAGCCTTTGGCCGTTTTCTTTTTCCTTCGTTGTGGCTGCAAAATATCGGCAAAGTTGAGGGCAACCATGGTCTCATCAACCACAGGTGTACCTAGCCTTCATTTTGCAAAAGCAACAAATACAGGTGTACGAGATCGAGAACGAGTTCTTTCGACGAGGTCGAAAATGCCGGCGGATGAGCCAAAGAAGTATGAGGTCAGGCGGACCCTTACGTAACACCAACATATTCTTTACAATTTTTTTATTATGAATTTATATTAATTATTATTAACGTAGTATACTTTTGCTTTGTTTTGCCTATTATAAATTTTAACGTAAATTAACTTAAATTAATAATGTACAAAATAGAAAAATTATAGTAAGAAGAAATATTTCCCTCCGTACCTCCAAAATAGTAAAACTAGTTTTCCATTTCGAATCCCGCGTTTTAAAGTAAAATAATAGGATAATGCCTAGTGAGGATCTTTTCTCGATTTTTGTTTGTCGTTTTCAATTTTTCTCGAAAGTCAAAAATAGTTGGGAAGGGATCTGAACTCGGCCATTATGTTTCGGCAAGTTTTGGAAACTTATCCAACAACTTGTTGAAACCGTGTTTGTGTGTGTGAAAGTAAAGTTTCGCTGAGAGTCAACAACGGTGGCTTTCCTGATGAGCGTTAAGCTTCCAGGAAGCCGTGATGCCGTGACCGACAATCACGAAAACGAATGCTTGTGTTTTATGAATGTGTGTGACTGGAATGGGCGAGGGAGGAAGACAATAGATGGGGATTAGCATGGAAGGCACTCTGTAGAGAGCTTACCAAGCGAATAGAAGCGTTTTAGTTTTTTTTTCGAGAAGTATTGAGAAGGAGAAGCAAAAATCGAGGAAAGAGGAAATTTGTAATTTCGAGGAAAGTGGATAATTAAAAAGGAAATATCAATCAGGATTCGAGGTGTAAAAATAGGAGATAGAGGAGAGGAAAAGCAAAGGAAAAACAGATAAGTAGATTCTGTGTTCTTGGATATATGTATATATAATATATGTTCGTAATTTTGAAACATATATATATATAGATAAAAATCCATTGTTTTAAAGTCGTGTCGTATTATAATCGCCGGTGTTAAGATCCCATTTTCTTTGTTTTAGTTGCATTGTCATATCTAGTTAATTTAATTGTAATTTCTTTCTTTAGTAATTTTCACTTTGAAAACATTTTGGGTTTTAATCCAGGGATCTTCAATCCCACGGTTTCCCAAAACAAATAAAGATATATTTAAAACTAAACCTTTGTGCCATTTCATTTAAAATCACTTCACTTATTACCATAAGTAGATTTGGGATTTTCTATTTCGGTTTCTTAAAGAAAAAAAAATTCCTGGCGCCCATTTTTTTTATTACAGTACCCCACGTTGCACTTTTTTTGTTGTTCTCTCTTAGTTTTTTTTTGGTCTGTCAAAACAAATCGAGTCGGGTTGCGTTTCGTTTCGTTTTTGTGTTCTTAATTAGAGTTCGGGTAATTTATTATTATTAACGATATTAATAATAATAATAATAATTTTAATAGTAGAAAAATAAAAAGGTCGGATACCATTATCGTCGCGAAGAAAAAGTGTAACAGTATGTGTGGGGTGTTTGAAGGATACCAATATATCTTGTTGCTGGCGACACCAAAATTACAAGCTACAAGGTTAAAATACTAAATTGTAAGCTTTCCTAAGTTTTTAAATCATGAATATCTTGGCTCCCGGTTGTCGTAATGGACTAATTTTTTTTTTTAATTTGAAGAAAATTAGCAGGACTATCAAACCAAAGTCCAAAACTGAAAAGTATTTACCCTGAAATACAGTTTTTTTCTCAATAACTATGAAAAAAAGGTATTAAAAACAAGAAAAAAAACGTTGAAACCAACGGTAACTTTTTATGTTTTTGCTCAAACATATTAAATTAAATGCAAGTTGATGAAAAATATTGTTAATAACAATACAGTTTTTTATTTTCACTTTGCGACATACTGGGGCTGAGATATTAATTAAAACATAAAATCATAAAATGCGTGGGTGCGCTGAATTACCCATGTTCAATAATTTATTACTCGGCTTTCGTTCATCGTAGAGTGTTGATTTTTTTTTATTGTAGGGAATTACAAGAACTTTAATAATAAAAAATAAAAATTTCATCGTTAAATGAGCTTTTTTCTTAATAATCACGAAAAAGTGATTTTTAAACAACAAAAAATTTGTTTAACTTACTATAACTTTTTTTTCATTTGTTTAAACAAATGTTTTTTTTATAACATAATAGATAATGTTATAAGAAATAAAATCATGTTTAATTTTTGTTTGTGCGAGATAGTGGAGCCGAGATATTCGAAAATGACCAAAAAATGACACAAAACACATTTTTACCAATAACTTTGGTAAAAAAAGTTGTCATGTGGTGCAAATTTGGTTTTAAGCTTTTCTCATAAGCACCTATCGATCCATGAAAAAAAAAATGACCATGCCTCTGCGCGCAAGGTCAGGCCCTTTTTCATGACGCTTTGACTGGACTATTATTATTAGGTAAAATAATTCCTTTTTTCTCATATCTTGTAGATCGTACTAAGAAACTTTTATTTATCAAGTCTTATAAAAATCAAATAATCATCAAAAAAAATGGTTCCAAAGGGGGGACCAAAAGTAACCAATTTTTTGAAAAATTTTGTTCAATCATTTCCTAGCTTTAATTAAATTAAATCTTTTGAGTTGTTTTTAAAAAAATCTAAAAATATAAAAATGTTTGTTTCTATTCAAGTTGCGCGCAGTGTATATAGGTACTCTTAAATCATCGTTATGGACCCAAATATCTATAGCTCGTTTGTTACTTCAATTTCAAAACAAATATTCCCAAATCGGATCAAGTAACGGATTCTAAGATATTTCTATATTTTCAACACTGCAGTATAAGGAATTTGAAAATAAAACGCACTCACAGTAGAAAAAAATTGGTATTCGAATATCTGTACTAATTTTTTCACGTTACACAACTTAATCTTGTTATCATGATTTCTGGACTCTACATATAAGTTAAGGTTTTATTCTAAGAAAATGCCGAAAGAAAGAAAATCGTGACTTAAATATTGTATGGCTTCCAAGCAGTGGTACATTATGTGGGTATTTACTTTTTTCCAATTTATTTTATTTTCCCTTCAATGTTTCTTACTGTTTATTATACAAAACCAATCAAGTTGGCTTTTGGATTGAGAACTTAGGACATGAACTGAACTTTCTAATTGTACAAAGGTTTAGTTTGTCAGTTGCTCCGTCACACACACGACATTGCTTGAGTTGTGTGTAATGGTTGCCGTTGGGCTTTATTTGGAACTTGTGGGAACATTTAATTTATATTAAAAGAGCCTAACAATTTAATATGCTTGTTCAGAAGAGAATCCAGCACATCTCTCACTTAAAATTTATTCTAATACTTTATTGGTAATTATTTTATTCACTAAGAGGTGTCGTTTTCATAGCTAAAAGTTTCTTTAAAATATCAGGATCTCAGAGTGCCATATTGTTAGTATTTCTTGTAAAATTATTTTTCTTATTGAGTAAACCATTATCAGGAAAAGACGTACATCTTTCTTCATTTATTTCTTGGATATTTATACAACGATTGTCATTTCGATAAACTTTTTCCTTTGGCCAAACATTAATCGAGTGAAGACTTTCAATCCCAAACATACTAGTTTGCTTAGTTACTTAAACAAATGACAAAAATTACTATATGACATAACCGTTTTTTGGATTATTAGCCGAAATCCTTATTTATTCGAACTACCCACATTTGATGTATTCAGTTAAATGAAAATTTTTGAAACAATTTCCAGGAAAACCAGAATACTTTCTTAAACGATTAAGTAATATGTTAAAGCCATTTTAGTTAATTACTAAGGATTTTGCTAATTTTAAACGATTTTAACATATTAACTATCTCTTAACATTTTACTAAAGTTAAAATCACAAACTGGTTACTTTAACTTTTAGTAATTTGCTAAATCCATATGAATTCTGTCATTTTCCTCGAAAAAAATTTGTTGCCAATTTTATTTGAAAGAGTTAAATTGTGTTTCTTTTTATGATTCGTGAGCTAATTGTTTTTAGTAGTAAATAAAATAATATAAAATATTTTCGGAAAACGAAGATTTCGATATGTTTGAAGACTCAGCTTTGTGCAGAAAAGTGCGATGATTTAAGTCCCAAGTAAATCCTTTTGAAGAGCTGGACGACGGAGAATTATACTACAGGAATAGATTTGACAAGACAACAGTTCGGTTCTTGGTTGAAAACCTGAAAATCATAGACCGAATTACAATCCTTCCAATCCAGAATTGCAAGTACAAGTTGCATTACACTTCGTTTGGAGAAATATCCATCAGGCAGATGTTGGTAAGTAAACTTCATAATGGAACACAATGCATATATATGTACTTGTGCATCTTAAAGGAGCATTGAATGGAATGGTGCACAGTGGGGAAAATAATAAAAAACATTTCGAAACAAAGTGCTTCGTTGCTCCCACACTTTATTAAATTTCCGTCATCCCCTGCGGAATTTAATAAGCTAAAATCGGGATTTTATAGCATCGCCAGGTTCGCGATTACACATGTACAAATTAAGCGACCTGCAAGGGTGTGGTGCTTATTATGGCTACATAAACAGAAAAAGAAAATTACAAAATAAATTGATGAGATGCCACAAATATACGAATTACCAAATAAATTGTAGGTTGTCACTTTGACTTCTGACAAATCAAATTATTAAGTCCGTTCCTCAGATTTTTTCACGAACTGTCGTTGTTTGGACGTCTTCAGATGCACCGTTTTTAATAAAATCCAATTAGTAATTTACTAGTTAGTAAAACTAAAAAAAAAGGTTTAAAATTCTCGAAAGAGCTAGTAGATTACTAAAAGTTTAACAAATTGCTAACTAGTAAAATGCTAAGCCCTTAATAATAGGTTGTTTAAAATGTTGTCCCATTATGTTTAAAGCCCCATTTTTTTAACTTTCCATCGTTGTACTTTTAAGTTTTATTTAAACCTTGAAATTTGGCTTACAGTAAAAACAATTGCAAGTGTCTACATAAATAAAGAATAGATTTACCTATATGAATTTTACCTAAACATATTTTCCTATATTCCATAAATCCGCAGCGGCAACACTGGTTATGGTTGAAAATAATTTTCCTAAAACTCAAGGAATAAAGCTCACATTCTTATTCTTACGGGAAAAATGATAGTCCTATGGCTGCACAAATACACAATTTATGTTTTGAACATGTGTATGAATCTGGAAATCAGTTGACCAGGCAATATATTATGTAAAAGTACTTACCTAGTCTATACCTACTATTCATGTATTGCATTGGTAAATGAATGCTTCCCGGTTTGGTTTTATTATAGTTTTCTATAAGATTTAGAAAGTGGCTGGCTTATTTTTATTTGCAAAATAGGAAATTAAGATATTGTTGATTGATTTTTGACTTTTTATTTATCGGATTCAAATAAGAAAATTATAAAAAAGCTTCTTAAAGAAACATTACATCATATTCGAGCGTATAAGACAATATTTTTAGGATTTAAAAAAAAAAAAAGAACTAAAATTTTGTTTTGAAAATTCGATATTTCCGAAAAGGCCTACTTTGGTCTACCCTGACCTATGTTAACAAAAATTCCTCTGAACCAATGGTAAAAAATTCGTTTAAGACTTTAATCTTAGAAGATTACAAGTCTTTATAACAGCGTTTAATTTCTTGTTTATTTGACTACCTATAAGACCTTTCCTTCATTTACTTTACTACTTGTCAAAACACTCATTTCCTTTTCCATAAAAGTTCTCAGAAAGAGGAAGATTTGGGTATTGAGGGTCTCTTAGGAAAACTTACCAAACATAAATTGTATAAAAGTTAAGAAAAAAAATCATTTGTCGAATTTTTTACGCCAAAGTTAGATTTGTATGAAAATGCTATTTGAAATGTATGTATTTATATTATTTATGTTGTTGTTATGTTAAGGTTATCTTTTGTCATGAAACCTGTTGCTCATTAGCCGTTCGAAATCGGAATAGGGACGGTTCAGAGTTTTAAGTAACTAGGTCCTGGTGCTCTTTGAGCTGTTGCACCACCAAATTTATTTATTTATTTTATATTTACGTTTATATGCTGCGTAATGGAAATTCAACTAGTGTGCGGCAACGATACCATGAGCCTTATGCTAACCGACGACTTTCTATTGAAGGAGTATTTGGAAATACGTATCGTAGACTTCGAGAAACGGGATCAGTTTCAAATACACGACCATATTCAAAAGCTGAGTTCCACAAGTACGAAGAATTTCCCCTGATGAAATAATACTAGAAGTTGTTACAACTGATGCATCAGACGGTTAGCTTAGCAATAAAATTTCTAATATGCTGCACGGAGAAAATATTTACCTATATCACCATACAAGTATTGAAGAACTGTTTCTCGATGATTTATAAAAGAGGAAAAGTTTTCTAAGTGGTTGCTGCAGCGAAGCTTGGATGACACTGAGTTTATTAATAGAATTCGTTGGATGGATGATTAGATCACAAATTTTTACAATCTTTATATATTCGCTGCGGATAATGCACGCAAAAGAAGACAGTCATTATTTCAACAGAAATTCAGCATCAATATGTGGGCAGGTGTAATTGGAAACAATTTAATCGGTCTCTTCAAACTACCACCACTGGCGAATTCCAAAACTATCTGGAGTTCTTGCGAAGCGATTTACCAGAACTATTTAACCAGATGGTGCTCCAGCACGCTATACTCGGGAGATTAAGAATTGGTTAAATGAAGAATATGGTAATCGTTGGATAGAAGCAACGGATCAATTCCCTGGGATTTTTTTTTTTTTTTGGGAAGAATAAAACAAAGTAACAACCTTAAGAGACTCTCTTCGAGCCGTAATGGCCTCCTTTTTATTTATTTTCTCATTATCCCTCAAGTGCGCGCAAAATTATAAAAAATAAAATGCAATTATAAGTCCTTAGTGGTTTCATAAAAAAATAATCTTTTATATACAAAATTTTAAAAACATTTTTAAGATAAAAATTTGGTACGCCAACTTAAGGTTTTTATTATTGTACGAATAAAAATTAAATTATAAAAAAAAAATATTGAGCGGTTTTTGAGATATCGAATTTTTCAAAAAAAGCAGTTTTTTTTTTAAATTCAAAAAATAGTTTTTTTTATGTTTTGAAATGCAATATTTTATAAACTTTTTAAAAGCTACTCTACAAGAAATTTAATTAAGATCCGTTATGTCGATGATGCGAAATTCAAAATTTGAAAAATATGGTTCTATGGTTCGAGTAGGTACAGTCAGAACTTGGCCCCAGATGCTTGTTTATCTTTGGAAGAAGGGTATCCACTCCCTTCCAGCCGGTGCAAGACTTAGATTCCTAAACAAACCAACTCCACATTGCTACCAAATGTTTCATCGTTGGTCTTGTCTTCGGAGTACGAGTCAGGCATCTCCATGCTGTTCCAAATTTGCACTGTAAAGGCAGTACCACCTTTGGTTCGAATCTAATTATCTATCTATTGTGGTTACAATAGCCAATCGCGTGTCTTGATTGGTGTAACCACAGCCACCTCGATCTCTCTTTACAGAGGGCATACCCAGTGACAGTGAGTCCAAGGTTTTAACACCATGGGGGCTCTAATTAGCGGGGATATCCAGACAAACTCACTATCCAATTAGGGTATTTAGTTCTTATTATGAAGTTATTTTAGAAATACCTACAATAATATGACATGCGCTCAATAAATTAAGCAAATGGAGAAAAACCCCGTGGTGCAGACCATAGCTGACCGAAGCCAACCACAATCTGCACCGATATTTACGATTAGTCTTTTCTTTTTCCCTTTGATGTCGCTTTAATTTATGTTTGGCCGTGACTCCTATAGTCACATTGAGTTTTCTTAGCTGTCTAAATCCCCAACAAGCCGGAAAAAAAACGTAAGCCTCCCCACTACGACAAGGTTAAACTCATCGGGGAGGTAGTATGTACAGTCAGTAATATCTTAGTTTCAATTTTTTTTTTTATTAAATTATAGACCTTTAAATTCGAAAGAAAGAAAAAATTATCAAAATTTTTGGCGCCGTTTTATAGAAAAACACGATTTTTGAAAACCATTTTTTAACATTTGTGTGTTAGGTTCCGTTATTTTTAGGTAAAATAAAATTTGTTTTCTCACATCTTGTAAATTATATTGAGGAACTTTTATTTATCAAGAATACGAAAAAATCTAGCATGGGGTTTTCGAAATATTGAGTTTTAAAAAAAAAATTAAAACTTTTTTTAAAAATCAAAAAAAAAATTAAAATTTGAATACAAATTTTCAAATTTTCGAGGAACCTTAGCATCAAAAAAATGATCAAAATCGGTTGCACCTTTCTTGAGAAAATGAAAAACAAAAAAATGGTTCCAAGGCGGGTACCATTAATAACCACTTTTCGGAAAATTTTGTTCAACGATTATCTAGCTTTAACTAAATAAATTTTTTTTGTATCTGTCTTTTTTAATCTGTTCAACAGTTTTTGAGAAAAAAAAATTATTTATAAAATTTCGAAAAAAAAATCGTATGGCAGGTACCGTTATTTTTGGTCTTAAAAAAAAACAAAGAAAAAATTTGTGGGGGGGGCAAATAAACATACTTTCTACCAAGCTTAAAGGAAATCGGCCGAACCGTTTAGGTTGTAGTCGAAAAGACAGACAGACATAATTGCGAGACCCACTTTTTTGGTCTTCGCTATGTCAACTTTGATCAAAATCTCGAGTTCGATTTTTTTACGAATGCATAATAGTACATAGATACCCATAAGTCGCAAGTAAAAATGAGGTCAGTATGGAAAAATGTGCTCAATTTCAAACAACTCCACGAAAAGTGGTGTCGATTACACGACAAATCAATCCAACATGTGAAAAGACGTGGATTACGTCACACATTGATTTTGCTTTGCGATTAAAAGGATGCACTTTATTGATACTGGTAGACCCAATTTTTAAGTGGCTGGAGGTCAAAATAATATGCTACATGATGTCAGCTGAAGTAACAAATAATCTGCGGCAAATTATGCAACAATTTTAAATCTCCAACGGCCTTAAATACAATACCACAACCCCTCATCTCCCATTAATCAACGGCCAAGCGGAGCAACACACTACCGTCAATATAACCTCGGGTAAGACCCGAGCAGAGATTTTACTAGGCGTCGACTTCTAATAAATCCTTAGAATAAATCTTTTTAAGTAGTAGAGATTTTGTCGACCGAAGAACAATCTGAAATTGCAGTAGAAAAAACACCATCATAGCACTCACCACTCCCTATTCCGTTACCAGACACGAGATACGAATCTGAACATTTCAAACATTCTATTAAAATAATATAATTATTTACATCGCATAATTTATTATAAATATTTTCGGTATTCGGTTATAGTTTTTGATTATTATTTCATGGAAAAAATCTTCAACTCAATTAGTTTTTACGATCCGTTAAAAATTTTAATATTATTTTTTAATTAGTGGAAACATGTATATATATATTTTTCAATTAAAATCGCAATGGAGTTTATTTTGTTAAGTTTTAAATTACGAAATATCATAATCATCTTCCAAGATTTCAACTTTGTCAATCTTACCCTTAAAAGGATAAAAAGGAAAAACTTGCCAGTCGGTGAGGTTGACGTTACAGAATCATGTCACTGAAATATGTACATATATAACAATCAGTCAAAGATATCATAATATATTTCACTCTCAACTCGCGTAGAGGAAAGAGGAGTATAACTTCAAAAATTAAATGTCGTTCCTCGGGATGAAAGGTAAGATGAGGTTTGTTTTTAATTAAAAACTGTTCCATATTCTGTATTCAATTTTCTTAAAAGTTACAACCCCTTTTCGAAATTTGATAATCTTGCTTTTATTTGTTTAATAATTTAAAATCATACACCCATACATCGTACAAATACATGCACAAAAAAATCAATCATTTTTGCTGATTATTATGTTTGAATTTCAGTTAAATAGCAGCTTGGTTAACTGGCCTGGAATTATATACTGTTTGAGTTTTAACCGAACTTAATTTATTTAATAAATTGTGTTGATGACCAAGATATAACATTCTGTTTAAACGAAGTAAATACGAGTATCAACTTAATTAATTTTGTCTGTTGCTTTTGTATCTGTCATAAAAAAAAACTTCCATACTCAATATGTCGAAAAACCAACGACTTAATCCTCTTCCTTATCCAACCCAGTACACTATTGATATTTATTACTTCACGTTTGAGTTAGCGTATCAAGCAACTCACATCCATTCTATTTCACCACCTTGCTAACCAAAAGCAACCCTCTGTATCTGCAGGAGTTCCACCACCCATCACCCAGAAATCAATGCACCACATTTTAAGTTACCATCCTTAGCTCCAATCCCCAAACTACAAACCACACTACCCTTACGTTTCTTGCTGTCCAATCCGGATCGCTTGTACATCGGCATCCAGGAATAATGGCACTATCCAAGCGTTTCGATGAATTGAATTGATGGAATTTAAGGATGCAATTTGGGTGGCGTCGAGGGGGGCAGCAATACCATGAAACAGCACCCATTTACGCCCGACCAACCTGTCTCCTGTCAAATATCCTGTGATCGTTGGTTTCCTCTCCACATTTTGGTTTTTGCAACAAAAAAAATCAAATACTGGTTATGGAGAATGATTGGATTCTTTTTTTCCATCAAACCTCGTCGTAAATGTATCGGATTTGATAAGCAATCGTGTTTTTTCTGTTTTCAAGTACACGTTGTGGAATAGTAAAAAGTTAGTCATAGCCGCGTTCCAACACCGACTCTATAAAATTGTGTCCACACCATTTTTTCCGGTAGTAGCAAAATTTAATTTTATTCCATTGCCTGTGTCCTATCAAATGAAGATATTAGAACATTTTCTACCTTGAAGAAGAAAGTACAAAAAGTCGCGACCAGTAACTCCTCGTGATCGATGTGGAGTGTAGGTGGGTGTTTGCCATAGCTTGTCTATCCAAGTGTTGGCCGTTTTTGATTTATATGCTTTTAATTGACAGTGAAATATTGCACATGTACGCTTGGTGCTATTGGCCATTTCGCCATTTCTGCGATGATTCAAAATTATACCCGTAAAGTGAGCTTTTGTTTTTGTTTTTATTGGCGAAAGGATAGAAAGCCGGAAAATTAGTGAGCTTATAGGTAGCTGACTAGCAGGTAGTTGCCAATACCGAAACTATCGTATCAATGTATGGTCGTCGTTACAAGCACAATTCATTAACTGCTGAGCAACCTGAATGACAGTTTCGGAGAAAAAAAACTGACGTTATTTTGTCGTTGAGAATTTGAAAAAATGTGATGATTCCAACTATAATAGTTATTGTTTTTTTTCGAATTATTTCTAATTTATTAGAAGATTCTTTATGGTAAATTTACCTAATCATCGGAGATTTGACGAATTCTGTGCATATGCATACATACATTTACCCATCCTTAGAATATTTAGTCATATTAATCACAATAGTCGTACGTGAAATTTGAAATGAATGAAAATTTAACTAAAAGTTTTGGCAAAATATATTTTTCCAAAAAAGCCAGTAATGTCAGCTTCTGCAGACTAATTTAGATTGTCAGAAAAAAACGTTTTGTAGTTATTTTTTTTCTCACACTGTCCCAACAGATATAAAAAAACGAATTCGAAAAATTTCATTTAGTTAAAGCTAGGTAATGGTCGAAAAAAAATTTTACAAAAAATGTTTAGTTTTGGTAGGCCCCTTAGAACCATTTTTTATTTTTGATTTTCTCAAGAACGTTACAACCGATTTTGATAATTTTGTATTCTAAAGCTTCCAAAAAAGTCTGAATATTACTGTGTATTTAAATTTTCAATTTTTTTTTAATTTAAAAAAAAAACCAAAATCAGTTTTTCAAAAGTATTTCGAAAACCCCATGTTCGATTTTTTTAAACTTTATAAATAAAAATTTCTTAATATAATCTACAATATGTGAGTAAAAAAATTATTTTACCTAAAAATATTGGTATACCCACCATACAAATGTTAAAAAATGGTTTTCGAAAATCGTATTTTTCTCAAAAACGGCTCCGAGCATTTAAATAAATTTTTTTTTTTTCGATTAATTCTTACGATCTATAAATAATTTAATAAAACCATTTTTTTTTATATTATAATTTTTTTTTAATATATTACTGACTGTACCTATCATAGATAGATTTTTTCGAATTTTGAATTTCTCATTATCGGCATAACGGATTTTAATGAAATTTTTTTATAGAGAAGCTTCTGAAAAGTTTAAAAAACATTTCATTTTAAGACTAAGAAAAAATCTATTTATTTTTTCTTGAAAATTTTTATAACGCAAAAACGGCTTAATATTTTTTTTTGGAAATTTATTTTTTATCCGTACAGTAATAAAAACTTTAAGTTGGCGTACCAAAATTTTGTCTTAAAAATGTTTTAAGAATTGTGTATAAAAAAGCTTATTTTTTTAACAACCCACTATAACAACTTATAATTTTTGTTCTGGCATAAACTAATATTTGTTATTTTTAGCTCTAACTACGAAAGGAAATGTTTTAGCCGCTTAAAAAATGAATTTTATGCTTATAAAGAGTTTTTCTCTAATAACATTCGTTTTTAAAATTCTTAGTCTTTTACAAAAGAGTAAGTTCGTGCGAACCAGTCGTGCATTTTATTTATTTTTAGAATCGCATATAGAAGTTGGAAGGTGGTGCGGATGTAGATTGCTATATTCTCAGTAGAACCAACTCAAAATTATTGTCGTGTAAACGAGTCACTCAGAGCGATGAAAGTTTTAAATTTAACAATTTTTTCGAATGAAGATATTGTTGAATGTATTCTGTCGGTTAAGCTTAATATTACAAGAATGGTTTTAACTGACCGTCAATATTGTGTGTCAGTTGGCCACAGAATGTGACCATTCCTAAAAATAACAGTTGGTTTTGAACAGGGATCTGTTATTGGACGTTTGTACTTTTCTACGTAGTAATGTTTTATTTATACATTTATTTAGCTAAGAACTTATTCTTAGACTAATTACAATTATTATTCTTTTTATGTTTTTATAATATTTGAATTAATGGAGGAAATCACAATCAATATGTATACAGCAAAGAAAGGTTCATGTTGACCCTAAATTTAAAAGCTAAAGTTCATAATCATTATCATAATACAAATATCATTAATAAATAACACAAATAATACAGGGCCAATGTGGCTTCCTTAGACACTTTGTTTTTGAACAGCACACATTGAGTTCTATTTACGAGATAGAATTTAAGCCACAATAAAACCACTTGGGAAAATCAATACGACTTAATTTAGTTATCAAATTGAAAAGATTAACATGCTCAAACGCACAGGCTTCATTATAATATATTATGATTTCCACTGCTTCGGAAAAACAGCGTTTTTTAATGATAAATTAAAGAAATGATATGGACGTTTTTTTCTATATGCATGTAAAAAACAGAACAACATCTATTGACATCACAATCCAAGAACATAGTATCCCAGTCATACGATTGGAAAAGTTCTTGAAACAACGACTCATTAACTTTTTTCGAAGTCCAGCTTATAAGAGTTTGAAGTTATTTGAGGCGTTTTATAGTTGTCTAAATAATATTTTTAACATCGATTGGAGAATGATGCTCAGATTCAGCTAACAGGAACTTATCAGATTTTCTGATATGGTTGTTTGCAGATTATGTGCTGCTTTTTCGTATTTGTTCATTAACTAATGATGTAAATGTCAATGGGAATTTGAGCATCTAGACATAACCTTTCACTTTATCCGGTGAAGTCAAAAACATTTCAAAAACTAGGAGAACTGCGAAAAATTCGGGCCAGTTTTTAATGAAAAGTGTAGAGTGATGGCCTTCGTTTACTTTGGTGTTCACAAAGATTTATTCCATCTGCTGCAAAAATGTTACTTATAAAGAACTTTACTCTTGCAAATCCTTACATACCGCTGCGAAGTATTCTGGTAGTGCAGATCACAACACAAAAAACAAACTATAAGTATCTTATAATAATTAAATCCGAAGATGTAAAAAAGTTTGTGAGAGATGTATTCGAGCTTAGGACGGATATATGTATGGTTTGTATATTGTAGTCAGATCGGATGGGGAAAAAAATTTCTTGCAACGACCACGGAAACCCAAATATCTTGCAGAATTTTTGGGTATTTCAAGTGTGTGATGTTTCCATGGAAACTCATTCCTGGCCTTGCTGGAACCACATGTCGTATAGGTCCTTATGGTTCAATTTAGACCGTAAAAAATTGGTTATTATCGTTCTGTGGCACTCGCCATTGACGGTGACCGCCTCACTATCGTCGTTTTTGAAAAAGTAAGGACTAATGACGCCGCCAGCGCCCAGCCCGAAATCCACACCAAACGGTAACTTTTTTATATTCCATTGTCACCGGGTGAGCATCTAACATACAGCAGTTCTGCTAATATTAGAAAATGTGCCTCGTCACTTAAGATGATTTTTCGACCAAGATGAACAAATGCATTAAACAAACGGCGGCGTTGTCTTTATGGTAATGAGCTTCGAGCTCCTGGGCCAGTTGGTTCTTTTACGAGTGTAGGCCCATGTCCCTACGCAAAATTCGCCAAGTTGAAGCCTTCGAAAGCCCAAGTTTTCTTCCACCACGAGGAATCGACTGCCTCGGGTTCTGCTGTGCACTTTCTCGGATCGCGGCGATGTTCTCGGCCGATATTGCGTTCTTTTGACGTTTGAATGTTGGCTGATTGTCAATAGCCACCACGTCTACCGTGCAACGCATCCAACGATTCGCATTAACGAACACTCATTTTATAATAAAATCTTATCATTTGGACGTGTTATTCAATTGTAACTTGCCATAGTGATTTGGTATCAGTAACTGAATGACATACAACAGATTTGACAGATGTCAGCAGAACAACATGGCCGCCACAGGCTGCCAAAATCTATCCGCACCAATTGTAACATATTCATAACATATTTAACACTCGATAATATAAATTCGTACAAACCAGCCTGCCAAATAAAATCAATTTGACTTGACCTCATAAATTATTCACGAACTACTTTAATGTGATGTTGAATAAAAAATGTTTTTCAAATATATCTCAATTATATTCATATTACTCTCCATTCTCCAACTTGTTGCACTTGATACTTGCATCGCAATCCAACAAACTTGCACAGAAAATAGTCGCAAAGTGTTCTTCCAATACCTGCAATCCACATAATACCTTCGCAGGTACATCTATGCGAATATACAGCAATAGCAAAATAAATCCATAGAAATAAATCCGTATGAGAATGTAATAAATATAATACAAGGACGCCTCTACTATTGAACACTTCAAAAGTCCCGGCATCGCATTTAAAATATGGTTTCCGGATGCATGATGGTGCACATGCAGACATAAAATTCTGTCGCGATCCATTGCAGTCGTTGATGGCAATAACGCTAGCGATAGCTGTAGACAAGGATCAACTTTTTGAGTAATAGTAACGTTATTCTGAAGTGGTAGAGATTTCGTTTTTTCTAACACCAGTAGAATCTGACACTACCCCAACGCGCTTCATCTCATGCCATCATCATGAGCACCATCGCAACATCATCATCATCAATCATAAATCAGCCACCGAAAATTGATGGAAGAATCATCCTTTTCGGTTGGGATGTTTTTGGATTTCTCTCAACGATCCCCTTTTGAAAGCATTTGCGGAATGATAGCAATTGTTCCTTTTGCAATTTTAGATTTTTCCATATAGCTGAATATTAAAGTAATCCCTGGCGGCTTAGCTACTGCTCCATCGCAAGGGAATTTTCACGTGAATGATTGCCTGCGGTATAAACGGCAAATTACGGAAGTAAGTCGAAGTACGAAATGAAAGGTATAACGCAAATTTAATGCAAATGTCGGGCAATGAGCATAAGCGAATATATATATGTATATGTACACAATAGGAATATATCTAGATATGTGTGAATATTTATGAGAAATCAATTTAAAATGACCCAACCCAATGGATACTACTTGACGCTCACGAGTGGTAATTGTTCGTTTTTATGTTGCTGCAATTGAATTGTAAAATTACATCATGAAGATCATTATCTCTGCAAGCATTATACAAATAAAAGAGAGAATGTAATGCAATGTTTGTATGTACAAAATAATAGCAATGTATGCAATTTTCAGCTTTTGGGAAATGAGCAATTGTGTGGCTTAGCCAATCGGTTCCAGAACTCGTTTTAATCCCTGTTCGTTAATAGTTGTTCCTAAGGAAAATCTTTTTGGTTTCGATGAGTCATTACTCGGCTTAATGCAAAATAAAGATGTTACAATCTTTGTGTGTATATTTCTTTGTACTAAAACACTTATTTTATTTATGTTATTTTTACTTGCGATATAGGGCAAGTTTTGCATTTGGAAAGAAAAAGATTTTGATCAAATTCGACATTACGATGATAGAGAACACCAAGAAAGTGGGTTCCGTAATTTCGTCTGTCTGTTTGTACACATATATGTATGTCTGTACCTCGACCCAGCGATTTTCTTTAAATATTGTATTTAAGGTTGTACGGTGGTTCTATAGAGGTTGATATGAAATTTTCTTTTATATCCAAAACTCATGGTACCTGCCAAACAGCCGTTATAAAAAATCTTATTTATCTCGAAAACGGCTCTAACGATTTTGATAGAAAAAAGTTTGATACGGACTAGTTTTTGGTCCACAAAACTTTAAGGAAAACATTAGTAACAGTACCTGTCGTAGAACTGTTTTATTGATTATTGATTTTCACATTAACGACTATAACGTTTTTGATCAATATTTTTGAATAGGAGCTCCTTTGAATTTAAAATAATATTTTATATGCAAATATTCAAATAAATATTTTTTGGATTTTCAATTTTTTACATTTAAACATTTTTCTTCAACTAAATAAATGTCTTTATATTCATAAAAACTAAAATTCATGACTGGGTCGCATGAACTTGCTCCTATGTAATAGACTAAGAATTTAAAAAAACTAATGTTATTAGAGAAAAACTGTTCATAAGCATAAAATTAATTTTTTAAATGACTAAAACAACTTCTTTAGTAGTTGGAGGTAAAATAGGATGCCATGTGATTTATGCAAGAACAAAAATTATAAGTCTTTGTAGTAGTTTAAGCGTAAGTAAGTAGTGTAAGCTTTTATACAAAAAAAATTTTAAAACATTTTTAAGAAAAAAAATCTGGTACGCCAATTTAAAGTTTTTATTATTGTTGGAATAAAAATTGAATTTAAAAAAATATTGAGCTGTTTTCGAGATATTGAATTTTCCAAAAAAGAAAATATATAGATTTTTTTTTTCAAAATTCAAAAAAAAAAATATTTTTCATAAAGTTTTGAAATGCAATGTTTTTTACCTTTTTAGAAGCTTCGTTCCGTACATATCATAAATAATAATTTTTTGGTAATTTTTTTTCAATCATTACCTAGGTTTTGATTTTTTTTAAATCTGTGTGGAAAGTTTTTGAGAAAAAAGAATATTTTTAAAATTTCGAAAAAAAATCGTATGTCCAGGTACCGTTATTTTTGGTCTTCAATAAAAGAAAAAAACATCCGGGGGGGGGGGAATTAAAACCCATATCTACCAAGTTTGAAGAAAATCGGCCGAGCCGTTTAGCTGTAGTCGAACAGACAGACAGACAGAATTGCGAGACCCTCATTTTTTGTCTTCGCTATCATCGTAAAGTCAATTTTGATCAAAATCTCGAGTTCCATTTTTTTACGAATACATAACTTACCTTATAGTACCTACATATAAGTCTCAAGTAAAAAAGTAGTCAGCATTGTAATATCTTTCTTAACTTTAAAACGAAAAAAATATCGTGGCCGCTGTCGCTGTTTTCATCACACTCGTTGTCATTGTTGCATTTGTAAATTAGCCTTTAAGCTAACCTTCAAGGGGTTAGCTTTAAGGCTAATAAGATGTTACTAAAGAAACTTAAAGAATCGCTGTAGCATAAGCTGTCATGTAATCTGTCTGTCATCTCACTTATATAGCAATATTCGTGTATGATAGTTTAGCAGGTCTCTAACCTAGCTGTCAGGAAATATTTGTTTTTCTTTTGAAATTTGATTGGTATTTTTTTCGTTTGGTACTTAATTATGAGTTTGAACTAGCTAGCTTCAATAAAAAAAAAACGCTAAAAGTGTCGGACGATCCCCTATGTCATCTTAAATGCAGTTCGTAGAGTGTGGCAAAAGTTAAAGTTGACTTAGTTTTTGCTGCAGCTACTTTTGTTGCTAAAACTGCAGCTTCACATTATAGCACTGTTTACTTTTTCCCTACCTTACTGCCTTAACAGGACCTAGGACCTGCTGCTACAGCTACATTATTATGTCCGGATTTATTATTATCAACGGATTTTCTTAGGAAAGAAAATGAATGCGTTCAATATTTAAACAATTTTATATTGAGGAATGTATTCAGCACAAAATAAAATTATTATAAAAAGAGGCGCAGAAATTGAAAAAAAAAACCACATTTGCATAATTTAATAAAAATGGATACAAAGGGACAAAGCTGAAAAAAAGAGCCAAAAGGACATTTAGAGTCACGAAGGTAGCCCTGCTTTAGGTATCCGATATGGCTAAGATGTGTTCTGTTTTAATGTCTAGATCCGGAACGGTCGTTTAGGTCCTCCACCAGTGGCCAAACTAAATAGAAATCTTTATTTATTTAAACGCGTCACATGATTCATTATTTAAACAATGGGATATCGCGTGCTTCAAGCGATTTACATACAAATATGTATTTATCAAGGTGTGTAAGCCTCTGGACCTGCGGGGGTGCATTCGCATATTTTTTCAATACATATAGGTACTCGTACATTCATTACCTTTTTTTAATAATTAGCTTCCATTTGAAGACAAATTTTCCACATAACAGGAAATAGGCAATTTATGTCAGTTCTTATGTAACTTCTTACCCCCAAGCATTATTAATCTCTCACAACAAGATACAACTTTTCTATAGAAGAATAGTTGTCGATATTACAGAAACCTGGTCAAACGGCACCGATACGTGTGAAAATTCTCTTAAAATATTATCATAGTCAATTTTCGTGGGTATTGTTAATCCTTTAATAGAATTACAAATACGCGCGCCTTCCATTGAATTTTGGCCATGGTAAACGTATCCAAGCTGACTTTACCTTAGCTTCTGTGCGCAAGGTTATTCTTTGCTTTATTGCCATTCCTTCTGCTATAAAATTAATTCTTTTTATTTTCACCCTCCTTCTTAGGAATTTGAATTTGGATATAGTATATTTTGGATGCTAGCTGAGATGACAGCAGCTTCTTTCGAAAAGGACACTCCACCGAGATCACAGAAAATTAAGGAAGAGCACCAGAAGAAGAAGAAGCATTTTTATCATAACATCCCTTAGTTCGCGAACTACATACTTCTTGCATATAAAATCCTTTTCTGTTATTTGCATGTCTGATAAAATAAATTATCCTTGCGAAAGTAGCATAACACATTGCATAGTGTACTGAAGGGGCTGTTGCCAAAGAGGAAGGAACTCGGTCTAAACCTTCACTTAGGAAGAAATAACACAGGAACAGTAGATACAGAAGAATATTATATATATATATGTTGTAGATATATAGAAAGGAATGAGTATTTCTATTTCATTTCATGCGGAAGGAATTTCACACTGCAAATAGCAGTGGAATCGTTCGCGTGAGCAATTCCAACGGTGCCAGGGATTTTCACTTCACATTGAACCAAAAATAGCAGGAAAGAGAAATTCGTGCGCACCCCTTAACGAGAATTTATTATCAGACAACAATCAAGAAGTCATCAAATATACATTTTACGCTATAATTTCCACCTTTCACGTGCAAACTGAGCTGGATGGAGCTCAAGCCTGCCTGGTGAGGTGGCTGGCTGACTGGCTGGCAATGGCAATGGTGGCAGGCACAGCCTGATCACGATGACTTCAACAAAGTGCGCCCGGCAACCACCTTCTACTTTGGAGGGTAGTTTTCCTGCAAACGTGCTAGCTTTTTCGACCGCAATTGTCTGGGTTATACCGTGACGGGAATATAACTAAGAGGGGAATTTTTTACTTTGTTCTATATTTAAAATACTTGAATGGAAGCTTTTAAATTCTTTGTTCACACTAACAAAAGATTAAACAAAAATGTGTTTGTATCCAAATAGAGTAAGTCCTCAAAACACGGGCGTGCATGATTTTAATTGTGTTTTCAAACCATAATGCTTTTTGCTCATTTAATTGCCTTTTGAAACCATAATATTTTTTGTTTAGTTGATTATTATCAACAACATGTACATATATTTTAAAATATTAACAATCAAAGTTACAGTCAACATAAAAAAGAATAGGTACACAGCTACGATAAGAACATGTCCTTCGTCTTCGAAGTTCCCCTCGGGGCTTTCTATGATCCATTAGTTACAACTTGGATTAATGTACGTTGTACGTTAAGATGAACCTATAAAACCTTAATATTAACCGTTAATAGAAGCCTTAAGAGTAGCCTTATCGTAAGCTGGTATTTCTCATGAGTAGCTATCCGTTGAACTTAGGAGACAATCTTTGATGAATAAAGATTTAGTATTTTAAAATAAATTTAAATTTTAATCTAAAATTTATTTTTTTTAACAGTACGACTATTTTAAAAACAAAGTGCACACATTTTTTAAAAGATGACCCATTTATGGGCCTCAGGGTTTGGTATCAAAATAAAGCTCATTAAACAAATGAAATATTTTGAGATATTTAAGCTTGAAAGTTTGAAGTTCGCAATTCATTTCATTTTATATTTGGTGCGTTTTTTTTGGGAGGGGACTACGCAGCGCAGATTAATTGTACACGCTGAAAAACAACAAACCTAGAGGGACAATAAATAATTACGTAGAAATAGAGTGAAGGTAGAGCTTTGTTATGGTGAAAGAAGGAGGCACTCAGGGAGAGTTAAAAATGATTTGTGTTTCATGAAGGTACTCAGGCTCTATTGATGTTGTCTTTAACACTAGTTTAAAAATTTTTGGTTCATTGTAGGTACCTGAAAAAATATATATTTTCTAAACTAATTTTGGATCGCTGAAAACCAATTACTGCTTTTAAGTTGCTCTATTAGGATAGAAAATAAATCAATCAAAATGTTTTGAAGATGTCAGCTGAAAGGTAGTTTAAGCACAAGTATACTAAAATCGTACAATAAATGTAGGAGCAATGAAATAATAAGTGAAAAAAGACAATTTATGGTTTTTCTTTTTGTATTTAAAATATGTTTTATTGCGTAAACTCTTCCGATTATGTTGAGCAGCAGTCAGACATCATGGCTTCATCCCAAAATCCCTCATATCGCTTTTCCATTGTTGCGAGGTCCTTGTGAAAGCTCTCAGCTCCCAAGTTAGGGGGAAAAGAGTCTCAATGACTGCAAAAAGTGCATTTTCAGCGCGTGGAGTTACCAACGGAAATTGATGGTTTTTTGTTGCCCTTATGAAGCAAAACAGCTTTTTACTATATTTGCTTACCGCCATTCATTTGGGCCATGTTTTTTGACCAATTCATGTAAAAAAATCGAACCCGATATTTTCATCAAAGCTGATATAACGATTATAGCGAAGAAGAAAAAAGTGGGCCTTCCAATTCTGAATGTCTGTCTATCTGTTCGACTACAGCATAAATGTTTTGACTGATTTTCTTTAAATTTGGTAAATAACGTTTTTAAATTTTTTTTTTTGGATTTTCAAAAAAATTAAAAAACTTTTTTTTAAACTCCATATATCGAAAACCCCTTACTCGATTTTTTAAGCTTAGCAATTAAAAGTTTCTTAATACAGTCTACAAGATGTGAGACAATTTTTTATTTTAACTAAAATTAACTGTATCCACCATAAAAATGTTAAAAAATGGTTTTCGGAAATCATATTTTTCCCGAAAGTGGAACGTCTAGTACAAAATTCCGGACATTGAGTGATTTTTTGTTTTCATTATTCGAAATATTTTTTATTTGATATGCATAGAAAATTGTCGCCTCTTATACATATAAAATAGTTTTTTTCTGTACACTCTTTAATTTTAAAATAATAGGGACTCAAAGATGCAGTATTTTTTAAACCAAAAAAAAATGGAATTTTTTTATAATTTGTTTTTTCAGATCCTTTTTATGTTTTCTTTTCGAAATAAATTTTGTAGGCATGCAATTAGTTCATTTAAGCTTAACAATTAAAAAAATCCTTGAAACAAAATTGTTTTAACCTTAAAAAAACTGTTTTTGTAAGTATTTTTAAAAACTTCTAATTTCAGGTTTGAAGATGATTTTAAAAAATGCTCGGTTTTTGGGTAGTCATATTTTCAAAAAATTGGATCCGACCGCATCCGACCCCGCTTCCTAGAGGGTTTTTAAAAATCTCCCTTAGAGCTGAGAACTCTTAAATAAAATAAGTTTGTTAATTGGAGAAGGGGGTAGGGGCATCTTTGCATTGTAAATAATAATAACTAACATTAAGAAATCTATAACTATGAAACAGTGCATACATTGACATGAAAGAAATAGGAAGGGGTGGGGGATTCTCCTTTTATCAATTAAATCTTATTTGCTCTGGTTAAAGAGATTTTGTCTTTAGGTTATCATTATTTGTTATAGACTTAATGGCAAAACAAAGTATGGCTCTCATGCTAACGGTTATTTTTTCTCTCTTAATTAAAAAAAACATGTAATCATGTGATTTTATAATAATGAATGCCACTTTTGTTTAGTTTTTTTTTTTTAACAAAGCTATCGTCTAGTACACAAATAATTTTGAAGCCTTCTTTTAAGTTAAAATGGTTGTGTTTACTTACTAAGATTTTGTCAACGTTTTAAAGGCTAACGGGCGTGACTTAACTGACTATAAATATTGTTATCCAAACAGCGAAAGTAAAATCTCGGGAAAAAAATTGGACTTGTTTGAATTTTTTCGAAAGTTTTGTTTGTAGCTGGAAAATGGATTTGCAGAATGCAATAACAATAAAATGGGAAAAAAACAGTTTAAAACGTGGTTTGAAACAGAATGTAACAAAATAACCTTTATAAAACCACCCCCATCAACCGCTAACAACACTAATGAACAGTTTGATAACTTCAGTGAGCGACAAAAACAGGTGTAAGGCCCAAGCTTTACCTCAAAGTACGCTTCTTTTAGCCGAAAAAATGAAGCTGAAAGGTGAAGTTAAGCTTAATGCTTCAAAAGTAATAGATTTTTTAATAAAATACCATGAAAAGGCAAAAGAAATTTTTTATAAACATATATTAGCTAGAACAATATTTAATACAAATAACATTCATATTTAAAAAAAAAAGTCCAAAAATGCACATCAAACTTTTAATATGAATTCAGAGCAGTACATATTAATTGTTCTTCCTCCATAAAATTAATTTTATTTGCCTAAAGCTAAGATTTGAAAAGTTTTAGGGGTTATGTTAATTTTTTTCTTGAAAAATTGCTCATCTTTTCAGAGTTTTTAAAATATAGTATGAAACTATAATTTTTCAAATACAAAATAATGAAAACCGTTCAAAATCCATCCATTATTTCAAAAGTTACAGCCCGATGACCACTTTCTCATGTTTTCGTCCTACTGTGCCGGCGCGGCGGCGTTCTTTCTATCGATTAATTTTTATGGTTTATACTCGTAATTCAATACAAAAATTTTGAAATTAAGATATTACAGGCTGTACTTACCATAAAACCATTTTTTCAAATATTGAATTTCTCACTATAGTCGTAACGGATTTTGATGCCATTTTTTATAGAAAAGCTTTTAAAAATTTTGAAAAACAATGGATTCCAAAATTTAAAAAAAAAATATTTTGAAAAAAAAAAATAAATCAATTCTTTTTTGGAAAATATGATAACTCAAAACGAGATCAATATTTTTTTAAAAATGACATGAAATTCTGCTTCTATCTGTCGCTACAAAAAGAGTTTAAAAAATTAATTAATCTGTATTCACATAATCACCTGGTTAAGGGCCATTTTTGGGGCGTGATCCTTTCCTTTAATCCCTTGAGAAATTATCCTTCCACCAGATCCGTAGGAGCATTTGGCTCGTTGCAACGTCTGGTAGATGAGTTTGATAGGTCAGTGGCTGGTGTATACATATGTCCGATTGGTTGGTCAGTATTGCTGAATAAGTAGAACAGACTGTCCGTTTACTCAAGATGAGCTTGCCAATCTCATGGAGAGGTGTTCCCATCAACTCACTGAGGATCGTGTTCACCGCAGGAGAGCCAATCGCTCATTATCCGTTTGTTGCTGCTCCTGCAAGAAACACGTACATCGTTCATTCGTTTTATTTTGTTCTAACACTTTATCGTCCGTGACTCTTTTCATGTGTTTTGACTGTGGTTAGAGGCGATTTTCAGTCTCGTGGTGGTCGGCTTGATAGAGCTTAGGAATTTTCAGGCCATTTATTAGCGTTAATAAATTTCAATATGTTTTTGCTTGGAATGTCAGGGAGTTCCTTATCTTTTTCTTATGGTAACTCAGTTGGTTGTGACCGGCGCGCCAGTGATGCACACGAGAATAGACAGAGACTCAGTTGGATGATAAAGTCTGTCTTCTGTTTGCTGAAACTAGGTCATTAGTTTGCTGGTTATAAGACAGGTATCGAGCGAGTTCCATCTGTTGTTTTTTGTAGCTAGAACTTCACCCTTGAATAAAACAGGGCGGGATCTGAACTTTTGTGTATGCCTGATTAAGATCAAGTGCTGATCCTATTCCTGCCAGCTAGTCAGCGCTTTCATTACCTGAGACTCCACTGTGAATGGATGACTTGCTTCATTACCATATCCTTGATGACATCCCAGTAGAAGTAAATGACGAAATCAGCGATACATTTAAAAGCTAATAGTCTTTTCACACCAAACCCAAAGCGGTGATTTCGGCTAAATAATTTCGAAAACTCATAAAGCATTCACACCAAACATTTACACGTTTTCGTTTGACATTTAAATTTTTTGAGAAAAAATTGTCAAATTTTGTATTGAGACCATAATTCAAAGTTAAAAATTTAGTTGTGCTCATCTTATTTTTGAAAACCAATTAAAACTGATTTTTATACACTGAAACAAATATGAAGTTTTTGTTAAAGTTGTTATCCTAAGCCTCTATCATGAGAAAAAAAATTAGTTTTATTTTGTTCATAAAATATGGCCATTTTAACGGATCTCATGCAATCGCGTCTCCTTTTCGGCCCAAAGTTCGAGGGGAAGTTCTTCATCCTCAGTCGCCCACAACTTCCTTTTTTTTGTGCCATGTTCTGAAAAGAAAGAAGATTGTGTATTATTTTTTTTTTTTTTTTTTTGAGAACCTGCATTTATAAACAAAATGCAAAATGTATCTTCAAAAGGCTAGAAGTGGAACTCGGGCAACACCAACCGGTGGAGCAAGCAGGATTTCGATCAGGTTTCTCAACTACAGATCACCTTCAGGCAGTCAATCAAATCATCGAAAAAAGTGGAGAATACCGACTACCTGTATATTTCATTTTTATTGATTTTAAAAAGGCTTTCGATACAATTAACCAGGACTTCATGTGGAATGCACTACTTAACCAAGGCATTAGTAACCGCTGGGTAAAAATTTTTAAAAAAATCTATGATTCTTCCACTGCACAAATAAAAACAGAAATCTTTGGAGAACCATTTAAGCTACAAAGTGGAACTAAGCAAGGGGACCCAATATCACCACCTTTCTTCGCAGCTACCCTAGAAGAATGTTTTAGAAAACTTGATTGGGAGCATATTGGCATTAAAATCAATGGAAAATATCTTTCAAATTTGCGATTTGCTGATGATATTATTTTGATGAGTAATAATCCTGAAGATCTTCAAAAGCTGATTAATGAACTTACTGTCGAATGCTATAAGGCAGGTCTTCAGGCAAACGAAAACAAAACAAAAGTCATGACAAATACAACCAGAACACCTATTTATATAAATGGAGAAATAATAGAATATGTAGAGGACTTCATATATCTAGGACAGTTAGTTTCATTTAACAGAAGAGAGGAAAAAGAGATATCTCGAAGAATAACAAACGGATGGAGGCAATTTTGGGAAGTGAAACCTATGTTGGACTCGAATATTTCAAACGCTACCAAAAAATACATTTTCGATTCAACAGTTTTACCAGTTTTAACATATGGTTCCCAAACATGGACGAACAACGTTATGATCAAAAGTAAGCTTTCAACAACTCAAAGGGCAATGGAAAGATCGATGTTAAGAATAAGAAGATCTCAGCGAATAAGAAACGTCAACATACGCTCTTGGACAGGATTCGAAGATGTTGTTTGGAAGACAAGAAAGCTGAAATGGGATTGGGCAGGGCATTTTATGCGAAAGTCAGATGACAGGTGGTCAAAAGAATGTACGGAGTGGACACCACTTAGCGGTACTAGAAGAGTCGGACGTCAATCAAAAAGATGGAGAGACGAGTTACATGCTTTCGACAGACTTTGGTTTCAAAAAACGCACAACAGAAATGAATGGAAATCAATGGGGGAGGCTTTTGCCCGTGCATAAGTGTATTTTTATTTTATTTATTTTAAATATTTTGTTAATACAAATAAATTTAGTTTATATAAATGTTAATATAAATATAATGAAAAATGAAAAAGAAAATGTAATTTAATATTAAGGCAGAACAGCTAATAAATAATAATAAAAATAATAATTTATAAACAATGGGCCGTACCAACAATCAAATTAAGAGACGACTTTAATATTTGAGCGAAATGAAGTATTATTTAATGGACTCTATATAACTGCGTTTTTGGAATTTCCGTTGACATCTCGTCAGCTGTTTTTAGTTTCCTTCGAAAGCATCCTGTAGGGGTCTCTTTTGAGTTTTGATAGGCGCTGAATATTGAAGTTGTGTTTGTATAGCTTATCTCTGAATTTCAACTAGTTTATGATAGGTATTATGTAAAACTTGTAGTTTTATGAAAACATCTCGTTTACAAAAAATTTATTGAAAATCTTGTGTTTTTGATGCAAGTCTTACTCAAAACCCGATATTTTCCCGGGAAGCGCATCTTGGGTTTGGTGTGAAAAGGCTATAAGGCAATATTTGACTCGCTAGTCTAAAGGAAAAAAGCGCAGCCAAAGGGAAGTTTCATGATACAGATCACAAATCGAAAAAGAAGTTCAAATCATTGAACACTTTTTTGATCATGATTATGTGATGGATTTCATTGTGGAGCAAATCTTGATTGGTCTTGGTCTCTGGAAAAAGCTAGTGAGATGTTGAATGAGACGAAAACGAAGCAGTTCTATATATAATCGTAAAAGGATAAGCTTTTATAGAAGCCAGTTCAAGTGGCGAGGAAGCATCAATGAAACCGTGTAATAAGTCAGTGCACGAATAAAATCAATCATGTGTGAGTTTAATTATTTTAGTCTATCCTTATAAGAGGGAAGTTATACTACTTATCAAAGTGAACTTCGTTTTAGGCAACCCGGTTAAACCTCATCTGCACAGCTTCATATTCTAAGGCATGATAAATACTTATGTGGTAAGAGGATTTTGTAACATACAGGTTTAATACTTTACACTTAGGTTTTATTAAATTAAAGGAAGAATTACATTTATTTATTATAAGGTACGAGTCGATATTACCTCAATAATTTGTAATACTTTGAGGAACATTTAAAGTAGGGTACATGGGATTAGAAATTGAGGATCTGAAAATACCCCTATAATGGCGATTCTCAAAATAAAATTTCACCTATGAAGTCAAAAAAGGCAAAAAGATAACACATAAGGTTAAAGGTAAATAATTCAGTAACAGGTTTTATTGAAGGCTTTGCTGAAGTCGTTAATAATAACACCCACTTCCTTACCAACAAGCATTGCCCACAACTTGATAAAAAGGAATTTGTTTGGCTTAGTGGTAGTTGGTGTACCCGTTAAGAATTCATGGTGTTGTGTGGAAAAATAGATTTGCAGAAGTAGTGTAATGAGTTGTAGATATTGCCTTGAAAATGCTTAAAATGATTTTACCAACAGATTGGTATTTTGTGTCTATACATTTGCAATGCCTTTTTGTGTGACCTGAGAAGATAAATACATGCTTTCGCGAAGAAAAAGAATAAAATCGATATCATTGACTAGACGTCATTAGTCATCTTTACGAAAGATGGAGGGTTTTTAGAATCAATTGTAATAACAAGTGATTTTTTAAGAGTTATCAGAAATTAAAAAAAAAACATAAAATTCAGAAAAATGCATGAAATCTTTATTTGAATCGATAGTAAGGTCGATATAATTTAATGTTTGAAGATTATTTCATGCAAATGTTGGCCGCGGCTGTGCCTCATCAGGTCCATCCGCTTAGTCCAATTTTCGCATACTCTTTCTAACATTTCGGCCGATATCTCACGAATAAATGCTTCAATGTTGGCTTCCAGTGCATCAATCGAAGCGGGCTTAGACATGAGCCTTAACATAGCCCCACAAAAAATTGTTTAGAGGACCTTAATCGCACGAAGTAGGCGGCCAATTGACCGGCCCCAAACGTAAAAAAACTGTTCCATTGTAACACATGCTATCTGACATGTGGCACCGTCTTGTCACCGCTCTTCACTCCGAATACGGCAGTTTTTCTTGTTCACTTTTCCATTCAACCAGAAATGAGCTTCGTCGCTGAACACAATTTTTTGAAAAAAAAGTGGATCTTCGACCAACTTTTCAAGAGCCCATTCACCAAAAATTCGGAGTTGTGGTAGGTCGTTCGGCTTCAATTCTTGCACCAGCTGTATTATAAAAGGCTTCACACCTAAATCCTTCGGCAAAATTTTCCACGTAGTGGAGTAACAGAGACCCAATTGCTGGGAACGGCGCCGAATCGATAATTCACGGTCATCACTAACACTGGCCGATACAGCTGCGATATTTTCCTCAGTTTGCACTCTACGTAAGTGTGTTGGTGGTTTAATCTCCAGCAATGTAAATTTGGTGCGAAATTTCGAGAATCATCGAAATGATTGAGATTGGGATCGATTAAAATGAAAATTTGTGCGTCACAATAGCTCGAAGAGCCGCCTCAGTAGGTCGATCAAACTGACAATAAAATGGAAGAAGCGTGCGATGAACTTTCTTAACAGAGCACGCATTTTAATAATAAAATTCAATAATTTGCAAGCGTTGTTAGCTTGCAAGACGATTCATGGTTAAATTATAGACCAAACTGAAGATGTTTGACAGTGACACAAAACACGAAACGTGTGTGAGCTGTCAAAACCAGTGTTGCCAAAAAGAAAATAACAAAAAAATCACCCTATTTTCATGATCATATCTTAAGGTCGGAGTGATACGTGTATCGTGACAGGAGAGACAGGAATGTCCATTGTGATACCACATGTATCGAGAAAGTCTACTTGATTCATGTGCTATCACAATGGACAAAACACAAACACGCTAACATAACCTTACCAATGCTAACGATGGAATCAAAGGTTTAAGGTGATAAAATGAGGTTCACCTGTCTACTTAAATTAAGTGACAAATTTGAAAAAGAGTAAAAAATTACTTCTTTTTATAAAGAAAGATCAAACAATTATAACTTTTTCGAACAGAACCGGTCATTTAGTGGTTTCTTTTAAATCATAAATTATTTCGACGCAAAACGAAATGAGTCGCTTAACGCTTGAACAACTTTGGGAAATATTAAAAACTTATTTCCAAAGTGAGTGCCCAAACAGTGGTTTTTTTTTAAAGGGAGTTTCGGCTGAAATGAAGCACCCACCGCGCCTGCTTTAGGCTAGTTTGTGCAAAAATGTTTCTAATATGGTTTAGATTAAGAGGTTTAGCAAGTACACAATTAAATACACTAATTAAAGTCCAGACACAACGGTTAGGCTTAGGTATGTATTACAAATGGAACACCTACACTTGTTTTCATAATGTTTTGAAAGTACAAAGAGATTTGTTAAAGTTCGCCAAATGATTCAACTCAAGAAGAGAATAAAAATTGGAAAAGTTAACCAGAGTTTTGAAGCCACTACACATAGCAACAAAACTGCTATGTTGTGAAACTAAAGTAACGCTTTCTGCAGTGCGCTCGGTTATCAAAACTCTGATTGAAAACCACTATGCACCTAAGCTCGAAGACACTGATACAGCCACCACATTCAAAAATAAAATCGTTTTTTCTGTAAAAACGCGAAATGTTCTCAGCCGAGTGGATTTAACCTGCACAAGTAGCATTGTTCTTAGACCCAAGATACAAGGACCTTAAAACTGAGGGCAGTGAAGTAGCAGAGAAAATCCGTACTTTTGTTAATGAAAAAATTCTGGGAATGTGCTCTGACAAAGTAACAGAATAAGAACCTAGTGGAAGCAGTGATGACCATGATTTGGATTTCCTCTTGTAACTGAAGGGCAATTACTAGAAAACATCTCCCAGTTTGAGCCCCCGGTTGGACCCTCTTGTATGGTGGCGCTAGAGGGAACGCTCTATCCCCGTTATGGCATCTTTGGCAAAGAGATACCTTGCTGTTTCAGCTACCAGCCAGTTCAGAAAGGCTCTTTTCGACTGCAGGCAATATTGTTACTGCGAAAAAATCATGTTTGGCACCAAAAAATGTTTCTTTGTTGGTATTCTTACACAAAAATCAAGATCTATTAAATTGGCATTTAAACTTATCAAATTTTCCTCATCAAGAATTTATGAAATTTTGAAAAATTATATTGTTAATTATTTATTACCTACATTTATAATATTTATTTCAAAGCATTGTTTTTATTTTTTGGATTGCCTAGTGTAACGAAGTTACATCTTTTGAAGTAATTACGCCTTTCTACTAACCTAAGAAGACCGAATGCCGGAATTCTACTGCATTTACCACACCGGATGAAATAGCCATAAAGTATTGCATACCTTAAGGCGCCCACGCAAAATCACAAAAGAGGACACACACAGATGACTGTCGACGTCAGCAAATAAATTTCGTTCGCCAACTTTATAATGCACATTTGGTTGTGGCCGCCAAGTCGACAAGTAAGAGGTAGAAATGCAGCAGAAATCAGATTCTTCTTGCCACTGGGTGTTTGTACCAATTTGGTGTACAAGGCATAAAGCATCTCATCTAGAAGCATACTGCTGGGTCACCTATACCAGGAAGTAGCTTCGCAACATTTTGGCTTCCGCCGTAAAAATACCTTTCCCGTTCTCCCTTCCTCCGCCGCCGTAGTTAAGACTAGGGACTCTATCCCAACCTTCGCTGTCTTAACCTCCTCCGCTCAGACTAGGGACTCTATCCCAATCTTCGCTGTCTGAATTCCTTTCCTCCGCCGCCGTAGTTAAGACTAGGGACTCTATCCCAACCTTCGCTGTCTTAACCTCCTCCGCTCAGACTAGGGACTCTATCCCAATCTTCGCTGTCTGAATTCCTTTCCTCCGCCGCCGTAGTTAAGACTAGGGACTCTATCCCACTCTTCGCTGTCTTAACCTCCGCCGAAAAGCTCAGATTAGGGACTCTATCCCCATCTTCGCTGTCTGAGTCTGTTCTACGATACCGCCGTTAGTGTATATGAAATACCGTGTTATCTTATTGTAAGACCATACCTTCTGTTAAAGTATATGAAATACTCTGTTAATTTTTATAAGAAGGTCATAAATATTGTATATGTATATGAAATACTGTGTTAACCTACTTATACGTTGAATAAATATAATTTGGAACTGGAGTATTGAACTCTCTATTTGGCCGAGTTTTACTGCTTTCTTCGGTTGACCCTGGACCCCGCTGACCTACCTCAGCTGGAAACAAAAAAAGCATCACACTAGTGAATAAAATGTTTTGTTTTTCTGAACTTTTGTCGCTGTACCTAATTACATCATATATAATTTTTCCCAGGATTTGAAATTGTTTTCGAAAAGGCGATTTACATAGAAAAAAAGAAATTTGCATTTTTATACCCCGCTACCCGGGTACCCGGGTGATTTTACCTACCCGGTTACCCGGGTAATAACGATTATACCCGAGTACCCGGCTACCCGGGTAATTTACTACCCGGGTACAAGGAACCCGGGTGGAATCATCAGCCCTAAAAAAAAGCCGTTCGGCCTTGGCAGGAAGCTGTAGGACTCCTCCATTCCATTCCTACCGACAACACTCACCCAGCTATTGTTGAGAGCTATTTTAAATCACTCGGATCGTTGTAACAAGAACCTTCCAAATGGAGTCTTAGTTTTTGAGATAGAGCAGGAAATGTACATACAAGGTGAGGTATTGTTTTCCCCTCCCCTTCATCCATTCAGCTTCTGCTTAAACCGTTGGAGGTCTTTATAGCATCTTACTTCAGCAATAGTTTACATGTAGCGATTGTGTAAACCAATATCTGTTAAAGTAGGTATTATTGGTCCACTTCGAGCTGATACAACTTTAAGTTATTGCAACAAAAAAAAAATGCGTTTATTCTGTGATAGAAAGATCGTAACGAAGGCGAGATATTCACACAAAAAAAACAACAAAATGTGATGTGGTCACACCGAGTTGCCCATCTTCATTCATGGATTGTTAGGATTTTCTCGGTCGCAAGAGATATTTTTAATTGAAGAGGACAATAACCATAAATAAAATGAAATTAAGAAAACATTTTTATAAATAATGACGATATTAACTGTACCTAACCTTTCTATTATTTGTTTGAAAAAAAAGAGTACATCAAAATGATAGCGAATACTTAAACAAACAATTTGCATTTGAGGTAGACTGGTACTATAATGCTAGAGATAGAGCCTTCCACTCTTCCTTTACAAGCCTTAATAAAAAGTACAGTCAAAGAAGGAAAACAGAGTATCTTTACTCTACATGCCATAAAGTTTAGTGTCATGCTATTTGACTCGTCACAGCTCGTCAGGAGCAGAAGTGGTCAACAAAGAACAAAAGTAAAACATTTTATCTCCCTGCTAAACAAATGTTGGCTACATTTTACCTCAAAAGCAACACAATAAAGATTTTGATATATGATGTTTGTGCCCAACAACACACAAGGGTACCGTATAAAGTAGCTGGATACTCTAAAGCTCAAAAAATATATATCTAACGTCCATATAAAAGTTTTTCTGTGGTAAAGCAAAAACCAAGACTATAGTACCTACAAAGAGGAAGCAGATTCAACAGGATTCTAGGCAACATACTCGTAGATACTCCTACTATCTGGGAAGCCCTTGCAAAAGAATACTATTTATAATAGGAACAAAAATTTGCTTTCAAATTTGTCTGTTCTCCGAGTGTTGCTTTCCGGTTTGGCTATTGTGCTTTATTGTGTTCTATTCATTTTCATCTGTTGTTAAGTAAAAGGGAATATTTTCTGGCACATATGTTTGACCCCTCCAGAACAGATCTAATTAATGTTTCACAGTTCGTTCCGCATCGAAGGCACAAAAATAGCAAAATAAGAGTTTTTAAATTTAAAGACAACGTAATAAATTCCAGGGTCTTGAAAACTAGTGGCACAATATGAAAGAGATTACTTCATGAGCAATAAAATATTTTTATAAAATATTTATAGGTAGTTAGTACTAATGAATTTAAATAAATCATTAAAAATAGTCCAATAAAGTTTTTCGTTAGCAATTTATTTATATTAAATGTTGTATACTATCTTCAAATCGTAAGGTAAGAGTCCTGTTATGTTCAGAGATTTCAGTAAAACACGTATTTAATATTTGCGAGCTTAGTAATAACTGACTTCATTGATGTTACATAAGATATACATAATGGATTACAGAGTAGATATATATAAAACTAGCTGACCCATGCACGCGTTGCTGTGGCTCAGCAGTTATAATAGTTTGTAGTAATTTTTGATTCATCTCTTTAATACAATACAATTAATATTCACTGAAAAAATTGAAAAAGCTAAGCCGATTTTTAATCACACGAGATACGTCAAAATTTTAAAGTGATTGGTAAGGTATCAGAATGTTGAAACGAAGCAAAGACCAACATACAATTTTTAAACTTACAAAACACTTAAAAAATTAATGACACCGAAAAATTTAATTTTATAAATGAGGTGGATAACATTATATATTTATTTATCTGCATACTTGCATTGAAAGAAACATCTTCTTATAAGCTAATACAAGTTGTAATATGATAAATATTAGTATACTATAAGATAATTTTATAAAATACTAGCGTACCCGTGCGGGAACTCCCGCAAGCAAATTTTTTTTTTTTTTTTTTCAACTGAAGTTTTTCAAAATAAATCATGTGTCTAAAAGTTTCTGTAGATTCGCTTAGTTTTTCTTGCATTGGAAATCTTGTGTAAATGGAAATCTTGTGTGAAGTACGGAATGTTCTTTTTGGGTGTTTATTTTACTTCTGTGTGTCATCGTTGAACAGCTGTATTTGAAAAAGACGACTTACCACTGAAATAATAAACACGTTTAGCTTAGCCAAGAACTGTCACAACTGTTCTCCTGTTCAACATGAGAAGTTGAAAGCGTACGAATTATTTTTATTTAACGTATGCATGTACCTGGATTAAAACAAAACAGCAAAACAATAAATCCAATCAAGTCCTTTTCTTAAAGGTAATGGAGCCAAGCGAAGGATATTTTGAAAAAACTAATAAACAATGAGCAAATCACATACGTATGTAACTATCCTATAACAATGTATGTAGTTAAACCTGTAGGCACATAAAGTTTAACTTACCTTCAAAGACACACAAATATTTTTCAATTTTTTTTTTTGTTTTTAGTTCGGAGAATTTTATTTTTATTTTATTTTTTTTTTTTAACTTTTTTGAGTGTTTTTATCGTTACTGCTTAGGTCAATTAATCAAACAATGACCCTCCTCTGGGCCAGCACCACCAATGTATGGCATTTCAATGCAACTACTTACTTATGTATATGTACTACATTTCAGTGCAATACGAAGATAGAAGCAGAGATAACAAACATCCATACATCGTAACATTCACATTTATAATATTACAGTAAAACCCGCTTAAGAGAAAAGGCAAAATGTCACAGAAACAAAAATTTCACTTAAGCGGATTTAAAAATTCCATTTCATAAAAATTGCATCACCATTTAATGCAAGAAACAATATTGTTTTTATCTTTTGGACTTGCCCTGAAAGAAGTTAAATAAAACAACGATTAAATAACACAAAAATAGTTTATTGAAAAATGAAAACTATCAAATTTTTGTTCTGTTCGATTCAATTTTTTTTCCACTTAAGAGAGTTTTTTTCAATGAAAAATATTAAAAATTAACTGAAAATATGTTTCAGTTATCCGGGTTTTTCACTTAAGCGAGTTTCACTTAAGCGGAGTGTTTTAAGGGAAATTGGTCTGAAAATACTTGGGGATGAAAAAAGTGTTTCAGTTAAGCGGGTTTTTCTCTTAAGCGGGTTCCTCTTAAGCGGGTTTTACTAGTAGGATTAGTAGGATTTAATTTAAACCAAATTCAAGAAATTTATAAGTTTTCGATTTTGAATGTTCAATTTGATTTTCACATTCTCACTCTTATTTCTCACTTTTTTTCAATTGTTGTATTTCTGTTCTTGTTAGATACTCTATGTAAAAATAAAATAAATACATTTTCAAATACGGGCTAAGTGGGAAAGTTACCTCCGCTCTCGTCTCCTACTGAGTACTCTAACTATCTTGGTTCTTATCTCCATTTCACCGAGCTATACAATTCCCTTTACCAGCGTTATCTAATGGAAACGCAATCCAACCTTATCAAAAACCCTAAGTCATTTTTTCAGTTTGTTAACTACAAAAGAAAATCCGATGGCTACCCAACCACTCTCTCTTTTAATAACGAAACATCAAACGATCCTAACACTATCGCCAACTTTTTTGCTACATTCTTCAAACAATCTTTTGCTGATGACTGCTTTGTTCCTGAATCAGCCTATTTCAATTATCTACAAAGTTTTTCTGTTGGACCGCTTCTCCCTCGTTCCGTCGATCCCCATTTCATCGAATATAAATTGAATCAACTTAACGATGAATTCAATCCTGGTCCAGATGGTCTCCCTGCCATACTTCTAAAAAAATGCTCTTCCATCCTTTCTCTCCCTCTCTCAAAAATGTTCAGCCTTTCCCTAAATAAAGGAGAGTTTCCCGAGATATGGAAATTATCTTTCATAACCCTTATTCACAAAAAGGGTCCGAAGAGCGATGTTAATAATTATCTTCCCATTGCCAAACTTTCACACATACCCAAACTCTTTGAAAGTATTTTATATGAAACCTTAAGTTTCCACTGCAAATCTCTCATCTCCCCCTCACAACATGGCTTTCTCAAATGCCGGTCTACAATCACTAACCTTGTTGAATTTGTATCCGTTACCCTTTCAGCCTTAGAAAAAGGCTACGAAGTCGATGTTATCTCAACCGATTTCAGCAAGGCCTTCGACAAAATTTCCTATAAGCTTATTCTTTTCAAATTGTCCACTCTCGGCTTTGAACCCTCTTTGTTACAGTGGATCTCTTCTTACCTTGAAAACCGTTATTACAGCGTTCGATTTAGATCTGCCACCTCATACCCTTTCTTAGCTACCTCCGGTGTCCCCCAAGGCAGCCACCTCGGCCCACTTTTGTTTATTCTTGCTATTAATGATATTGATAGGGTCATCAAACATTCTTCTGTCTTTCTGTACGCCGATGATACCAAGTTTTTCAAGACCACATCCTCAACAAATGACTCTTCCCTTATTCAAAAGGATCTAGACAGTTTTTCAGTTTGGTGTCTAAAAAATTGCATGGAGCTTAATGTCGTCAAATGCCAATCAATTACTTTTTCACGCAAACGTAACAAATCTCCTCCCCGTCTCTACCTGCTCCATAATCAACCCATACCCACAGTTGATAATATTCGTGACCTTGGCATTTTATGTGACCCAGAGCTTAATTTTCTCACTCACATAGACGATATCATTCTCAAAGCAAACTCAGTGCTCGGTTTCGTCAAAAGATGGTCCAAAGAATTCTCCAACCCCTATGTAACCCGGTCCTTATACATATCGTTTGTTCGTCCACTGCTGGAATACGCCTCTCAAGTTTGGAGCCCTTACCAACTTACTCATATTTCCAGAATCGAAAGCATCCAACGTCGATTCCTACGCTTTGCTCTTCGAGGTCTATCATGGAACAATCCTCTGATTCTGCCTCCCTATTTAGATCGATTTAAACTAATCAACCTGAATTCGTTGGAAGAACGAAGAGAGATATCAGACATTCTCTTCATTCATCGACTACTCTCCGGTTCCGTTGACTGCATGTCGCTCTACAACTCCATCTCTCTCAATACTAATCCCCGTAATACACGTAACCCTCGTCTCTTTTATATACCCACCCACCGAACCTCTTACGGCTCCGACGAACCTGCCTCTCGCATGCTACGGGCTGTTAATTTAAACATAATGCTTCTTCGACTTTAACCTGAGCACTCCTTCCTTAAAACTCCGGCTTCTGAACCGTCCTCCTCCTCACTAACCTTAGCTTAAGTTCTTAGTTTTTAAGTTAGATTAAGAATTAGCTTGTATTAAGCCGAATAAATGGGGGTTTTGCCCCCACCAAAATTAAGTGTGCAACTAGTTCTATATCGAAACCCCGAAGGTCTACAATATGTATTTATTTAATACTTTGATGTAGGCTGTTCCATAAACAACTAGCATTGATGAAGGATAGTCGGCGTTCAAAGGTTAAACTTGGAAATCGAAACTGCAAAAGTTGTTGCGACTTAATTGATGAGGATATTTAACAACTTTTAATTTATTTCATCAATCAATTAGACTAGATACAATATTGTTGGGGGCTATATACAATTATATTGAAATTAACATCAATTTACACATATATAATAAATATAAAAATAAATAGGTATAAACTATAAAACAGAATTTATAAATATGAATCGAAAGGAAACAAATTTTAACGAAGTTATGTAGAAATTGAACGAATATTATTTAATACATATGACTTAAAAGCATCTCTAGAAATATCCAAATAAAAATCAATCCTATTAAAAATATCATTGACCTCTCTGATGCAACGGGCGATAGGCTCATTACGACCGTAATTACTTCGATGAAACTGTTCATAAATGAAAAAACGATAACGTGTAGTCCTTGATGGTGCATTTCCACCACAAATTAAGTTTTGTAGTATGGGACAATTGATATGATGAGCAACAATACCTCTAATAAACATAACAGAAAAATAAACCCGGCGGTCCTTAAGGGTATCTATTCATTCCAAACAAAAAACATCTGGTATAATAACAAGGTCTTGCAATCCCCTAGTTTAACTTGAAAAATACAAACCTAGTAAAATTCTTTTGTACTCTCTCTCTCTTCTATCTACCGAATTATTTTAATAAGGATTCCAGACTGTGCTGCAGTACTTAAGAATGGATCTTACTAATGAATTATATAAAGACTTTAACGTAAAAGGATCTAAGAGTTCTTTGGTGTTTCTTTTAATAAAACCAAGCATTTTACTAGCTTTGTTAACCATATAATCATAATGCGGTTTGAAAGAAAGGCTTGGATCTAAAATTACTCCTAGATCATTCTTTTTACTGACTCTTTGAAGACTAGTGAGATTGATATTATAATCAAATAGAATTGGATTGGAATTCCTAAAAAATGATAACACTTGACACTTAGAAACGTTAGGGAGAAGGTGGTTCTGCCTCACTGAAAATAAAATCTAGGTATATATGATAAAAATGTGGGTTGATTTGACAAACATTTTGTCAATATGCGTCCAACAAAAAGTTTTATCAAATTAACAAAAATTATAGAAATTTGTTGAGGTAACAAAAAATATTTTGTTGTATCCACGAAATTATTTTGTTATGCTAACAGATTAATTTGTTGAAATAACAAAAATATTTTGTCAATATGACAAAATTTCGTAGAATTTACAAAATTAATTTGTCATATTAACAATTCTTTTGTTGTATTAACAAACTTTTTTGTTAATGTTAAAAAATTGTTTTTTTTTTATTATTATCGGATTAACAATTTTTTTTTGTAAAATTAACAAAATTGGTTTGTTAAATTAACAAAACTTTTTTGTTATATTTTGTATATATGTATATTTCACATCCAACCATCTGTGAGGGCGTATGGATAATACTCAAGTTTTGTTAAGTTCAGTTAATCTTACATCGATTTTTTGACAAAAACCAAATGTGAACTATATCATACACAAAAGAAATGTCATGATCAAAAAAATATACGCGCAGAATTTTTTGGTTTCCTTACAAAATAGTTTTATCTATCTGATAATATTATTTTATCAATATTACAAAATAACTCAACCCCAAAACAAAATATTTGTCATTTTAACAAAAACGTTTTCATTTTTTCTTAAATTGACAAAAAAAACTAACAAAAACTTTGTGATATTGACAAACATTTACAAAACAGATTTTTTGTAGATACAACAAACATTTTGTTAACATCACAAAAAAGTTTGTCGATGTGACAAAAATCTCTGTTTTATTTTGTTATATTAACAAAACTTGGTTTGTTAAACTGACAATATTATTTGTAGTGCATATTTTGTTAAACTGACAAAAAATGATGCTGAATTATAAAAATTTTGTGAAATCAACAAAATCATACTTTCGTATTAATAAACCGAAAGATAAAATTGTTTTGTTGAATGTCAACAAAACGTTTTTGTCAATATTACCTTGGAATTTATTTTCAGTGACCCCATTGATCAAGCTTCAGTAGATCTTCAGAGCGAAATGAACAATCAGCTTCAGAAGAAATACTTCGACAAAGTTTAATGTCGTCAGCAAATAGAAGACAATTAGAATTATTGAAAATTTCAGGTATGTCATTTACAAATAACAAAAACAACAACGGCCCCAAATGACTTCCTTGCGGAACACCAGATGGGAAAAAAATCTTTTTTGGGAAGGAACTATCAACTTTTACTATTTGGACTCTTGAAGTCAAATATGACTGAATATTAATAAGGAAGAATGTATACCTAAGGAAAACAGTTTGTGGAGTAAGATTTGATGGTTGACTCTGTCAAAAGCTTTCGCAAAATCGGTAAATATAATATCCGTTTGTAATCTGTTTTCCATATTAGAAATGATGGCATTACTTACTATAGCTAAATTTGTCGCTGTAGATTTACCCGAAACAAAACCATGTTAAAAAATAGATATGTGGTTAAGGAATAGATGTGACAATCTATTGTAAACTAATTTTTCAAATATGTTTTGTATAGAGGAGATCTTACATTATAGGCCTATAATTTGTAATATCATGTTTCGACCCCGATTTAAAAATTGGTGTCAAATAGGAAATTTTCCAACAATCCAAAAATTGTCCTGAAGCTAAGGAAAGATTAAAAATCCACGAAAGTGGTTGGGCTATTGCGATAGCGCAATTTTTCAGGATAATGGCAGGGATTCCATCTGGTCCCTCACTTTTATTGACATCTAAATTAGATATAATTTTTTCAACTTCAAAAGGACTAAAAACTATAGAACCGATATCAACAACTTAATTTATATGTGGCAATTCCTGGATAGAAGGAGTGTCAACAGAATACACTGATTGAAAATAGTTTGCAAAAACATCACAAATTACGGGAACTTCTCTAGATTTGCGCTTTGAGCTAATGTAATTCCAAAAACGCTTGGTGTTTGATTTCAACTCACTTTCAAGCGATAAAAGGTAATTTCTGTAAAGAAATGTATTAAGATAATCAAATTCACGTTGACAATCGAAGTAATTTTTGCGTAATTCGGGATTTCCTGTATTTAACTTAAACAATTTGTAAGCTTTTTTTTTATAATCTACACGCGCTCAAGGGATTATGATTACCCTTTTAATGTTCCAACACAGCGCGGGCGTGAAGTTAAGGAAGAGAAAGAAGGATATGAAAGATGTGTGGCACGATGTTCTGAGATTGAAGGTGGGTATCTCAGATTTTTTATCTCCAGGGATGGCGGCTGAACTAAAGCGGAGAAATGCGCCAGCTATTATAATCCCACCAGCAGTAAATCTCACAGCCTTAAATCAGTATTGGTATAGCCAAGATTTTAGCAAGCATTACCCTGGTTTTTAGCGAAGTATAATGTTGGGCGACCCATGATGTGCGAAGTACTCAGTAGACTTTCCCTACAACAATATTGATGTGTGAGTCCAAACTTATTTTCCGGTTAAATATCATTCCATCTCCGTTATATTCGACTACAGCAACGTAAACGAGAACTTCTCGTATGTTGAAACTTCATGAAGACCGTCTTGTTAAAAGGTTAATTCGATCAGAACACTGTGAAAACGGACTTCGTTAATTGGGCTGATTAGCTAGGTAAATTTCACAGGTAGATCTTCTTCATGCATATTTCTATTTCTATTTCTTGGTATTATAGTGTATACGTTTCTCATTTCAACAGTAGATCTTCTTAAGTTGTAGTTTTCTATCTAAATGTCCAGTAATATTTCAATTCCGGCTCCAATCTGCTAGTTTTTTTCGGCCATCCCTACAGAATTATTTTTGTTAATTTTAAAAGACAAACTAAATAAAAGACAGCCAATTTTACACATGTCAAATGTCAAGATATGTGTTCGTAAAAAAGATCTAACTTGAGATTATGATTAAACTTGACATTACGATTATATGGCAGACAAAAAAAAAAGGATCTCACAATTTTTTTCTTAACTAATCGGCCAATTTTCCTTAAATAAAATAACTTTGGCATACATTTTTTTTCGATTTAAACAAAATTCCAAAAAGAAAATATAGAGTAAGTTACTGAAAGAGCTCATCTGTACTGAGCTGAAAAGTGAATTAGGCAAACGAGAACTTTCTAGAGCTGGATCGAAAAATGAGAACAAAAGAATGTTCTCGAACGTCTCCAAGATCAACGAAATGAACAAAGGAAAGAACAGAAGAATGTTCTCCAACGTTTCGAAGAACAACACAAGAATGTTCTCGAACGCCTGGAGAAACAGCATAACGAACAAAAAGACCTTCTCGAAGAGCAGAGAAACATGCTAGAAGGCAAGCTTGTTAACATTGAGAATATTGTATCTGCACTTGATGAACGTGTTTCATTGCTGGAGAATCAAGTCGACAATAAAATGGAGACGTTTTCAAAAGAGTTAGATGAACGTGTTTTATTTCTAGGCAATCAAGTCGACAACAAAATGGAGACGTTTTCAAAAGAGTTGGACCTTATTCGAAACATAAAGATTCGGGAAAGTTCTGGGGAAACTTTGAGAAAAAAAGAGATGCAACCTCCTACCTTTGATGGACAAGCTTCTTGGTTAAGATACAAGAAGCAATTTGAGGCAGCTTCCACAACAAATGGCTGGGATGAGGCTGACAAATATATAGCTTTAACCCTTGCTCTTAGAGGAGAAGCTGCTCAGTTATTGCTAACCATACCAACAGATAAGAGCGGCGACTTTAATTTCTTGGTTGAGGCTATAGACAAACACTTTGGCAATAGCTATATGAAAGAAATCTTCAAAGTACGACTCTATTCCAGAGTTCAGAAGAGGGGCGAAACTCTACAACAGCTACAAGCGGACATTGAAAGGCTTGTTCATCTTGCATATCCAGATGTTGGAGAAGAAATCCGCAACCAGTTTGCAGTTGAGGCATTTGTTCGCGCCATTTCCGACATACATCTTCAAAGGGCCGTGCGAACTGCTGGAAAACGAACGCTTTCTGAAACATTAGCGTTTGCCTTGACAACGGAAGCAGCAGAGCAAGCTTCTCACGGAGTACATCGACTTAGAGAAGCCATCGTCGAAGAATGCTCATGCCGAAGAACTGATGTCCAAAGGAATCAACGAAACGGACTTGCAAAGTGCTGGAATTGCAATAAGACTGGACATTTACAGCGTCAATATCGATTACCACCAAGAAAAGCTTGTCAACATTGTGGACACGGAGTTTCAAACTCAGAACAAGGTAACAATAACACCAGTGTTACTTCCCGAACAAGTTTCCCAACAGAGAAACAAGTAAGAACCAACTTCGAGGGACAGAAGTTGGTTTCTGGTATCGAGGGTCCCAGAAACACCATCCAGGTTTCTCATACCAAACGAGACAATAAAAGTCTGACTGTCGAAGCAAGGTTAAATGGCAACAAACGTATGGTTGCCATCAACACTCTGCGAATAAGGGCTGACCCCATTTGTGGATGGAGCAATGAAAAAATAAGATCTGCTCAACAAGAAGACCCCGACATTGAACCTCTTCTCGCATGGATAGAACATGAAGACAAACCCACATGGAATGACAATTTCGATAGGAGTCCAGTTTTAAAGGCCTATTGGGCACAATGGGACTCACTTCATGTGCGAGAGAGAAGGTGTTCGTCAGAGAAAATGGGAACCCGCTGATGGTAAATCCTATGTGATGCAGCTTGTGTTACCTCAATCAAAAATCAAAGTGGTTCTTCGAGAGAATGCATGATGGACCTTCAGGAGGCCATTTGGGAATCAACAAGATGTTAGAAAAAATGAGACCACGATTCTACTGGTTGAATGCAAGAAACGACGTTAAAAAGTGGTGCCGCAACCAAAGGACCTGGTAGAAAATTGCAAGGAAAAATGATGTAATATAATGTTGGCTCACCGTTTGAAAGGATTGCTGTTGTGGCTGGCCCATTTCCGGAAACGAATGCTGGAAACAAATACATTCTGGAGGTAATGGATTACTTCAGCAAATGGCCTGAGGCATACGCTATCCCGAACCAAGAAGACAAGACCGTGGCCAACCAGATTGTGTCTAACTGGGTAAGCAGGTTCGGTGTGCCTATGGAGCTCCATTCTGACCAAGGAAGAAACTTTGAGTCGAACATATTCCAAGAGGTCTGCGCGTTCCTGGGCATTAAGAAAACGAGAACCACACTGCTTCACCCGCAATCTGATGGAAAGGTCGAGAGATTCAACAGGACCTTAAAAGAGCACCTCACTAAAGTCGTAGGCGACTACCAAAGAAACTGGGATAGGCACATACCACTATATTTGATGGCCTACCGAAGTGCAATACATAGCTCAACAGGACAAACACCATCTTAAATCCTGTTCGGAAGAAGCATACGGCTGCCTAGTGAGATAAGGTTTGGACACCCATCACAAGAGTCTCAGGAAACAAGGGATTACGTGAGTGACCTAAAAGAGAGGCTAATCGACATCCACGAAAGGACCAGGACTAGAATAAGCGCTTACAGCGATCGAATGAAGACAAGGTACGACACAAGAACAAACGCGACAGGATTCCAAGTAGGAGATCGTGTATGGCTGTATAATCCACATCGTCAAAAGGGATTGTCGCCGAAACTTCAACAAAACTGGGAAGACTCTTATACTGTCGTCACGAAAATCAATGATATCATTTACCGAATTCAAAGAGGGTCAAGAGGAAAGTTAAAAGTTGTGCATAGCGATCGACTGCACCGATACAGTGGCGAAGCTGGAGATAGAATTGTTCGGGACGAACAATCTTGAGAAGGGGGCAATGTTGTGAACAGAGCTTTAAACTCCTACGGCGCCATCTGTTGGAAAATTGCATATTTACTTTATGGAAGAAACAAAAAGCTCTTTTCCAATGTCAAATGTATTTCCCCTTATTCCAACCATCTAGAACATATTCAAAGACGAGAACCTTCTCGAACAACGAATTCGAGTATATAAGGGAGTGTTCACGGTGAGCGGATTACAGTTGATTTTTGATTATGAAAGTGTGCAAAAGTTTGCTTATTGGATTGTGGAAAGTGTTATTGAACAAGTGTGATTTAAATTTGAATAAAAGTATTTGACTTGATTATAAATTGAGATTTACTGTTTTGATTTGGAAAGTGTAAATAAAAAAGAAATACTAAAAAGAGTAATAAGTTTTATTTAACGAATCTAGTAAAAATACTACAGTATATTAAAATTGAACCAGTTTTTCTCTTTCAATTTTCTTAAAAACGGTACAACTGGTTTTGACCAAATTTTTAAGACTAATGCTACTATCATAGAACAATTATTTTGATTATTAAATTTCTATATTTGCGGATTTAAATAATAAATTTTATGGAGGTATTTCTAAAAGGATTAAAAACGAATATTTCTTGGATTTTTTGGAAAAAAAATCAAAATGTTGTTTTTGAAGATTCAATATCTCAAAATTAGTCAATTTTTTTAAGGTTTATGGTACTTCAGCGGACAGCAATTAAAGTTGTTGGTTCTTAAATTCGTTTATCTTTGCGTTATTACTACTTCTTGAGCAGGTTGATGCCATCGAGTGCACTTCCCTTCTTTATAGCTATACACATATTTTAAGTCCCTTTTTAGCTGGTAATACTTATAACTCATGATACTCGTATTTTCAGACGACAAAAGCAAAAGTTTTCTTCCATTCCCCTATGACTGCAAGCCAAACAAATCACTTTGTCCAGTTTTCAGCTTATATATTTTTCCGTCCGTTCATGAGTCAAAGCTCAAGTTTTTACCACAAAGTTAATTGATTTGTCCTTCAACAGCCTTTGATATTTCGACTTTTAGATCTGTCGAGGGATTTAAATACTCAAAAGTTAAAATAAAATTCTCACGACGATGAACAAATCTTCGTTTCGAATCGAAAGAAAGCGCATTTGAGAATCATTACTTTTTAACTACCTACCAATAATTTTTAATTATAAGTATTGATTGTAAGTCTGTGATTCCCGTAAATTTTTGATTAATTAATTTTAAATTTCTTTAGTGCCTTATAACATCAAATACCCACCTTCTTTGAATCCTTAAGCAAATGCGATAACTTCAGTTCAACTGAAACTTTTTCTTTGATTCCTTCAGGTACGTATGCCGAGACTTCTGGAAAACTTGTACAAACTTTTTGTAAATATCACGTAAGCGAGTTGATTTATTCTTCTCTTTGTGCAAGGAATTTCAATTCATTGTCCTTGATAATTGCTCACTTCCACTCCCACTTCCATCCCTGAAAGACAATAGTAATCGTCGTTAATTCACTCACATTCCTAACGCTCGGTTAGTTTCCAACTTCAACGACAGACAACCAAAATTAAGAATAAAGATAAACTTGCCAATCACTTGCCCAAATCGCTGCAAAGCTTTAAAAGAAAAAAATAAATAAAACTTACAGTATGTACATGAAACTTTTTTCCAAACATCACACAAAAATCAACAGAAGGTTGAATTAACGAAATTCAACGCCAGTGTGGGATATTGCAGGAACTTGCCCGGATGTGCATCGATAACAAACAATCAATTCCGAAAGCAAGGAAATGCTAACTTGGTCGCCCAAACTTGTTCGATTATTCAATGCTTAAAGGTTATAAGAAATAAGTTTAAACCAACACCATCGCTAAAATCTTAAATTGATTAACGGTAGCCAGAGGTTCCCAAAGTTCGTGGGTCATGGCGCACTTACAGGTTAAGTAATTTGTCATAATCTAAAAATGAAACTGGGCACATAAAGTGAAATACAAACAATCTGAGGGTCACATATGAAAATGACATACGCATACTGTGGCTTAACAAACTGTTTCATTACTTGATCAACAGGAAATAAATTTTTTTTTGAACAGTTGCAGCCACTTAATTTCTTCTCCGAATAAATAAAGTGATTTGGAGTCACCATACCCAAAAGAAGCAAAAATGCATTGGCGCAAAATTTAGTAGACTTACGAGTAGCACCATGTTATAACTATTTTAGTATGATACTTGACAATTTTTTACTTAGCTCTAAAACTAACGGTACCCCCATACACCCGTAATGCATAATCTTATTTATCTCGAAAATGGCTCTAACGATTTTGATAAAAAAAATTAAGTGTGATATTATGGTTATGGACTACATTTTGGTCAAAAAAATTTTCGGGGCAAAATGTTATTAACGGTACCTGTCATAGAACCGTTTTTTTGATTTTGGACTTTCTCATTAACGGCTCTAAGGATTTTAACCAAAAATTTTCACTAGGAGTCCCCTTAAGTTTAAAATAATATTGTATATAAAAATATTCGAAAAAATATTTGTTGGGTTTTTTTGAAAAAAAAATTTATTAAAAAACAATATCTTCAAAACCTATGAACGATTATTTTTTGAAATTATTTCCTAAAATCAGTGTTATTAAATACTAAAAATTCGCATCCCACATTTTTTTTCCTGAAAAATTTTAATTAAATTTCTTATTTAAAAAATGTATTTAATAATAAAACGATTTTTTAAGTTTGTTTGCATAAAATCATACTTTTCTAGAAATCAGACGGCAATTTTATGCATTTGAACATTATTATCTCATTAAATCCATATTTTATATTTATAGAATGTATCTTAAATTCCAAAGTACTTTTACATAAGAGCAAGTTCGTGCGATCCAGTTGTGCATTTTATTAAATTTTAACTGAGCTAAGCAACATACTTTCTTTAGCATTTTATTAAATTTAAAATTATCAAATAGCTTTTTTATTTTTTCAAAAATTGTACTAACTTCAAATGTAAAAAAAGGTTTCCTTACTTAGTTTTTTGCACGAACAGACATTGTTTTAAGTGTGTTCAGAAGCAATTTATTTAAATAAATGCTTTAATACGATACTAGATAGTATTAATGTTTAAAATTGAAAATGAGTTAGTAAACTACTTTAAAGTTAGTAAAATCGTTAAGTAGTATTATAGTAATATCTTAACAACAGGCTGTTTAAAATTTTGCGACATTCATTGTTCTTACTTCCGACTTATAGGTACTATAAGCCAAGTTATGCATTCGGAAAAAAAATCGAACTCGAGATTTTGATCAAAGTTGACATTACGATGATAGCGAAGAGTAAAAAGGTGGGTCTCGCAATTCTGTCTGCCTTTTCGACTACAGCCTAAACGGCTCGGCCGATTTTCTTTAAACTTGGTAGATGGTATTTTAAATTTCTTATCCCCAAATGTTTTTTTCTTTTTTTTTTAACCAAAAATAACGGTACCTGCCATACGATTTTTTTTCGAAATTTTATGAATATTTTTTTTCTCAAAAACTGTTCGGCAGATTGAAAAAAAAAAAATACAAGAAAATGTCATTTAGTTAAAACTAGATAATGGTTGAAAAAAAAATTCCGAAAAGTGGCTATTAATGGTACTTCCCATGGAACCATTTTTTCGTTTTTGATTTACTCAAAAACGTTACAACCGATTGAGATCATTTCTACAAAGGCTCCTCAAAAATTTGAATAGAATTGTGTATTCAAATTTTCAACAAAATTTTTTATGGATTTAAAAAAAAATGTTTTTTTTTTCAAAACTCAATATTTCGAAAACCCCATGCTAGATTTTTTTCAAACTTGGCAGATAAAAGTTTCTCAATATAATCTACAAGATTTAACCTAAAAATAACGGTACCCACCATACAAATGTTAAAAAATGGTTTTCAAAAATCGTATCTTCTTACTGACTGTAGCTTCCATTGTACCATTTTTTTTAAATTTAAATTTCTCATTATCGGTAGGACGGATTTTTATGAAATTTTTTATAGAGACGCTTCTAAAAAGTTTGAAAAATATTGCATTTTAAGACTTAAAAGAAAAATACTTTTTGAACTTTTGAAAAAACAAAATCATTTTTTATTTTTTGGAAAACTCGATATCTCAAAAACGGATCAATATTGTTTTTGGAAATTTATTTTTTGTTCGCATGGTAATAAATACTTTAAGTTCGCCTACCAAATTTTTTTCTTAAAAAGTTTTTTTTTTTTTTAAAACCACTACAACGACTTATAATTTTTGTTCTTGCATGAACTAATATTTGCTTGAATCACATAGCATCCTGTTTTTGATCCAACTGCTAAAGGAGTTGTTTAAGTCATTTAAAAAATAAATTTTATCGTTATGAACAGTTTTCTCTAATAACATTCGTTTTTAAAATTTCTGGTCTTTTATATAGAAGCAAGTTCGTACGACCCAGTCGTGCATTTTATTTTCTGAGTATTTGTCAGTTTACCACTGAGTCAAAAGGGATTCTATTTTGTTTAGGTTGACTCAAGGACTAAACTTTTTAAAATTGATTCATTTTTGTAAGAATAAAATAAGAACTTTATATTATATGTGTATACGAGTATGTACTATGTATATATAATAAGGTTAGATTAATTTGCAAATTTAAGAATTTTTATTGCTTTTTGCACAGAGACAGAGTGAACTGTGTTGACACATGAAAATAAAAATAAGATTGGACCGAAGCTGATTTTCGAAGAAGTTTTCGACGAAGAGTGTTGCTAGAAATAAGTGATTCTCTCCCCATAATATAAATCCTGTCGGGTGGAGTCGGTAGAATAAGGTTTTCTGCTATGGTGGGGTTTTTTTGGCAATTCCTCAACGCATGCCGCCTTCATTGATACTAGCGGCAAGTGGTTAAGTAATCAGTTTTATTTTAGCAAAATCGCGAGCCTTAAAAGTGAATCGTCTTAAAGTGTCTCTTAAGCTCACTTGGCGACAAATCACACAATGTGGTATTTCTTCATGATTTCTTTTCCGATTGTTCTCGTTAGAACTATTCACTTGGTTCTTTAATAAAATCTATTTCGCAGGTCTCTTGGTATTCTCAATTGATGCGTCAGGATACCATTGAACACACTGTGGGAAACCCTGATCGACCACGATTTTCATCAACTATTCAGTTACATCACTAACGCCATTGTAATCGGCAACTTTTACGAATCCCCAAACAAGCTATTTCCAAATCCGTTCGTAAGGGAAAATATTTAAGATTTTTCACAACGATGGAATCTGTTATAATTTCTTTTCCGGGATTCTTAAAAAGTGATAGGGTTGTATATGCTTTTTACACATGACATATGGCGGTCTTATTTTTCGTGGGGAAAATTCTGCAGTATTCTGGGGCTTATTTTCAAGCTTACTTGAAATTTGAATATATTGAAAAATAAGACTTTTTCCTTCAGCCTTAAAAACTCAAAGCAAATTGTAATTTTCGTCTCGTTTCTTAAATGTTTGAAATATGTGTGGTTGAATGAACAGATTTTGGTTCTTTTTTCAAAGAATTGTAATGAAATCTTACTTTTCAAGTTGGGGATATATTTTTTCATCACCTTGATACTGAAAATGTGTCATTTTGATAGAAGTTATCCCTCAGATGAAGATGATTACAATATAATGTCAAACAATTTAAGAAAAACTCAAAATAAAGAGCACGGAATGCTGGCGAAGGGAAGTAAAAATTTGGGAAACAAAAAAATAAATGTATGATTACACTTTAGAGTTCAGCAAAGCAAGAATCATTATATATATATATGTCTATTTACTGTTATTTAAAGACAGCGAACTGGTTTGAACGGTTTAATCACTCATTTTTTTACTAGCGATATAGTTACTACATATAAGGCAAGCTCTGCTTTTGGAAAAAAATCGAGCTTAAGATTTTGGTCAAAGTTGACATTACGATGATGGAGAACACGAAAAAAGTAGGTCCGGCAATTACGTCCCTCTGTCTGTATGTCTTTACCTCGATCTACAGCCTTAACTACTGGAGGTATTGGCGCAAAATTTTAAACGGTTCTCGTTTAAGGAATTAAACCGGCTCTACTTAACGCAGTTGTTTAGCTTGGAGACTTTGTCTAACTTTTGCATAATTTTAAACACGTTAGAAAATGGAAAGCTATGATGAGCATAATCTTCCCGTCAATATTAAGAGCTATTATTTGGTAAGTACTTTCTAGAGGTACCTAGGAACTTGTTTTCATGTGTCGGATCCAAAAAAAAGATACTTGATTTTTTTGACCCACCCTAATACATACATAATTAAAACTATGAAACAGAAATAAATTATTCTTAAAAAAAGTCACTGTTAGCTTCGAAGAGGATAAAAAAAATAATAAACACAATAGTAGGTATGTACCTCAAAAGGCTCATAATGGTTATTTGCATACATTGGTTTGAAAAAATTTGTGATTTGATTTTGATTGATTGTTTTGTTTTGAACAATGTCTTCTTGTTTTTCAGCTCAACTGTAAATTTATTTAGTTGTAAGAAGTATAAACGTAGAAATGCAATGTCCTGAAGAATTTCGAAAGTCGATGGTAATATGGCTTCAACTTCTTCTTTTTCTTTAACCATTGTACTTAAGTATGTTGTCTATGACCACGATATCATTTTCAAGCTGCTCTTTATCTTGAATAATACCTGTCTTTTAAAAAACCACTTCAGACGTAGGTTAAGTAATAAAATATTTCTAATATTTGTTTCATTAAAATTTATTGTACGTCCAATTATCCGAAAAATGTCCATATATTTTTTTTTTTCGGGTGCATATTTTAAAGTTCAATTAACCGAGTAATTCAATTAAGCGGGGTTCAATTAACCATCTAAAAAGCTATGCTACTAATACGGGAAATTTTGCAAAGCAAATTTTTCGGTCAATTAAGCGGGATGTTCAATTAAGCGAGGTGCAACTAAGCGGGGATAACTGTACCCTTAATATGTCAGAGACACAGTGTGAGCAATAGGAAAAAAGGGAGGGGTCAGAAAGGAGGTGTCGGTGTACATTGGTTTTGAATTTTTGAACATTGCAATGACTGGGACGGACAGAGCGTGGTAAGGAATTCCACATTCGCGTAGTACGGCTGAAGAACGAATCTCTGTACTTCACAGTACGTCCGAAGTTGGGCTCAAGGGTAAACTGATAGGCATTCCTAGAAGGGCGAATATTACGGTTGAATTGTTTAAGGGGAGGAATGCAGCTGGCTATTTCACTAGAGCATAGTCCGTTAAAATAACGGTAAAAAAGGTTGAGGCAAGAAAAGTTGTAAATTGCCAATGCATTGGGCAACAAAAACTTATTGGTTCGCGCTTTGGCAAAAAGGTTTTTGTTTTTTCAGCCACGACATGAAATATTTTATCTATGCAAAGTTTTTCAGATTTAATATTGGAAAACACAAGCTGCAGAGATTTCAAAAAATAAAGAAGATGTTCGTGGAAAATGGCAAGGTAGATCGTAGATCCAATATTAATCAGAATTAATATGAAGTTAAAAAAAAAAGTTTTTTTTTTTTATTGCTTTCTCTTAACCGGACAGTTCTCATAACCGGACAAAAATTGGGGGACCATGAGTGTCCGCTTATTAGAGCTTTCACTGTATTTAGTTATTCAGTCTATTTACAAAAAACATCTTTAAAAAATCGAATAAAACATCAGTAAACATTTTTTCTTCGATTTGCTTTGGTATGAAATGACCATTGTCAATATGGATAAAGTATACTTTTAAAAGATAAACTAGCTATTTGCTGCTGTTAAAGTAAAACGAACTCTTTAACGTTAAAGTATAGTTTATGTCCTTTAAAATTAATAAAAAGTCGGTTCTCGTTTTATACTCAATATTTAGAGTCGACTCCCATTCTAAAATTGATTTAGAGTAGGTTTTAAATGTTTAAAATTTTGCGCCATTTTCTTTAAATTCGGTACTTAAGGGTCTTCGGTGATTCCCTAGAGGATGAATTGAAATTGTTTTTTTAGCCTGCCATACAGCTATGTATAAACTACATTTTGGTTAAGGAAAAATATGGGAATAATGTGTTATTAATTCAGCAAAAGGCTGAATTAAAAAAGAAATTAATTAAAAACAGTTTTTGTGCTAAAAGATAACGTTATTTATGTGCCGTAAAACGCAAGAGAAACTAAAGGTGAATTTGGGAAAAGTTCCCGAAACACAAAGAAGAAACTGGGATTTGAAAATACCATATTTTCGGGAAGCAAAATATTAAAAAAAAAGAAGGTCTATCGGGATATTTATTGGACCAAACTGACTTACTAAAAAAATCCAATGATTTCAATACTTCTACACACCAAGATACTTATCTTATTCTTATTAAATGAAATTTTCCTCTTGAAGTGGATCCATTTTTCAAGACTTTTTCTCTTCTCAAAATTATTTGAAACACGGTTATAACGGTTATGCTCCGTTGGTGAACCCAACAATCCACTCTCGCATTTATAATCCTAATCCCTAATGAAAGGGATCATTCACAATGGAGATAGTTCAATGAACGAATTCAGCTCACCTCCGTCCAATTCCACTACAGTTTAAAGTTAAACGAAAAATCATATTTACACGGGCAACGTACCAGTCTGAGACAAGTATCTTTGACGGATGCACTTACACCATTTGCCATTCTTAAATGGGTAGGAAAATTCAATTTCACGCCAAAACTTACAATTCCTTAAAACCGTAGACCTTACAGTTTTGGGGGATTTGAAGAATCACCTAACAAAGTCATCTTCGTTTCACTTGCACAGACACTATATATGGTGGGCACTCGGCCGTTTGTTTCAAAAGTTAGGCTCTTGGCCATTTTCTTTGGATAACTGACGTTCCTAGTTTTGACTTGTCTGTCAATCGGAAGTTATGTGGACCACTTGCCACATATGTCGTCTTAAATGAACCGCCTTTCCCATGTCTGGCATATTTGATGCAGTACTACTCACTATTGCAACTAGAGCATGCAAGAAACTCACATTTTTAAACAACTACTTAAGGACTATCTAATTATACTAATTATTTTTTGTTATCAATCATACCCAAAAATTGCTGTTGGGTCTCGGTCTATAATATCATCTACATATCTAGCTTCTGTGGATACAATTGTCAAACTATTTTTTATAATTTTTGTTCGCCATTTTCCTGAAAAGTTTTTGATTCGTTTTATTTCCCCAAGAAAAAAGGAAACATAATATGTACATTCTAAGACGATTTATTTATTTATTTCGTTAAATACTAACGGTACATATTTTTAAATTAAATACTAAAGGTACATATTTTTTTTTTAAAATTATAATTGTAACAAAAAAAAAAGAGAAACTTACATCTAATGTACATCTATGGGTTATTTAAAACAAAAAATATTTTCTTTAAGTTAATTGATTTTACATTGTCATTGCTGGAATTGATTAAATGTGAATTTTTATTGTAAATATTAATTAAAAGATTTAAAGGACTATTAGCACCGTAATTTGATCTACTGAAAATGTTACATATTGGCAACTGTCTTCTAAAACTAAACCGACTAGCAATGAAATTCAATCGACATAGGATCAATGGAGCTGAAATCGACCCATTGATAATCCCGACAATAAAACAAAATTGTAGATACGCTCTGTGACTTGTTAGAGATGGAAGATTTATTAGTTGAATACGTTGAGCGTAAGGTGGCAAGGTAATTCGATTCGACCATGGTAGAAATCTTAAGCAAAATCTCAAAAATCTTCTTTGAACGGACTCCAATCTATTTATATGAACCGCATAATATGGCGCCCATACAACACAACCATACTCTAAGATGGATCTTACGAATGAGACATAAAGAGTTTTTAATACATAAGGATCACGAAATTCTCGAGCAAATCTTTTAATAAAGCCAAGAGTCTTGTTAGCCTTTTTAATTATAAAGTCAAAATGCTCAATAAAAGTTAGTTTAGAGTCCAAAACTATCCCAAGGTCAGTAAAACTTGACAAATTACAAAGTATTGACAAATCAATCACATAGTTATAGATAATCACATTTTTCTTGCGAGTAAAACACATTGTCTTACACTTGTCAATATTTAAAACTAAACCATTAATATTGCACCATTCCCAGAAACTTTTAAGGTCTCTTTGTAGAAGATAACAGTCTTCAATAGAGTTAATTGTACGAAAAATTTTCACATCATCGGCATATATAAGAGACATAGAATTAACTAGGACGGACGGAAGATCGTTAATAAATAGTACAAATAATAACGGGCCAAGGTGGCTACCCTGAGGTACACCAGAATTAACAGTAAAACATTTAGAACGTTCACTCTTAAAAACAACACTATATAACCTATCTTTTAAATATGAAGAAATCCATAACACAAATCTTTCGTTAAGACCCATATTTTGTAGTTTTTTTAAAAGTACGCGGTGGTTAAGTTTGTCAAATGCTTTGCTAAAGTCAGTAAAAATACAGTCAACCTGTTGTTTTTTTTCAAACGCATCAATACAGAATGTGGTAAACTGTAACAAATTTGTAATTGTAGATTTTTTTTTAACAAAGCCATGTTGGTTGTCACATAAAACGGTGGAACAGTGAAAAGACAGATTATCACAAATAATAGATTCAAACATTTTAGGGATAGCAGATAGTTTAGCGATTGGTCTGTAATTTAAAACTAAGTTTTTTTTACCTTTCTTATGAACGGGTATAAGGAATGCATTTTTCCAAAGGGCCGGAAATTGACAGGTTTTTAAAGACTGATTAAACAGTACAAATAACGGATATGACATATATATTGCACATTTTTTTACCATAAAAGCGGGAAGACCATCGGGACCGGGACTTAGACAATCATCTATTTTATTAATATACTCTAAGATAGTCGCCTCAGAAATAATAAAGTTAATCGAGTTAAGATGTAAAAACTCATCAACGGAGGAAGTATTATTTACATCGTAAGAAGATACTTCAAAAGCACACTGAAAGTATTCGGCAAACATATTTGCTATGTCAACTGGGTTATGACTTTCTGAATTTTGATAGCTCATATTGGTTGGGTATCCATCAGATTTTCTTTTAGAGTTAACATATTTCCAGAAATTTCGCGGATTAGATTTAAGGTCATCTTCAATTTTAGATATAAAGTCCGAATAAAGAAAATTAGAGTAGTTGATAAATTCATCTCTTAGTCTAGTATAGTCAATTTGAGCTTCATTACTCCAGGATCGATTCAACTTCACCCAAGCCTTGTTTCTTTTATTTTTAAGAGCTTTAATATGTTGATCAAACCACGGTGGAGTGTTACTTAAATGCCTTATTTTCCGTAACGGAATGGTTTCTAAGAAACAATCAAATAAAATTTTATAAAAACGAAAGACCATTTCATCAAAACTGACGTTTAGAAATAAGCTATTCCAGTTAATATCATTCAATAAACGGTGGAGTTCGGAAAAATTACACTTTCTAAAGTTGAATTCATGCATATTCTTACAATCATAAGTTACATTATTGATATTTAAGTTTAAGGAAATAGATAATGCGGGATGATGTCGATCTTCGTCAATGAGTTTTGTATCAGCGAGTAATGCAGTTCCGTCAGAATTATTGAGGTCAGAAAAATACACAAGGTCTAAAATTTTACCAAGTTGGTTTTTGACATTGCTTAATTGATTCAGTCCAAATGAAGTCATTCCATCGATAAAAAGGACTTCGTTGTTGCTTGATGCATTGACGGCATGATAACATTCAAGTTCCGGTGATTTTGCCCATTCAAGATTTGGTAGATTAAAGTCTCCAATAACAAAAATTTCATCAGAAGGTTCGATTTTGTCATTTATAGCTTCTAAGCAGTCGATAAGTTTGTTGTAGACATCACAGTTGGAAGAAGGAGGGATATAGCAAACAACCACATATAAAAATCCAGACGGAGTTGATATTTTTACACAAATTATTTCAAGGTCGGAGTCCAAGAAATCGTCGACAAGATTACAAAACAGATGATTACGAACAGCTATTAACAAACCTCCTCCAACAGTTAATATATTCGGGTCATTATGGCGATCACGTCGAAAAATTTGAAAATTGGAATCGAATAACTCTGTGTCAGCAAAAGAAGTATTCAGCCAGGTTTCTGTGAGTATGAGAACATCATGGGGAATATTATTAACATTTTTATAGACCTTGTTGGTCTTTGTCCGGAGGCCGTTTACATTCTGATAGTAAATCAGTAATGTCTAAATTTCGAAAATGTTCCACAAATTATTGATCCGGATAAAACTTTGTTTTGATGGTTAGACATTGTGTTCAATTATTTTGAAATTTGGTCACAAGCACAGAAGATAAAATAAAACGAATTTTTGAATTGAGAATTTTCGAGCTGACGCGATCTTTCAGAAACTAATTCAACTACAAAGTATCTTGGCTTTCATGTACAACTAAGTTTCAAATGCATAAATGAATCATATGTGCCTTGACAAAAAGCGATTCCCGAACGCAAATACGAACGATTTGGGCACAGTTTAATAGTAGAAATATACATGTCAATTACAGTATTCGCAGAATTTTACTCCCGATGAGTTGTCTCGATCCGTTGACCTTTCGCATCCGATGTAAAACTGAATTATGAAATTCGCCGGATGAACTACATTCATGCTTATTTTGACATTCTCATGAATAGTCTATTCGTTAGAATGATTCTATTCCTTCGAATGAACTTTCTTAATTTTGAGATTCGACCGAATAACATTCATTTGCGAAAGATAGCATAAAATGAACTTCGAAAAAGATTCATTTTCATATCAGCTGTTTGAAATTTACTATGTTTCTATTTGAATTATGAATTATGACCGTTTTACATTTTTTTTTTGTTTCTAAACATTTTAAAGATCTTGGATAAAGAATCAAGAAACAAAATAAATGATACACTTTTTCATTTTAAAGTAAAGTTTAACCATAAAGAACTACATATTCATTACATTTTTGTGTCAACTCAGCTGTTTTGAAACTATTCTTAAAAAAAAATAAGTTGTTCATGACGCGTTCTAAATTTCTATTTTTTTTCGTATACACTTGGTCACACTAAAATATCAAAAACAAAAAAAAAGTGTTTGTGAAATGTCAAAACCAAAAAGTTAAATCTTTGTTTAGTTGTAATTCTTTTGTTTATTGTTTAATAATTTAAATTTCTTTGATAAAAACATAAAATAATAGATAAAAAATAAAAATATGGCATAAACATAAAACAACAAAAAAATTAATAAAAGTAATTTATTTTCCATGAAATAATTAAAAACTTACATGTTTTTTTGCTTACTCGACAGAAAAGTTCAAACGACACAAAAATGACATTTAATTCTATTCTTTCGAATGTCAAAATTGAATTAGCTTTCGCAAATGAATGAACTCTCTATGGATTGGGTTAACTTTCGATTTGTTCGATTAACTTTCTAATCACCGAGTCTCAAAATTAAGTTTCAACGAATTCGACTCAATTTCGAACGAAAGAGAATGTCAAAATAAGCACCTTAATTTCTGGTTCTCCGGTTGCGTTGATAGTTGTCCGTTTTCTATTAAAATTTGTTAAACAAATACTTTAACATTCAGTATGATAAGCTTTTGACTTACATTTTTGTGCTTTCCATTGTTTATTTTCGTTTTGTTTTTCGTTTAATCAAAAATTCACTTCAGATTCGTCTCGAAATTGATGCGAATGCAAAATGATAGAAATTGTATGGAGTGCGGATGGATTGCGGATTTAGTAATACCAGATACTCGTAAGTAGAACTGAATGTCGGTGGTGCAGGGCATGCTACCGACATTCGTTCAACTTTCATTCGTCGGATTCAGTAAAAAGGGTGATAAAGTTGGCTGTTAGAAAATGGTTTCGAGAGTGAAAGGAAGGAATTTGAAATTAATTTCTTATTTTATTTTGTGAAGTAGTAAGTGGAAGTAATTGAATATGTATGTGAAATGGAAAAAAAAAAAAACGAACCTCAGAATTTTTAATAATAATTGCTTTAAAAACTCTTATAAGGTCTATGCAACTTTGACAGACTTTGGACTCAATTTTTTGAGACAAACTTTCTACTATTTACCTTTAACTCAAAAGATGGCAACATGATATAATAATTCTTGAAAATTTATTGACTAATAATCCAAGAAACATTTTTCTTATTTTTTAAGAATCGTATAGGTATTGTTAGTCATCAAAAAAGTACAGCAATCAAAATTTTCTGTCCAACTGAACACTATCGAACAGCAAATGACTCCAAGCATATCCAATGTCCAGGATTCTATTTCTTGGTAAATTGCTTGTAGATAGAGGGATCACAACACAAAGCCACACGAATCCTGGCAATATTCATATTTTTTCCTTTCCACAGGGCCATTTCTCATATAGTGTAGGTATATGAATGTATGACTAGACTATGTTCTGCACCTGCAGGTTTCCCAGATTAAAGCAATAAAAAAGAGATATACATAAAGGATGCTTCTCGTTCTCTTTAAGAACAAAAAAAAACATTATAGAACCAAATGAACCGCCCATTGGTAAACAAATGAACTAAAAGGAGCAAAAACGAGATCGGTGTATGACAACAAATAAAAGTTCCACCCGCACTATTAGTCACATTCAAAAAAAGTAGTTTTGGGGAAGAGTTCACATAATCTAATATCTTTTGGTTTTGGAGTGGCAATGTTCATTCGTTATCCTTGCAATACAAAAAAGTTGTTTTTGTTTTCTTCTTTTCCAAGCAAATGTTAGCATGGAATCAAAGCAATAAAAAAAAAGCATGCACTAACTTCGTTGAATTTTAAAATACACCTTGAGGCCTTTTTGCGTCTGTTTTAGATGGACATTTTGTTAAACACAATTTCCACAACGTTAAGGCGCGCATATACATATATAGACATAAGTCAACCCAACTTGAGGTCATACCTCATACCTTTAACTAAAAAAAAATTTTTTTATTTTATTTTGACATGGCTTGTCTAGCTACGAGTATGTTGCCGTTTCTGACAGTTTTTATGCTGCTCTACGTGATATACATAGGATGTATTTATGTAGGTGTAGCCAGAGATAATATAACGAAATACAGTCAACCAATTTATACTACATTGCTTTTCCCTACTGATGAAATCAATAAAGGTTGATTCACATTTTCGCATATTGACAGTCTTTAAGAAAAGTTTTCGTTTCTCTTCCTTAAAGCAAAATAATTGACATGGAAAGAAACGTGATTATCTTGTTCTTAGCAGTTAAATCACTACCGTTCATTGTAACAACTACATCACCAAAAGTTATGGGAACGGTGAGAACTTGAACACAACCACTTCTGAGTACTTCTATATTGTCTTATATCAAAACGCGTCCTACTTAAGCATTAACGTAAGATAATACAAAATTTAAAACTTAAATTACAGATTCAAACCCTAAAGTAAACAAGACACAAAAATTAGATATGTACATGATTTAACACTAGCACAAGAGGGTTCTTGCCTTCAAGGATCAAAAGCACTTAAAACCCTGGCACGCGGCCGGCAACCGGCCTTTCGAATCTCCGAAAAAAGTTAACTCCCAAATGAGTTATCTCCCACTTAATTTGGGAAATATTTCATTTGAACCAACCCTGATTTTGAAGACCTATGACAACACAACATTATAATGCACTTTGTTAGTTAAGTAAGTTGTAAATTGTTATATTATAAAATAGAAAGCAATCTCTTTATATTAATTAAAAAGATTTAACGTCTGTCTGAAAATACTTAGATATTTACAAAATCGAAAGAACACAGCTGCTGTCCCTGTCATAGTCAATGGGCTTTTTGAGAGTTTCGAAAGTACTGTGACGGAAGCGCTGAAGGTGGGTTTGACTGTCAATGAGAACAATACCCAGCAAACATACGAGTATGTATGTAGTACATACATCTTATGTCATTAAGAAAGGAAATGTAATACCGTTGTAGTGGAAAGACCCACATAGACTCCGCTATAAACGCAGACTATGTACGTCTTCAGCTAAAGTCTGCTTCATTGAGCTTAAGATGCAATTTAACCCTCCTCGAGCAACTAGAGTATCCTTTTACAAACACAAAACATCCCGGCCCAGGCATATGATAATGATAAATGGACCTTACCAAATATGCATGGGAACGTATATATTTGGTTGCCTTGATAGAAAAATTCTATTGGTAGTTTTTAATCCAAGAAAGTTTGAATTAAAGCAGTAGAGAAAAATCGCAAATCACTTGATCCTGGCAAGGAAAAGAGAACTTCAACCAACGCAACGGTCGTGCGAAATTAATGACACCATTCTATGTACCGATCTGGCTTGTGAAGCTTGTCGATTGAGACACAGGTCCTCTTGATATCAAATAAGCAACTCGGTCCTTTAAAAAGTGGTATACATTTTGTATAATTAATTTTACGTTAGACGTGGTGGCCCCTTCTAGTCGACTCTTTAAAAATTGGTGGCCAAATTTGAGACGACCGGTTCGCTAATCAATCAGCCGTACGTCAAGGAATCGCAAGATCGACCGCCACGGTCCCTGAAAGCTTACTCCAGAACCCGAGGCAGTTGATTCCTGGCCGTGCACAAGAACGCAGAGGTTCACCAGGTGACAATGCGTTCCCAGAAAAGTTACCGTTTGGTATGGATTTTGGGCCAGCGACTTCATTGGTTCGTCCTTTTGGAAAACGACGCTGGTGAGGCGGTTACCGTTAATGGTGAGCTCTACAGAACAATGATAACCAATTACTTATGGCTATAATTGGACCATGGAACCTATACAACATGGACCATGGATTCCAACAAGACGGTGCTACCGGTCATACAGCGGACGCCAAGATTGACGATTGACTGCATTAACGATTTGGTGGTAAGGTTATCTCTCGCCGATGTGATTTGATCCCTATAGATTTTTTCTTGAGAGGTTTCCTGAAGTCGCAGGTCTGTACAAATTAACCACAGTGAGCCGATATCGTCTGTTTTTGACATAAACAATTTTCACGTTATTTTCTGCCTGTTTAATTTCAACAATTATTTCTATTTGAAACACTTTCGAAGCAAATAATTGAACATCTTAATTTAAAGATTCATGCGTGTCTGCTCAACCACTCTTGTTCTACTACGATGGTAAGAATCTTGGATGATTTAAGATTACAATATGATCAAGATAAACTCACGGCTATGTGCTTATTAGATTTTTGCAAATGAAATTCTGGATCCCAAATAATTTTACAACCAAAGAAATGAGGCTTCGTTTGATGAGAGCTTTGTTAGTTCCAATAATATCTTTTTCTACAGTTGTATAACCGAGGATTGATTCCTTGTGTGAACAAAAACTCCGATTGGCTTTTAACAATATGTCAAGATATGTTCACGGACTTCGAAGATATGACCCTATATCTCCCTATAACTTAAGCATTCTAAATTTTATTCTCCTTGAATATACGAATTTCCGTAATTGTATCTTTTTGCATAAAATAATTCAAACAAAAACACCTTATACCCTTATGAAAAAATTCAGTTTTGCTTCTCTTCCAGAATAGAAAACATAGTAATTCCTTCCTTTAGGTAACTTAATCACCACGAATAGTCCTTTTAAATAGCATTCGCCTTTGGAACTCTTTGCCAAGAACTAAAGCAAATTAGAGACACAACAAATTTGAATTATGCCCTATTTAATCACTTTAGTAACCCTTTAATAACTATATTTATTAGTTAACTCGATGATCCCGTGAACTTCGTATCACATATATAGTAATTTTTTGAAAAATATGGTTAAACTTAATACAAAATGTTTATCTTCATTAAATGCAACACAGTTGTACACTATATCAATTTAAGGCTCTCTGATGTATGTAATATATTTTTTGTTTTTTTTTTTGCGGTGCGTAAATATACAAAGATGATTGTTTTCCCACTCACGAACACGCCTGTAATAGCACATATATGCGCAAAACAGGGAAACTCCAAGTTTATTCCGCAAATTTCCAACGTCTGGCCTTGCGATTTATTTATTTATGGTCACATGGGCGGGAAATTATAGACGCTTAAAATCGAATGGCAAATCAGCTGAAATCATCGGTATAAGCAGGATCAAGACATCCTCTCCTTTGTATTTTGCCTAGATTACCTTAGCCTCTTGACCAGTCTCGTTCCATTGCACAGTCGAGGTTTATTAATGTTACGCAGCATAATCAACATTGACCCTACTTTTGTAAATTGTGAGGTGGTAGTCCAGACATTTTAATCCAGGAATTTAAAAACTATGTGGGATGGTTGACTTCGTCATCCTGGTTTGTAATTGTGTCAACTGGTTTGTAAGAAAACAACTCTCCGGGAAGAAAATTCTGAATGGTTGCATTGGGATCATCAACATCTTTGTTTTGAGCAGCCAATATTGATCGTTCACTCAGCCAATTATGGTTTCTGAACTGTTGTTCTCCTCTTTCGAGTCAACAAAGTGACAAAAATTCGACAACAGAATCATGGCTCCACCGAAAAATGTTCTCGTTGTCACGAAGCTCTTTTAACGTTCTGTCCAGTACTTCCAGTGACCTCTTGTGGGCCATCGTTCATTTATCCCAAACGATCAATTTGGATATCTGTAGAATCTTCGCCATTGCGCCGTTTTTGGCGATATTGGAAAATGGTGCTTTGTTGATTTGCTTGTTTAGTGGTAATTTCAAGGCAGAATGTGCACCTTTTTACAATGTTGCCAAAAGCCAATGCCAGGGGTACTTCATTTTGTTCCCCCGGGAGCATCAAGTAAGTTAATTCCACCAGATCAACTATCCAAAGCTTCTATCAAAGTATCTTACGCAATTCTTTGTTGTTCATTTAATTGCGGAACATTTGAACAAACTGTTTCGGCCAATACTTCAGTATCGTTTTGTTGTTCTCTTTGCAACTCGTGGTTAAATACATCGTGCATAGGACTAGTGGGTGCTGTCATGCCCAAACACGACAATACTTTGTTTAACATCAATAAACACATATCTTTTGTCATGATCAATTTCTGCAGTAATTTGTAGTGTAAAGATATCAAATGTTTCGCAGCTAGGAACATTTTGTATTGGAAAATTAAATTGTCGTTTTTAGTATTTTTCGTTACTTATTATGTTATATTTTTTGACCGTTTAAACCTTCTCTGAACTTTCACAAATATTTCAAAATCAAATTTAGCAAAATCGGTTCACCCATTCTCGAGTTTTAACGAGACAATTGAACAGCAATTGATTGATCTGATATAGATAGATAGATAGATTCCATTTGTTATCGATTCGCAGTTTGGGCCTTAGATTAGCTTGAATTGGACTACGGTTTTGGGCGAAAAATCATCTTTTCTGACGAGGCACATTTTCATCTCGGCGGGTAATTTAACAAACAAAATTGCCCGCACGTTATTGGTCCATCATTGGACCATTTTTCTTCAAAAATGAGGCTTGTAACAACGTTTCGGTCAACATAAAACGTTACAGAGCCATGTTAACCAATTTTTTTTTGGTACTGAAATTAGAGATATGGATTTGGACGACCTCTAGTTTATGCAGGATGGCGCACCATGCCACACAGCCCATGCCACAATCAATCTTTTGCGCACCAAATTCCCAAATCATGCTGTCTTGGCGATGTCAATTGGCTGCCTCGGAGCACAGATTTGATCCCTTTGGACTTTTTTTTGTGGGGAACCGTGAAGGACCCATGTATTGCCAACAATCCGGAAACGATTCAAGCACTTAATGCTAATATCATTCAAGCAATCCGTGAGCTACAGCTGACATCATCAATAAGATCTTGGAAAATTTGAGTGACAGAATGCGCTGTGTTGTGCTCCATAGTTTATTTGAATGTTTGCTCTTAATAATAAACCCATAATACATGGAAACAATTCAATTTTGTTCATTTTATTGCATTTATTAAAAGAAACTTGTATATGGCGCACCCTGTACAAGTTTAAAGACTCAGCTTTGGGCAGTAAAGTGCGATATTTTAAGTCCCGAGCAAATCATTTTGAAGAGCTGGACGATGGAGAATTTTATTCCAGGTATACATTTCACAATATAGCAGTGTGTTTTTTGGTTGAAAACCTAAACATCCAGTTCAAGCCGTGGGCCTCCGATTTCACCAGAATTTAAAGTATCTACTATTTACATTACACTTCTTTTGGAGAAACATCCATGCGGCTGATGCTGGTAATTTTACTCCCTAATGGAGCAGAAAGGATATATCTGTACAACAATTAATCTTATAGGAGCATTACATGGAATCGTCCAGTCTACAATGGGAAAATAATAAAAAAAAAACATTTCGTAAAAGGTTGTCACAAATAAACAAATATAAAATAAATTGTAGGTTGTCACTTTGACTTCTGAGTTTCTGACACTTAAAATTATTAGGTCCATTCCCCAGGTTTAGTTTTGTTCGCTTTGTTAATTTTCACGAACTGTCATGATTTAAATGTGTTCAGATTCAGATGCACTATTTTTAATAAATGGAAATTAGTATTTCACTTATTAGTGAATCAAAAAAAAAAGGATTAAAATTTTCGAATAGCTAGTAAATTACTAAATGTTTAGCTTATGTTATAGTACCATCCATGATGACGAAAGATTGGGGCGACATCTTAAGCATAGCGTTGGTATATACAAAGGTAGATCAGGCGCGGATACAGGGGGAGGGCAATGGGTGCAATTGCCCCCCCTCCTGGGCAGTTCTTCGTTTCACAATTATAAAAACCATAATACTTTTTACTTGCGACTTATAGGTACTATAAGGCAGGTTATACATTCGGAAAAAAAATTGAACTCGAGATTTTGATCAAAGTGGACATAACGATAATAGCGAAGACCAAAAAAGTGGGTCTCGCAATTCTGTCTGTCTGTCGGTTCGACTACAGCCCAAACGGCTAGGCCGATTTTCTTTAAACTTGGTGGTGGCCGTGGCGCGATGGTTGTGTGCTCGCCTGTCAACCTCAATATCACAGGTTCGATCCCTGCCGTCGTCTATGTCGTCTTTAATTCCATTAAAACCTTCTATAAATTGTCATCAATGGGTTGCTGGTTTACTCATTACATGTTGTTCAGGCATAACACTAACAACATGTGATTGAGTTAAACTAGTATGCCCAACAAGGATGAAAAACGAATAAAATAATGCGAATTATAACTGACATAGAAATAAGACACGGCAATTCTCCGCTTTAGTTCAGCCGCCATCCCTGGAGATAAAAAATCTGAGACAACCACCTTCAGTCTCAGAACATCGTGCCACACATCTTTCCTATCCTTCCTTCTCTTCCGTAACTTCACGCCCACGCTGTGTTGAAACATTTAAAGGGTAATCATAATCCCTTGAGCGTGAGTAGATTATAAAAAAAAAAAAAAAAAAAAAATATGGGTTTTATTTTTTTTTTCCCCCGGATGTTTTTTGATTTGATTTTTTAAGATCAAAAATAACGGTACCTGCTATACGATTTTTTCGAAATTTTATAAATATTTTTTTTATCAAAAACTGTCCTACAGATTTAAAAAAAAATTCATAAGATTTCATTTAGTTAAACCTAGGTAATGAATGAAAAAAAAAATTCCAAAAAATTATTATTTTTGGTACCCCCTTTGGAACCATTTTTTTGTTTTTGATTTTCTCAAAAACGGTACAACCAATTTTGATAATTTTTTAATGTTAAGGCTCCCCGGCAGTTTCAATATTATTCACCCTTATTATAATAGGCGTTTCACTTGAACGACAATCGTCACTTCTTCTGTCGAGTCACTTTTAAGGCGTTTAAGAGTCGGCGTTTTGAATCAACATACGTTCCACATAAAAATCTGTCATTGACAAACATATTTCAAAACAATTTGTGTTTTTTTTTCAGTACACGGTGTGTGCCATACTTTGTGATGTGTTTCTTGATCATGTTCTAAGAAAAAAATTGTTCTGCAGTAAAGTCTGATTTTCAACTTTGACATCACTTTTTGACGATGTAAAAAAGGCTAACTTTGTGTACCCTGAGCCTGACCCATGTTAAGGTCAATTTCTCTGTCGGTACTGAGATTTTTTATTTTAGACTTTATTTTGAGTAGAAATACTAGCCTTTAAGCCTACGTTTGAATTGAGCTTATATGTTTTAGGGTTGTCTGATATTCAATTTTAAATGGTGTTCGAGCAAAATTTTGACTTTGAGGTAAAAACATAAAGTTTTCTTATTTTTACCTGATGAAGAAAACAATAATATAACAAAAATCATTAATAAGTGCACCCAAACATTTTATGATACTTGGGAAGATCTGAAACAGGTAAAAAATCGTAATTTGTGTTTTGTACCTACTTTTATTGCTAATCTTTGCAATTGGAGTAGGTTTTCCAAGAATTGTTAGTTTTTAGGTAATTTTCAAGACTGTGTAGGTACTCATAGACCGAGAGCCCACAGCAATTTTTGGGTGTGATTGATAACAAGAAATAATTAGCATAATTAAATAGGCCTTTAGTAGTTATTTACAAATGCCTATTTGACTTGCTGTCAAAATCCTAATCACCTTAACCCTTCACAGGGAAAGTTAAATTTTGGGGATGACTGTTCAATGGGTAAATTAACTAAATAAGTAGTATAAAAGAATAGAAAAACTCAAAACTCATTCAACAGATTATCAAGTTTGATAAGAGCGCTTTTTGAAATTCCTTTACTTACGAGAGAAGAATACGCAGACATTGTATTCGTTTATGGGTTGTGCAATGGAAATTCAAGAAGAGCACAACGAAGATACCAGAAAATTTACCCTAACAGAGGTCTTCCTTCTCGAAATGTTTTTGGAAATATCTTTCGAAGGCTTTGAGAAACTGCATCAGTTTCAACTGCAAGACCTAACGCGGGAGCTGCAAGCATAGGAAAAGTTTCAGTGATACACTGCATCTGTATTGGGTTAGTTATTTTCACCCTTAAATAAAACAAATATAATAAAAATTACAAATTACACAATACTAATATGTAAAACTTTCATCTTTATCCAATTTCGACAATGAGTCGTTTGAAAATTTGTATTCGAGAAAAATAGCGTTCTGAGAGTCGTAGAAGTCGAGAAAAACGACAGTTATAATACAGATGAGTGATTTCTCATACGAAAACTTACGTTCCACTCAGAGTATAGCGTTACGACTCGACGCCATTCATAATACAAATTTTTGAAAATGACATTTGTCGTTCAAGCGAAACGCCTGCTACAATAAGGGTGATTGTGTATTCAAAATTTTTTTTTGAAAACTCAATATTTCGATGCTCGATTTTCTTAAAACTTAATAAATAAAAGTTTCTTAAAATAATCTACAAGATATGAGAAAAAAAAATTATTTTACTTAAAAATAACGGTACCCTCCATACAAATGTTAAAAAATGGTTTTCGAAAATCGTATTTTTCTCGAAAACGGTTCCGAGAATTTTGTTTAAATTTTTAGTCTTTCGATTAATTTTTAAGGTCAATAATTTAATACCAAAGATTTTGAAAAGAAGACATTAGTCACTGTATCTACCATAGAACGATTTTTAAAAATTTTGAATTTCTCATTATCGACATAATGGATTTTAATGAAATTTTTTATAGAGATGCTTCTAAAAGCTTTAAGAAACATTGCATTTCAAAACTTTAAAAAAAAATATTTTTTGAATTTTTGAAAAAAAAATCATTTTTTTTTTGGAAAATTCGATATCTCAAAAATGGGTCAATATTTTTTTTTTGGAAATTTAATTTTCATTCGTACAGTAATAAAAACCTAATGTTGACGTACTATTTTTTTATTTTTTTTTAATATTTTAAAAAATTTATATATAAAACCTTATTTTATTAAGAAACCACTACAACGACTTATGTATAATTTTTGTTCTTGCTTAAATTCATATTTGCATAGCATTCTGTTTTTGTCTCTTACTACTAAGAGAATTTAAAAAATGATGATAATTTTATACTTATGAACAGTTTTTTCTAATAACATTCGTTTTTAAAATTCCTTGTCTATTACATAGGAGCAAGTTCGTGCGGCAAGTTATGCATTCGTAAAAAAAATCGAACTCCAGATTTTGATCAAAGTCGACATTACGATGATAGCGAAGACTAAAAAAGTGGGTCTTGCAATTCTGTCTGTCTGTCGGTTCGACTACAGCCTAAACATTTATCATTTTTAATTCCCCCCCCCCCCACACGTTTTTTTCTTCTTTTTTTAAGACCAAAAATAACGGTACCTGCCATACGAATTTTTTTCGAAATTTTGTAAATTTTTTTTTCTCAAAAACTGTTCTACAGATTTTTAAAAAAAAGATACAAAAAAAAATCATTTAGTTAAAGCTAGGTACTTACTAGTTGAAAAAATTTTCCGAAAAATGGTTATAGAGGGTACCAAAGAACCATTTTTTCGTTTTTGATTTTCTCAAAAACGGTATGACCGATTTTGATCATTTTTTGTTTGCTTAAGCTCCCAAAAAACTTAAATAGAATTGTGTATTCAAATTTTCAAAAAAAAAATTTTTCGATTTTTAAAAAAATTTCAATTTTTTTTTTCAAAACTCAATATTTCGAGAACCTTATGCTAGATTTTTCTTAAGCTTAAAAAATAAAAGTTTCTCAACATAATCTACAAGATGTATGAAAAAAATTTTATTTTACCTAAAAATAAAGGTACCTACCATACAAATGCTAAAAAACCGTTTTCAAAAAACCGGCCACACAAAAATATTAGAATTAAGTATTTAAGAACTTTGTATATCATGTACAACACTATAATTCCTTCATTTAAATTAATTAATTCATTTTTTTTAATACGTATACGAGTTCCTATTTAATACTTTAAGACATGCATACAGAGCATTATTGAAAGAGGCTAAAGTAATGTAAACGAAGATGTTTGATTTACTATTTAATAGTTATTTACATACGACCTACAAATGTTATTTACCTGCACATGCTTTCCTTAATTCAATTTAATAATTTATTATTTTTATATTCGATTATGTCTATACCTTTTTAATATTTTAATACAGAAATGCAGAGAAATGGACCATTTTTTTTAAGTTAAGCAAAATATCGCGAAAATTGACCCCCCCCCCCCTGAACGAAATCCTGGATCCGCGCCTGAGGTAGATAATACTTATAAATTTGAATTGAATTAAATTAAAATTGAACATAAAAAACACTCAGTATTAGGTTAAAGCTTTATGAACAACATAAGAATGATCTTCGAAGAAAGCAATTCTTCTTATTTAAAAATACCCCCTCCATTTTTCACAATTTCCGTTGGTGCTGTGAGTTAAGACTTGAGAAAGTGGTTTCATAAAAAATATAACATTTTATTTCAAATAACAATGCGTTCAATTTGAAATACTTCCCATTCACTGTCACAAAAATTGGAAATATGCTCTTCTCTTTAAAGACTGCTTAACCTTAATCAAGGTTTTAAATATTCATATGAAAACAATAGTTGGAACCTTTGTGTCAAAACCACCGGTTACCACAAAACGATACTCCATTCTCCACCCAAAATGCAAACAAATAACAGCTTTTTTGGACGTGGTGAACTAATTGCAACTAATCGGCCGCACTTTACTCCCGTCTGAAGTGTGGGCGAGGTAGTTGGAGGGTCTTTAACCCCACAACATATCCTCATCCTGTTTGACGTTCATTTTTGGCTGGATTTTATTTTTACTTATTTTCTATGCGCTTGGTTCAGGGTTGATTTGGTAAACCGGATCGAATTGAAAATGCACATTGCACATCGTTCAGAATGCTGACTGCGGAATTACAAATTTATATTCTGGCATCTCTCAACTTCATCCACAAACTAAAACTGCAAAATAATATAAAAACGAAAAAACAGAGAATGAGAAAATATACGGGACTAAAGGGAGGAGTTATGTGCACTAGCGCACGCAAACAAATCGACGTGCTGCACTTTCATTTCTGTCTGCAAAGGAGAGCAACTAGCAAGGATGCAAGTTTTATTCATTTTGAATCCTTGTCTTCCATTTTTCAGCTCTGAATTATGTGTTCGGCATTCGGCTCCTTGTGGAGTCAGGGAATTACTGGATATGGGTCTAAGTGGGTGTGCTGGATACATGTGGGAATGGATGGATGCGAAGTCAGCTAAGAGTAGATGCACCCTTAGAAGGTAATTAAACATTTAAACTGTTTGCTTTCCGCCATAATTTCGAATTGATGATGCCTTAGGAATTACATTAAACCAACACTACTGCATGATGGCTAAAGCAGTGAAATGATGTTGGTTTTTGGGTAAATTTTATGAAGTAAAGAAGTACATTTTTGCTGTATAATGTCTATTTGGATGAAAGTGTAGGTATGTGTATTTGGGTCGGTTTATTTGAACGCTGTGATTTTCATTTAGAACAGTTATGAGGGTAGGGATTATTATGTTAAATTCTGGTTTCGATGGTTCATAATGTTGTGGCGGCTTTATAATGAGAAATAAAGTACAAGATTTGGTTGAATGTGTTTGCTTCAATTGCAAATAAATAAAATAGGGCTAAATTCGGGCGGACGCTTCGAGCAAAATTTGTAGTGGGCAAACTATGCTATGCTAAAGATCGCAGAGCAGGAAATTTTCTTCTTACTAGTTATGGAATTTATTTCTGAAGAACAGAAAGGCATAATATGGTATCGAACGAACTACTCATGGGAAATTTGGAATCTTCCGACGAATACATTGAAATTTGTGCCATATTTCTCATGACCGGAGCCATTACGAATTTCGAAATTTCATGTTAAAATTTACCATAAAAATACATGCATGCATATACCTATACATAAATGGTAGAAAAATATTTAAAAGTTATCAAAAGATGGAATTTTATATAAATAATAGCGTGGTACTTGTTTGGGAGATGTTAGTGATGTAAATTTATGCTTCGTGTCAGATGATTGTTTGATTGATTGACGAAAAAAGGACAACCAGCAAAGTGAAGTCGAGGAAATTCTATAGCAAACAAAAAAAAGTGTAACTTCTAGAGAAGAGTGAAACAACCGACATCATGTTTTAATACCTGCCCTGGGATCTGAAAGTTTTTAATTGGAAAACAGTCACCCATATTCCACAAGTCGTATTTTGTCTCGTACTCGTAGTCGTACTCGAACTCGTTTCGTATCAAAATCGTTATTCTTCAAATCGTATACGTTGCGTACGAGAACCTCAAAGAAACAACGTATATTGTCGCCCGTAGGTAATTGTCAAAATCAATAAATTTGAATTGAAAAAGTCATTTGTTGTTTTTTCAATTAAATTATTTTATTTATAATGAAATTCTGATGAGCTCCATTGATTTCAAGTAGCTCTTCTTCTCTTCTTCTGAAAAACTCCAATGTTTGATCCTTGGGGATTAACAATTTAAATTTAAAATGTTAGCAATTCAATCCTCAAATTTGCTCTATAGCATATGGTTGTAATTTCACCACCCCTGTGCCTTTAAATTGCTGCTTATTGTGATGCAGTTTCTGTTTTAACTAAATCGTCCCCTCAGAAGCAAAGTGGCTTATCTCAAAATTTAGCGATTTTGAGTTGAGTATACAGAAAAAATCACAAAAAAAAAATCTATTTTTCTGTCAAACTTTCATAAAAATACTTCTTAAACTGAAGGCGTGAGGGCGTTTGTGTCCTTTTGCATTTTAGATATCATCCCTGAACTATTCATCTGTAAACTGACACTTTCAGTTTCGTGTCAGTCGTCATTTTGCTTGTTTGAATGCTAAACGCCATTATACAAAATATGTCATTTTTCTTACGAAAATAAGAACTTAAAAATCAAAAAGTTTTGTTTTTAGCAGTGTAAGAAGTGTCACTTTATCAAGGCTTTTGAAAATCTTAAACAATATTTATAATTCGAATTGCACCAATTTTTTTTACAATGTATGTATGTAGATTGAACAGATCTCAGTTGCTTGTCAAACTAGCGAGAACGTCAAACAGTGTTGATAATATGCCCGAATGGTCTGTTTCACCTCTGCAAAATCTTTCAGAACAAAATATTTGTTACCTTATTTCACCTAGTTATTTATTTATTTTTTTCGTTTGTTTCATCAATCAAGATTGATATTTTTGTTAAAAAATACTCCTGAAAGTATTAAAGCTTTGTTTAAATCCTGAATAGGTTTGTTAACTTTTTTGTTTATTGAAAATAAGTGTTTAAATAAAAAAATATAAATAAATAAATAAATTTGTTAATAAATAAAATTATTGGTTTCATTTCATTACAAAACGACACTTTGCAAGCATTTCTGGAAAAAAAAACATATAAATAGTAATTATTTTTATGCAAAACGACATAAGTCCGACCATTTTTTTTTTTTTAGTGATTTTCTTAAAAATGTATTTATACCACTTGATAAAGAAAAAAAAATAATAATTTTCTTGTTCTACGACTTTTGCAGCTTCGCATAACCTCTAGACGGAAATTAGTTTTTTAAGACTCAAATTATTTCAAATCCCTTTTGTGAAAAACTATAGATTTTGAGATAAGCCACTTTGCTTCTGAGGGGACGAAATACTTTTGATCATTGCAAACCTAAAGAGAAATGTATTACAATTTGTTAAATATATCTTACTTTAAGACAAGCTTGACCATTTCGGATGAGTGGACCAAGGCTATTTATTTTTATCGAAAGGTCCGCCCAAAACTGTTAAATATTTGCTTTGAGTTTTTCACTCTTCCTATGACCTCTTGCTGCCTCCAAATTTTCTTCCAATGCACAAACCAATGCATCAAATTGAGAACGATTTATTATTTTACTAAATATGAACGCGTTAATAACGTTGAGTCCAAATAAATAAACCAATAAAAAATGTACTTTAAAAAATTTAGTGGTGCAACAGCTCGAAGTGAACCAGGACCTATAGTGACTTACAATTCTCAACCATTCCTGTGTGCGTGCTGCTAGGAACGGAGGGGTCCTATAATTTTTGCCGATTCCGAACGGCTAATGTGCAGCACTTTCCAAGACAAGAGATATATGATACTCTTAGAGGATTTGTCAATTCCTTGCAAGATGCAGTACACTCCTGAAAAACTTTTTGCTGCGGCTGAGAGAACTCCAGACCTTCCGCATGATAGTTTAACGCCTAAACATTGTGCCAAGAGGTACCAATGTACTTACATTAACTTTTTGTCCATTTTTATCGGAAAAAAAAACAAGTCTCGTTTAGAAAATTTAATACGAGTACTTAATAAAATACACAAATACGACTTCAAATAAATCGAATACGAGATTCGGAATAACGATAAAATACGAATAGTCGTATGCGATGTTTTGCGTTTCCCGATATTAGTGCAAGTGAAGTCGAATGTACGACTTCTGGAATACAAAAATACGACTATAGTAGAATACGAGTCATAAATACGAGTTTCAGAACACGGGTGAGTAGCTGGTAGGTACACTACACAGCCGATGGTTAGCATCTGGAAAGACTATACTTCACCGAGTTGCTTATACTGATGCCAGTCAATCTGAATGACAATCGAATGTTTCAACCGCCCGGCCGAAATACCGACTTAGCAATGATTTTTATATAAAATAGAAGGAATTACTCGTAGATACATTTAGACTTTATTTTACATTCAGCCTTATTGTGAGTTTCACCCGAACAACATTCCCCCGGGAAAATTTGACATTTCACTTTTTGCCTATTGTGAGTTTCACCCGAAAAATTATTCATGTTCGAAAAATTCCCTTATTGTGAGCAATCATTTCGGGCGGAATGATATGCTTTTCACAGGCATATTTTTCACTTATTTTTATTAGGCGAACGAGAGCACAATAAGGCGGAAATTGTAAGTTGTTTGTTTATTTTTTTAAGATAAGATAATTTAAAATTCATGTTTTTTGTTAAAACGCAGGAGAAAAACAATAAAAAAAAGACCAAAGCGATATGCTGCTTAATAAAATGCAGGAGAACCCTGAAATTGCCAAGTGCTTCACTTAAAGCAAATCGGGAGAAAGTGGCCGAATTTTGGAAGAAGTGAAGAGTGAGTTTGCGTGAAAAAAAAGTAAGAATAAGGCTAAAAGAGGATTGTGCCAAACTAACATCGTGGTCTTTGCCAACTCCTTTTTGGTACCCACCCTCTGCAAAGAAACCCTCTGCCTCTAGTACTGATGAAATTTGGAAAAAAAAAGGATTAATTCCTTTTCACACTCACGCATCTCCAAAGGATTAATATTGCTTAGTTCATGTTTATTAACAAAGTTTCTATTTTGGGCTTCCTAACATATCACTTTTTCCTTTTAAGCTCTTCCTTTACGCCTTCGATCTCTTGCTTCAGATTGTTATTGAACGCTCCAATAAATTCCTTTAATTTCTCCGGGGTCATATCAGTCAAACTACCCCGATCGGCTATGCTCTTCGTCTTGCAACAACCAGCTGGGCAGCCCTTCTCATTGGATAGCTTTCGGAAATTTTCTGAATGAGCTGCTCAATGTTGGCCAGATATCTAAAGAGGATTCGGAGAACCATTTTCTAAAATTATATATTCCTATATTTTCTAATGAACTGCTTTTTCAGTTGGAGTTGACTCTTGAGAAGCTCTAGCTTCTGAAGTTGTTCCTCTTTGTTATAATTGATGCCTGGCAATTGTTTGATTTGATTGCGAGCACTTTCGAAACGTTTTTGTAGCTCTAAGATCTTTTGACTACACTCCTGAGATTCTCTTTGCTTGGCTGCGTTATCGAGAGGACCCTTTTCCATACAAGGAATGATGTCGTAGATAACAGGTAAAAGTTCGATGAGCTGGTCGACTGTCAAAGTCCCGGTGGATTCTGATGGGGTGTTGTTTGGATTAATTTGTTGGATTGTATCAATAGATTTTGAAGGCGAGAGGTCCATTATTGATTAAATTAATGCATTATTTATTTGATTGTTTATAAGACAACGAAAATATTAAACAAATTTTAGTTATTTAGATAAAACTTAAAAGAGAGAATATTGTATTGTGTTGTCTTGTTGGGTTGCTTTTTTTGGTTCAGAACGAGTAATCCCACAAATTCCTTCGAAGTGGTCGCTCCTCAAACAGTTGTTCTTCCTTAGACAAGATATGTAGCGCTATGCTATGCAATATTTATGATAATTATCCTTTCTTTATTATAAAATAACAATTTAATTTATATACTGAAATTCTTATTTAACAATAATTGACAAAACAAACATACGTTTGCTCAAACTCAGAAGAAAGTCTGTTCATTTTCCGAACGCGATAAGTCCGCTGTTTAAAAATAGGTTTGCAAATTATTCGTTTCAGATAATCCAATTAAAAATTGTGAGCCACAATAGTTTTTTTCTTGTTTAGCTCCGAGCGGGGCACTGAACTGTCAAAAAAAAACTACATATATGTTACTTTTTTAACCCAGAGCGCCCTAAGCGCTCAACTTGCATTTCTTTTTTAGCTCAGAGCTCGAACGGGGCTCGCTCGATGAGCTCGATAATAAAGCACCGAGCAGACCGAGCAAAAAGCTGAGCGCGGCTAACTTCATTAAATTTTTTGAAGAGACAAAAGTAAAAGAAAAAAAGAAATAAAAAATCAAAACAATGGAAATGGCGGGCGAAGCTGGTTGCCCAGTGAAGGTAGGGAAAAATAAATATAATTATGAGCAGAGGATAATTTTTTTTTTCGAGTGAAGTGGACGAAACAGATGACGTTGTTCTCTTGATAGAATAGATAGAAAAGATTAAAACATGTCTGGCTTCACACGAAAATGTTGCTTAAAAGTTCTGTTGCTAAATCAGGGTACAATTTCCTCGGCATAATTTTCGTTTTTTTGGATTCTTCGCGAGTTTTGCTCAAAGTTTTCCTCATCATCAAAATCAAAAAACAAATTGAACGCTTCCCTTAAAATAATTGCTTTTTCCATTTTCATTAATCAGAAATTAATTAAAAACAAGTTTTCAAGAATATGAAAACACAAATTTCACAAACAAAGCTGAGAATTTTGACAGTTTATTTGAAAAATGATACAATGACAATTCAGTGCTTAGATGTGTTTCTTAAATAGCTCAGAGCGCTCAGGTCACGCTCGGTTCGGAGCGAGCTCTAAGCGCTCAGGACCCGCTCTGTGCCCTGCTCGGGGCTAAAAAAGAAAAACGCCTAGTGAGTAGCACTACTACAATTTTATCTCTATTTTAAGTAATTTCGACAAATAATTGATGCCGCAAATTCAATTATAGCACTATTTAGTTAACAGAGAATTTGGAGGTTGCATTTCATTCTCCATTTCCATCACAATGGAGTGAGAATTTGTTGCGGGCCTCATTTTTCTGAACGTGCCTATTTTTCGAACTGTCACTCCTGATTCGAAGTGAAATTTTTATTCGGGCGAAACTGATAATAGCATTTAAAATTTCTGGGGAACAAACATTATTCGGGGGAAATGTTTTCCGGGCGAAACTCACAATAAGGCTGATTATATAAATTACGCATTATTTGTTGATGCGTGTAATATTACAGAAAATTCCTTCTAAGTACACTTTTTGAACACTTTTTGATTTGTAATTTCATAAAAAATTAGAAAATGAAATTTAATTTTGACTTCAACCAATAAGTAAGTAAATTGGTTTTATGATTTGTATTATATTTAAAGCAAAGAAATTTCATATGTTCAAAGGTCGGTTCTGTGTGGAGAAGCATTTCAATGCTAATAATTCTTCTTGGCTTCGAAATCCTGACCAGACAACACGCAAATGAAGGTACGTAGGTAGAGAAATAGATACATACATATGTGCTGAATTAAACCATTAAATTTAGCTTGTGAACGAGCCAACTCCAATACCTAATGTTGTACGTCATTCCGCAAAATCTCTTGATCTGTTGTTCACTCTGATCCTGATAAATCTATATTTGGTGTATTAGCACATCTAGCCACGTTGGACCACTGTATCATATTGGCAAACTTCTCATACAATACCGACACGGCAATATGAGAAAACCATTTGGTACGTCCCAAATAACTTTTTTCAAAACTTTAACTGGTCACTAGGCTTCCTCGATAGTGACATAGATTTCAGTGCTGAAATGATATCAATAATTGCTCTCAATAGAATAGAATACAATTTTATTGTCCCTGACAGAGTTAGTTTCAAAGAGGATTCTTGGTAAGACTGTGGCTATAAGGAGGTTATCTGGTTGGATGTGTTGAACTTCCGATGCTACAAAACAAATCCCACTGAGGAAAACCGGAAAAAGTACAGATAAGCGAGGAATACCTGCAATGCTCATATTCGAAGAACAAAGTTCTTACATGACTAAAATCTACGTGAAAAAGTACTACAATGTCCAAAAGATATTGAAAACTTATGGTCTTTTGTGAAAACTATTAAAATTTCAAAAAAGTCATTAAGTCATCGGTTTCAACACTCGTTAACAATAACACTCCTTTTTTCAGCTCGCTTGGCTTGCAACGCAGTTTGCTAAAAACTGGACTGAGCCACAAAGTGTAATGCACTCCTCCTGTATTTGAGGGCGTAAACTATGGGACAAAATCATCTTTCGCACTCGTACAGGCACAAAAGTCCTTAAAGATCTCGAAATACACAAATCCACTGGTTCAGATTGTACATCCCTTTTAGTTCTAAAGAGTCAAATTCTGGAAAATCCATTGCTTAAGCTTTTCCATCTGCCATAATCTTTGATGGTTTATGAGCTTATCATACGCTGCCGTTCTAAATCGACATCCGAAGAACAAGGACATATTATAAATATTATATTATATATTATATATTCAACATATTAAATAATGTTCCACAGATTTTTTTTGAAAAAAATCAGAAAAATTCATTTAGTTAAAGCTAGCTAGTGGTTGAAAAAAATGTTGCGAAAAATTGTTATTTATGGCGGAACCATTGGAACCATTTTTTTGTTTTTGATTTTCACAAAACTTTGAATATTATTATGTATTCCAATTTTCCGAAAGTTATTTTTTGGATTTTAGAAAATAAAATCAATATGCATTTCGAAAACCCCGTACTCAATTTTTTTTAAATTGACAAATAATAGGTTCTAAATACAGTCTACAATAAAAACTATGGTACCCACCATTCTAACGTTAAAAAATGGTTTTCCAAAATAGAATTTTTCTCGAAAACGGTACCTGGAATTTTGATAAAATTTGTTGTCTTTTAATTAATTCTTACGATCTATAATTTAATAAAAAAAATTTAAGCTAAGATATTACAGACTGTACTTATAGAACCATTTTTTCAAATTTTGAATTTCTCATTATCGGCATAACGGATCTTAATGAAATTTTTTACAGAGAAGCAATGTATTTAATTGCATTTCAAAACTGAACAAAAAATATTTTTTTTTGAATTTAAAAAAAGAACGATTTTTTTTCAAGAAGAATTCGTTATCTCGAGAACGGGTCAATATTTTTAGGAAATTTAATTTTTATTCGTACAAAAATAAAAACTTAAAGTTGGCGTACCAACATTTTTTTTTTTGAAAATGTTTTAAAAAATGGTCATAAAAGCTTATTTTTTTGAGAAACCACTACAACGACTTATAATTTTGGTTTTTGCGTAAACTTATATTTGCTTGAATCACATAGCATCTGATTTTAGTTCCAACTACTAAAGGAGTTGTTTTAGTCATTTAAAAAAATGAATTTTTTTCTTATAAACAGTTTTTCCCTATCAACATTAATTTTTGAAATTCTTAGTCTTTTACCTAAGAGCAAGTTCGTGCGATCCAGTCGTGCATTTTATTTTTATGAATTACAGACATAAAACTGCCAAGTACAAATTGTACTGAGTGGTTTCGAAAGTTACTTTCTAGTCCAACGAAGAAGAAATTTATTAATACCAAAGGCACACTGTTCAAACTGGTAGTTTGTTTTAAGGACTTTTCGAGTTCTTAAATAACATAAGACGATTTTTGTGAAAGCAATAATTATTTCAGAGGCATTATTGAGGGATTTCGAATGGGTTTTTGAGACACCTGCTTCATTGATTGCGGGGCAACACTGGTTAGGACCAACGGTTAAGGATCAAGAGCCGAAATCAGGAACCAAAAGAAATACATTTTTGATTTTTTCCTTGAAGGACTTACCGAAATAACAAGATTCTACGGTGTTGGTAAGTACTCCATAATTTTGATGATTTGTCAGTCACTCAGTTACCGTTCAAGAGTTGAAATTTGGAGAGATACCTGTGAATAAGAAGTTTCTGACTTTTTTTGGTACTGAAATTAAAAGAAGGTTGAAAATCGGCTTAGATGTTGTAAAAAGATAGTAATGCAGCAAACTTGGTGGGACAATAACGTGTCATTTGATCTAGGTTGAACTAGGTGTCGCAGTAGTTGCCTCACTCCTTTTGACCAAAAATAGGGTTTTTTAATAAAATTTACTGGGTGATTAACTGTTATTTTCGAAATTTTTGTTAACATGGAATTAAACTAATTACTGCGATTACTGATTCAAAACCAGACTCTGGTATATTTGAATGGTTCACTCAAATTCGAGTACATATGCTAACTATGCGATCATGATAAACTCATTTTAAAACATTTATGAGAAGAATTTAAATTTCTTGTGACTTCTTTGGATCTATTCCGTACCTTTAAATGAATTTGCATATTAAATATTTATATTGCCAATTCATTATTACTATTATTACAATTTATTAAACTCTACATAAATGTACAGTATAATTTTTAAACAGCACTAGAGCTAGAGCTACCAGGGCTTAAGGCTAAAGGCATTTAAAGTAATAAACAGATAAAAATAATGATATAAATAAAACTCAGTTTGAGGGTGGTCGAGAGAGGGCCTAATAAAATATTGCCAATTCATTTGACCTTTAAACATTGAAAAAAAAAATTCTGAAATAATTATTATTTGTGGTTTTGCCTTAGTAGCACATTTTTTGTCTGCAATTGCAATAAACTAAACAGAGGAAAAACTTTAACAAAAAAACAAAAATTAAAACAAAATTAAACCAAAAGGTATATTCGTATGCTGGCTCCCAGTTGTCCCTTCAACAGCGAAATAAAAATGAAATTGTTCTCCGTACAAATATCAAGATATTTGCCGATTCCGCTACTGCTGTATTTTCTTTTTTGAGCTTTAATATCTCTTGCAAATAGAAATTACTTCATCCCAGAAAATTCATCCATCCTATAGTTCAGAAAGGGAACAGATGGCAACAAAATAACACTGTATTTGAATTCCAACCACAATGTTTCTTCCTGCTAGGACATTTTAAGCAGGTTCGCGTTTGCTATACCCTCACATTCAATGTTTGAATAGCACTTGAAGGGATTTAGCAAGAAAGAAGGATATTTCTTCCTTAAAGTTTTGAAAATCACAATGAAAAGTGCTCGATTCAAAATTTATAAGTTTTTCCTTGCATCACCACTAACACGTAACGAGAAAAATCGAAAAAAAGGATAAATCAAATAGGAGAAAGTTTTAGTCAAAGTCGAAGAATTATTCATTCAATGATTGGTTTAAAGATTGGAGTTTGGTAGCATAATTAATCCCTAAAGAGCACCACTTAACCTCAAATTATTTCTTGTATTTACTTTAAAATCATGCGATTCTCTTTTAAACCTTCCGATTTTTGGTACTCAAAATATAGGGTTTTAGAGTTTGTGGAATACAATGAAATGGAAATCTCATGATACTAAGCACTTTAGTTACTTAGGGACAGGCAATATTTCCATTTTTTAAATATTTTCAAAACTTTTATTTCATTTGTTCCGTGTTTAAATTGAACAAAAAATTATTGATAACAATTATTTTTTTTTTCAAGTAACGTAAAAAATAAATGAATATGAAAAGTAATGAAGTGATTTGAAGTAACTAGGTATGTATTAGGGTTGCAAGATTTTTATTACACCTCGGCGGGACAAATGGCCGAGGCAATTACTAATTAAATGACTTATTTGTCATTTGCAAATATTTTTCTTTTGTCAATTTTAATGACAGATGTTAGTTTGCAAAAATAGATTCTTCGTTAAGTTAGGTTTGTTTGATTGAAATCTTAAAAGCAATTTCTTAATAAACCCGGATGTCTGGCAACGCAACGTATGTATGTACCCAGATTTTAGTGTCACATACATTTTTTAAGTATATTCCACTGGAAGTGGAGAGAAAAATGAGAAAAATCGGAATAGATTTTAAAATGACTGTTTACTTGCTTTTCGAAAAAAATTAACTCAAGAAATTCGTCAATTGACATTAGAACAAGAAAAAGTAGTTATTCCGTCTGTCTGTATATCTTTAGGACTGTACATCACCCTGTAGGTTAGAGGAACAATTTTTATGGTCTGTTATTTTTATCTCGGTTCCTTCCATACAGCCATTGTGAAATATCACATTTATTTCGGAAACGGCTCTAATGATTCTGACAAAAAATTATGTGTAGACTATACCAACAATTCAGTACGTATCGTAGAACTTTTTTTTCAACTTTCTCATTTCCGACTATACCGATTGAATTAATAATGTACACACACATTTTTTTCCTTAAATGTATATTATTGAATACTTAAAATTTTCAATGCATTTCTTTTAATTTTAAATTAGTTTGATATATGTATAAGGAATAAAGTTAATAATAAAACATTTTTTTTATAAAGAATAACATTAAAATTACTATTATTTAATATAATTTATTTTTAAAATAACAACACACACGCAAGCGAAATTTTCATAAAGCCCCTTTTAGACGATCAGTTGTTCCTTCAGTTATTAGTTCAGTTTTCAGTTCAGTTAAAAAAGGCAGTGTATTTAGACGTCAGTCCGGTGTTCAGTTGAGCTTTCATTTTACTTGTGAGCAATCGAAGATCAGAAGAAATACATTGCGTAATGGACGATGAAAGCCTTATTTCAATGAAATCGACCAAATTATCATTCCGTTTCGACATATTGAAAAAAACTGGAACTCGAAAATGTTGATTTACCTCCAACTGAAATTGAAAAGACGACTGAACTGACAATTGTACTGAGAAGTATTTACGCATCAGTTTAACTGATAACTGAACTGAAAACAGTTTCAGTTTCAGTTAAACGCTACAGTTTTTGCATTTAGACATCAGTTTAACTGAAAGCTTAACTGATAGCTCAACTGAAACTGAAACTGAAATGATCGTCTAAAAGGGGCTTTAAGATTAAGATTTGTGTACATTTGAGTGTTGTGAGTTTCAATGCTTTTTAAAATTACTCATTTCTACAGAGTTGAATACGCAAGAGCAACAGACGAAATAGGTTTTATTCGTGAATTCAGAGAGCACACATTTTAAAGAGAAAAAAGCACTTCTCACATATCTTAAAATAATAAATTGGAAACAGCTTTTTTAAAAGCTCTTTCAAATGAAGATTTTCATTTTCATATGTCAGTTTTTTCTATGGGCCTGCGACATCTGTATATAATTATCTGTGGTTACATACTCCTTAGAGTAACATAGAGAAAAAGAAGTTGATTTGGGCTTTTTTTGTAAAATTGAAGTAGGTTGAAACAGAGATTTTTAAAATGAAGTAGATTTAAGTATTTTGCTGATGGTGCGAAGTAAGAAGTTGATTTTAAAAATTAAAAAAAAAGAAGTATATATCTACTTCAATTGAAGTGCTCCATTATGTGGCATCATTTTACTTTTTAAGTATTTTGAGTGGGTAACTGAGTTCATACGCCTAATTTATATGCCCATTAGAATCCTTTGAAATATATTCTTAATCAAGGTGACTTTTTGTTGCTTCTGCTGGACTTATGTGGTCAAGGTTAGTTCTAAGAACATTTTTATAAAATTTCAAGTTTGTTTCACAATTATTCTGTGATGAGACAATGAGGGTTCATTGGATACTCCCCAATCACTTAGTCGGCCGCTTGAGTTTGGAGTACCGAACGTTGAGTCTTAAAATTTCATTCTTAGCCTATAGTTAAAAATGTAGGGATATTCCCTGCACTAATTGTTACTGATAATAAAACTCCTTTATGGTATTAATTTTTTCCGGTTTTTAAAATTAATTTGATTTTTCTTGCAGGTTTGGAGATACGTTTTTATTTGAAACCAACTTATTCACGTGAGTAAATGCATTTCTGTATACGATTAAATATATATTAATTTTTCATATTATAATAAAAAATATAACAACTTTAATTTAAAAAAAAATAAAAAAAAATGTTTTTTTTTATACAATTTCCGGTACACTCAAACATTCCTTAAAATATGAGCAAAATCAAAGAAGATTTATATCAATTGTGCCACCAGGATTTTTTTTTTTTTAGAATCAGATTAGTTCTTAAATGACATTGAATAGCCTTTCGACGCTTTTTATATCCTTAAAGTCATTAACAAAGTGCGAGTGAAACACCGTAGCACATTGATTTTAAATTTCTGAATATTGAAATAGGGGGAAAAGAGTGCTGGGTGAATATTCCAAGGAGATTTGCCAAGCATAGGACTGGATTCGCCAAATGTTTAAATCATAGGAGAATCGACTGACTGCCTTTAAAGTCGGCATGAACAAACCTTATCGACATTCCTAGGGATGTATAATGATCATAAAATATAACTTTGTAAACATTTTTAAAACAGCATTAAGTTGTCAAACAGAGTATTTAAGCGAAACAGAAAACTACACAATTAATGCCAATACCATAAAGTGGTACACGGATGGCAGAAGGGTTAGGTGCCAGTGGCGTGGCGTCCATATAACACAATTCCTATCGTCTTCCCTTTTAAAAAATCCACAAATAACACAATCTACCAAATAAACATCGAATAGGTTTAAATTATCCATTCTGCCTCTCGTTTGTATCTTATACTTTATCCAAACACATTCCACAATCCACAACCAACATTGATCAAGAGATTCACAAAAATACTCTGACTTAAACTTTTCAATTACCGTCTTATTTATTTGTTTTATATCCCTTTCTTCCCCAAGCATTGTTTTTCGGATCCTCTTTGTTCAACATCCGCTTTTATATTCAAAAAATAAGACGCTACATTCCGTCTTATAAAATTTTCGATGTATACCAGTAGGAGTTGGAATTATTTGTATTTTATTCTCCCTTTAGCAATTAGCATTGCATTTCAGTAGGAAGATACGAGTAATACATTGAAGGAGTTAAGGTGCTCGCCTTTTTTCAACCTTGTGTAAGAAATAAGACGGTGTTCTTCAACTTATTTGTTTTTTTTCTTTAATATGTCATATAAATATAAATATAAATATGGCATGTGGGTATTGTTGATTCTTGATTTTGTATTTGATGTTGATTTGCATGCTAATGTAAAATGCACGATTGATATTTTTGCAAATTTACTGTGATAATTTTGAATTATGAAATAAATCATGGTAGAATATATGGCAATTTGTCAGCAGTGTAAATTTAGCATATCGCTACTCTGGACGAATAAAATGCATTTGCTTTTAAATTTAGGAATTTAAATTTAGATTCAATTGGCATTCAATAAAAGAAAGATATCTTGTATTTTTTGAAGTTAGGGCGAGTCTTAATGCAGATGAGTTGTCCCATCATATATTTTATATTCTTGACACATATGATTGCAAGGAAAAGTTAATAGAACATTCCTAGGAAGGTGCCGCAGTTATGTCCGACGAAGGAGGTGGTGTCTAAAAGGAGATCCTTTTTTATTATGTTTCAAGCTCATTGTTGATTGAAATACTCGTATTAATGTCTTGAAATAAAAAGAATATAGCTATACACATTTTTTGCTAAGTCAATGTGGAATGCATATGTAGATACCATATCCCTACTAAAAATGTTGTTTTTAAGGTTCTAAAATCTTTTTTTCATTTTTACAGGTGACAAAATTTTATAACGGGTTCCCATTTAAAATTATCCACGCCACGCCAATGTTAGGTGCTGAAATTGTTGGGCCTAACCAAATTTTCCATACCAATGGGACAATCCACTAGCATTTTCCAGGTGGAAGCCAATGTCATAGCGCAATGTGCTGGTCAAAATATCGAAAGGAAATACCGATCACAAAATATTGCCATTAAGTCAGATAGCCAAAGCACACTCAAGAGTGGACTGATGGACATTCCCAGATTCACCAATCACCTTATTTAGTATCGATGTATACTGTCGGTCATTTAGAATATTCAGTTTTTCAATTTATTCCTTAAACTGAAAGTGTATAAGCTTTTCTATGACATTGGAAAGATTAATGAGTGATTGTAATTTCTCGATATAAAGTGGGGGTAGAAAGTTTGACTTTTTTGGAGTAGGTCGATAAATACTGATTTCCTTGCGATCGGAAGCGACCAGTGGCGTAAGACAGGGGGAACGATTTCGGAGTGGTTTTACTAGCGTTGGTTGAAGAATACCCTTTCACAACAATGGGACCTTCAATTTTTTGTATATTGAATCTTTCACAACTCTTGCAACTGACAGATGAAGTATTATTTCATATGTTTTGTACAATTTAACAAAAATCATTAATAGATTGCGACTAGTCTAATATTTGTTGTTGAAAATTATTCTGGTTTGATTCAGTAGTGTTCGCTCTAAGGCTTCGCAAAATTAATTCTCTCAATCTGACCAGATCTTTATAGGTCAAATCAAATCAGGAGTTATCTTCCGGCTGAATGGATTTTTTAATTGTAGAAATATTTTCCTCGTAAAGAATTTAATTTGTAGTTGACTGGCTGAATAAGGTAGAAATGGAGCTGCAACTGGAATATAGATGTCAAAATATTGGGTACACGCATAGCCGGAGTTAAACCACTTGATGCAAGCTTACATAAGTTTGAAGTGAGCTTCAATTTCTCTTCAATTCCGCATATAATTACTTTGTTTGGTAAATTCGCAAGAGATCTAAATCTGCTGGTCCACGGTAAGTTGGTTGGTATAATAAGTATATTCATCTGTTAAAGGTTATATTATCGGAGTCAAGAATTCAAGTTAACTCGTCGATAAAGTAATTCAGGTGATTTAACTCAGGGAAAGTCTCAATATGCCCTCATTCGGGCCAAAAACACGCAAGCAACCAAAGTTGTGGCATTAAAATCTGCCGTAAGGATAATTTCAGTTAAGATTACGGAACAAATTCTAGGGATGGATTCAGACTGTGGATCAAATTAGTTAGAAGTTGAATTTATGTTCAGATTTTGACTTAGAGAAGTGAATGTACGATGTGCTTATTATTCGAAAATTTATATCACAGCAAATTATAATTTACGCTTGATGAATGCAAGCCAGTTATTACAGAATAGTATTTTTCTGTCACCAACCAAGGAGATAATAACTTTTTATACAAATAAATACAAATACAAATAAAAACACTTCCTTAAATCACACACAATGCACTAATGCTCAAAAATTATGTTAAATTACAACTCAAACACTTTTTGTGAACCAAATAAAAGAAGGAAGCTTCACGTTGGGCGCCAATTGATACATAATTATCTAATCGAATTTAACCGATAATGATAATACAATGATGACGGATCTATAATCCGCAAACTCAAATAAATAAGTAAATGAAAATGAATTACTTAAATAAGAAATCAATAGAACGAAACTAAAACGTTTCGTGAGAACAAACTGGATGACAAATTAACAAAAATGTTAAAGGAAAGAGGGGTATTTGAAAAACGGCTCCGCCGATTTTCATTAAGCTTGGTAGATTTTTTTAATATATTCCCTACACGTTTTTATCTTAAGGCCAAAAATAACGGTACCTGTCATAAGATTTTTTTCCAAATCTTAGAAAATATTTTTTTTTCTCAAATTTAAGTTTCATTTATTAATAGTACCCAATAGTTGAAAAAAATCCAAAAAATGGTTATTATTGGTATACCTCCCGTAGATTTTTTTTTTTGTGTTCGATTTTCTTCAAAAAGGTTCAACTGAGTTTGTGGTATGCTAAAGCTCTTTAAAAGCTTAAATAGTAGTGTGTTTTAAAATAAATTAAATAAATTAAATTATTTTTTTCTTAAACTCGATATCTTAAAAACAAGGGTATATATTTTTTTTTAATTTAGATTTTATTTAATGTTTAAACAATTGTATATAAAAAAATAAAGTTTAAAAATAACCGTTTATTTATAATTTCTGTTCGAACATAAAGTCATATTTGCTTACAATGGTATTCTGTAAAAAGCTTCAACTATTAAAGCTAAGCAACTGCCATTGAAAAAAATATTTTTTTTTTGTTATGAATATTTTTTTTTCTAAAAATATTTATTTTAAAAATTCTAATGGCCAATTTAATAAACAAACACTAAAAACCACTTTTATCAAAAATCCTCTTAAATTTTACTCGTATTCAGTTTTATCAATCTATAAAAGGTAAGAAATTTTTTTGTTAAATTTAAGTTATCTTCACATCCCTGGAAAAATTAACTGTTTTTTTTCTTTCTAATAAGCGAAATGTATGAGAACATGAGAAAGCATTATTGTGTTGAAACAAATGCCAAGAAATGCAAAAAAATTAAATGTAAAAAAAAAAACATTTGGAAAGATCCTGTGCCATATGATCGTAAAGTAATATAGTAACACTTGATTTAATGCACTGACAGGTTTTTTCCGTTAGTTTAAGGTTCTGAATGATGACTAAACAAATTCAAAAACTGATCCATAGATACTTTGGAAAGTAGAATCCTCATTTTGAAGTCAATATGGTCATAGTCGAAGAATGAATTCTTTTGAACCCGGAATTCTCTGGCACGGAGAATTACTATGTGTTGCTCTTTATCGTTGGATGAAGATGACCAATCTACATAAATTATTCTAAATAAAAAACTGATCATTTAAATATTAGTATTAATATGCAAAGTCGAAATTTGCTTACCTGTTCATTTTTCGTTCCAAAAATTGAAAATTAAAATGTTACGAAATAAAAATGTCAGCTGCTATATCCACTTGTTAACTGCATCTGATGACATTTCAATGTCACTTTCAAAATTTAATGAGCCAAAAATGGATATTCAGTTTAGGTATAAGAGTGCTTAAAATCTTGTTTAATTTAAAAGCTCTTGGTGAAACCAAAAAATCCAATTCCCGTTTCGTGAAATTGGCCATAAGTCTATTACATAAGAGAGCAAGTTCGTGCAACCCAGTCGTGTACTTTATTTATAGATTTTATCGAATTTCTTCTCCCCTTTTTCTTCCAAATTTTTTTTGTCAAATCTCGAAAACTATTTTCTAATTTTCTTCGAATCTCTCTCTCTCTCTCTCTCTCTTTCTGGTTTCTCGGATAGTTCTGTAGAGATTGAACTTTCCCACCTAGAGCCAATCGTTTTTCTGATCAATAGCCACGGTACCATGGGTTCCTGGAAAGCTATACTATGTCCAATTTATATTTCCAGTAGAGGGACGATAGGGTATTGGACTTTCACTCTAACTATTATAGATTACAATATACCATCTCCATTATAAAGTTCTTACAGGGTTGCCGAAGTGAATTATTTTTTTCAGTTCCCACAAATTTTTTAAAGAGTTATGAATCACCAACTTCTTACTTTGCTCGAGGTAAAAGCTCTGTTAGACAGAACTATACATTTTTGGTTTAGATACATGTAAGGGACAAAATAGCTTTTAAAGACATTAAGGTCACACAACCGTGATGAAACACACGGTGATCTTAAATGAAAATCAGTATTTCCGTTTTTGAATTCAGAAAAGAAAAAAATACAAATTGAAAGATAAAATTTTAAAAGCAGCATCTAGACTTAGACTCACCTACGACACAGCAATTTAAAAAATACAAATTACGTTGATCAAATCGTCGAATTCATATACGAAAAGAGCTTACGTTAAAAACCATTTCCACTTTCCCACTTTGAACAAATTATATTTGGTGTAAGATGTTTCTCTCCGAATAAAATAAAAAGTGCATAATGCATAGGGCACTTTCGAGAGCGGGATTTACATTCTTCTGGATGTCTCTTCCTCTGCTCAATGCTTTCACTTCTAAGCGAGAAGACCTTAAATCCTAGTTAAGCTTTCAATCCTTGATCAATGACAAAACGGAATTGAATGGCACACACATGAAACGATAGTAAATCCCCTCTATGGGGAGCTGTATAGTTGAAAAGAGGTACAAACCTACGTACATAACCTTGCATGTATTTTATGTGTGGCAAAAGGACCACATGCATATGATGTGGTCGTAGATATATTATGCACATTGCATAGAATTTTCACCTTAAGGAGGAAATGCCTGAGGATAAAGCATTATTTCCCTTTTTTAAATGTATTCCCTTCCTTTGGGAGTGAGTGTTCACATAACAAGTTGGATTTGCTTTTGAAAAGTTAATGCTTATCTACTCTATCAAAAAAGAAAGACGCTAGGAAAAGTTGGTTACATTGTCAAGAGTACAAATTCGTGTTCGATGAAATAAATTATACAATGTACTATACGTATAATTTAAATTTACAATATCTTATTGCGAATGGATGAAAATATTAATACATAGTTGTTTTTGACTATATACAGAATTAAACTGCCTGGTTTTCAGGCTTACCAGAAATATGTCAAATTGTCTTATTTTCTGCGACTTTTCGGGAACACGAAAAACGATTCGCTCCCTACAAACTTTCTATAAAAATTTTGTTTCGTATTCCGTGGGGATTTATTTAAGAAAGTTAGTTTTTAACGTCTTTCAGTTTCATCTAAGTTGCTGCTGGAGGTGTTATGTGTAATAAAGATTTCTTGTGTTAATTAAAGTTTAACCAGGAATATTTGATTTAGAAAGTAACGCAGCAACAATATAAAGTCTGGCACATTTTGAGAGAAGTGGTCTCAAATTCTGTAAATTTAAAAATAATAAAATAACAAAATCACCCAATTATGCAGTTTCATTAATATCAGTAATCACTTAATATCTATACACAATTTCGCTTACTGTTGCTTAAAATAAACATAAATGTATAATGCAGAAACAACTGCATGCAAAACAAGACGCATGCGTCAGTATAAGCCTCTTCTATAAACTACGTCATAGTCATTTTCAACTATTCTGTATTGCTTTGAGGCAATAGTAGTGGCTCTTTAATACTAGTTTCATACATATTTGGACTACTGGGAAGTAAGACGAAATTATTAAAAAGTCAAAATTGAGTGTCTTATAATTAGTTACTTTGCAAGTACTCTAAATACCATGTTGTATATCTCAGATTTATTTATAAGTAGCCATAATTAACTTGGTTACTTTCGATTGTATGTATACATATATGTTCACAAGTTCCATATGGAAAGTTATCCATTCATAAATTAAATAGACAACCCATAAAATATCCAAGTGCGACTTCTGTAGGTGACATGTCAAAACGACACGTTATCCATCTAACACAGCGACATGTTTTTTACAATTATTGTTCGAACTTGGTTAGAGGTTATTTAAAACACTTTAAAAACACCTTTTATCACCGAAAGAGAATGTTCTTGTAATGAAAAAACCAACAGAACAATTAAAATCATAATTTCATTAAAAAAACACACAATAGAAGCTTTTTGTAATGAATTATAAGGCAGAACAATTTCCCAATCGAAAACTACTTCCCTTTGTAAAAAGAATACAAACAAATATATCTTTTGTATGCTTTTATTTATTTAAAACATTAAACACGTTATCCTACTTTGTTTTATTAAATTATAGATCGTAATAGTTAAACTAGTATGCCCAACAAGGATGAACACGAATAAAATAATGTGAATCATAAGCGACATAGAAATAAGACACGGCATTCTCCGCTTTAGTTCAGCCGCCATTCCTGGAGATAAAATATCTGAGACAACAACCTTCAGTCTCAGAACATCGTGCCACACATCTTTCCTATCCTTCTCTCTCTTCCTTAACTTCACGCCCGCGCTGTGTTCAAACATTTAAAGGGTAATCATAATCCCTTGAGCGCGTGTAGATTATATAAAAAAAAATAAAAATAGATCGTAAAAATTAATCGAAATAAAAACCAATTTATCAACATTCTCGGAGCCGTTTTCGAGAAAAATACGATTTTCGAAAACCATTTTTCAACATTTGTATGGAAGGTACCTTTATTTTTAGGTAAAACAAATTTTTTTCATAATTGATTAAGCTTCGGCAATATCAACGATTGCTGTCGGCAGAAAGACGGGAGACAAGAAAACAGTGAGTACAAACAATTTTTTTGGATGCCAAGATCCTGAGAGTCACATTTTATTATTTTTACCGTTTTTACTTGCGACTTATAGGTACTATCTTTGTATATGTAAGTATATAACCTATAGTATTATCATGGAGCGTGATTTTGTATTGCGAACGCTTGCCTGGTGGTGGCGCAGAAATTAGCGCACGCTTTTACAGTGGAGAGTAGAATAACATACAAAACAAGTAGTAAAAAAGAGAATATTTTATTATTAAATTCAGCAAAGACATATCTAGCAATTGCAGTCCCCAGCCTTAAGATGTCGCCACAATCTTTCGTCTTCTTGATAGTACCATAAGTTTTATATACAAAGGTACTACAAGGCAAGTTATGCATTCGTAAAAAAAATCGAACTCGAGATTTTGATCAAAGTTGACATTACGATGATAACGAAGCCCAAAAAAGTGGGTCTCGCAATTCTGTCTGTCTGTCTGTCTGTTCGACTACAGCCTAAACGGCTCGGCCGATTTTCTTCAAACTTGGTAGATATGGGTTTTAATTTTTTCCCCTGGACGTTTTTTTCTCTTTTTTTTATGACCAAAAATAACGGTACGCCATACAATTTTTTTCGATATTTTATAAATATTTTTTATTCTCAAAAACTGTCCCACAGGTTTTATTAAAAAAAAATTAAAAAAATTTAATTGAGTTAAAGCTATCGTACGGGAGGTAGCGCTGCAATTTTTTTAGGAATTTTATGCCGAATGAATTTTACTTCAAACAGTTGTTTAATGTTCGAAATTCAGTAAAGTGAGCGTCAGTTGTCGCACTTGTGGTGGAGCTAAAGGAGACAGCATGCAAAAGTCATTGGAAAAAAATTTGCTCCGATGAATTTTATACCAAGCGAAACTGTATTAAATTATTGTTTTAATCATATTTCTTCAAAAAATTATCGTCAGCTGTATTGCCGAGGGGGGATTCAATGTCAGTCACGGACATAAACCTCATTTAAAATTTGAAAAATAAATTTATTTTATACCTTATGAAATTTATATATCTCAATTTTTATACTTTTAAAATAATAAAGATAATAGTCAGCTGCACTTTTGACGGGGGTAACACCGTCAGTCAGCGCGATAAACATGTCGCGCGCTCAACGCATTCGAGCGTCGTATAGTATCTTTGGAACATAAACTGACGATCTTTACACCCACAAACAATCAGCTTACGACGATTTTTTGTTTCTTTAACATTTAAATTATCTTATACTTAAAATTCAATAAGTATAACATCAATTTCATATAAATAACATCACAGTTTATTTATTTATTCCGTGTAGGTTTCAAATTACATATACAGGGTGATTTGCATAAGGTGTGACAAAAAGCTAGGGCATGTAGGTTGGACTTAGACAAGAAAAAAATCGTATGGGAGGGGGGGAGTCTATTTCCCCCCGTTTAGGCGGGAGGGGCAATTTAAGAAAAAAATCACTTCAAACAGAAAAAAAATTATTAAAAAATAACGGTGATACCTACAGAAAAATGCTATAGCGTTTTGAAAAGCCAGAAATACATTCTTTAATTCTGTCTTTAAATAAAGTTGTTCGAGTGAATAGTTTTTGAAAAATTACTTTTCAAAATCGAAATTTTGAAAAAAACTGAAAATTTTTTTTTAAACAATTTTTTTCAAAATTTTACGTAATTAAGTATTATTTTTTTATTCAATATTCAATGCTCTTATTAGTTTTTGATCAAACACAAAAAACCGGATGTCAAAATGTTTTGTAGTTTTTGAGAAAGTCAAAAATAACAAAAACTACTTTTGTTCTAAAAAAAGCCTTTTATTTTAGTTTTTACGTTTTTGGATTCTTAGGTGAATTTACGATTGAAAGGATTAACTTTCTTTTTACTATTCTTTTAATTATCGTCTTATAAGCATACAATAATGTGACAAAGTACTGGATTAATCATATTTCACACATTTTTTCATTGAGAACACCTGCGTGAGAGCATTGGTTTAAAATTGACCTGCCACTTTTTTATTATGGTGGGGTCGGCTTGGCGACGCAACCTGTTTTGTTGTACAAATTATTTCTAATTTGAATGTCAAGTCGTCAACATATCACGATGTCAAATTACTCTCGTACCGAATTAACGGATATGCATTACTGCTAGGGTATGGCCCATGGTCGAAGTCGTGAAGCGCAAAGACTCTACGCTGAAATGTACCCCAATAGGAGGTGTCCCAGTCATACGATATTTTCAAGAATCCATCAACGTCTTCGAGAACACGGAGTACTGGAGCACCGAGGGAGAGAAAGTTCATCTTCTGCATCAGTACACATAGAGGAAAGAATTTTGGATATGGTCCGACGTAATCCCTCCCTTAGCACAAGGAGAATAGCTACTATGCTTCAGTTGCCCCAAACTAGAGTATGGGCAGTGCTTCATACCGAGCATTTACACCCGTACCACACTACACCAGTTCAGGAGCTAACCGCAAGCGACAAGTTACTGAGAGCTGCATTTTGTCGAACATTATTGCTAAGAGATGAAACTGAACATAATTACTTTGGAAGGATATTCTGGACGGATAAAGCTCAGTTTACCAGAGATGGAGTAACAAATTTCCACAATTTACATCACTGGAGTAACAGCAATCCGCATAACAAGAAACAAATCAAATCTCAACACCGCTTTAGCTGTAATGTTTGGCTTGGTATTGTTGGACGAACAGTTATTGGACCACGGTTCCTGAATTCAGTCATAAATGGAGAATCCTATCTGCAGTTACTACGAGACCTTCTGCCCGGTTTGAATGACAATCTTCCCTTGGCCATAGCAGACAATTTAATCTACCAGCAAGATGGAGCTCCAGCACACTAAAGCCGCACTGTAAGGAACTGGCTTGATGAACATTTTAGTGATCGTTGGATTGGAAGAGGAGGTCCAATAGAATGGCTGCCTAGATCGCCAAATTTAACTCCGTTAGATTTTTATGCTTGGGGATTTATGAAGAACTATGTGTACGAAGTGGAAATAGAATCTTTTGAACAACTGAAACAACGAATTGAAGAGGCTGGAGTCAAATTACAGGAAAATTTATCAAGTATAAATTTATGTGCAGCAATAAGAAGGCACTATAATCTTTGCCTTCTACAAAATGGGGATCATATCGAAAATTGTTTGTAATAAGCTGTAGTTAAAAAATAGTTAAAAATTATAATAAACAGTAATTATGTATTTTATCTAAAAATGCATGTATCTATTTCTTATTTTAATTGATTTCAAGATTCAGGAACATTTTTGTTCTTATTTCGCAATTGCATTTTTCTGTCACTAGTTAGGGCGTGTAACGTTGCATTATTTAAAAAACATTCGCAGGTCAATATTAATCCAATGCTCTCACGCAGGTGTTCTCAAAGAAAAAATGTGTTAATCCAGTACTTTGTTACTTTATTGTATGCTTATAACACTGATAATAAAAAAATTGTACAAAAAAGTTAATCCTTTCTTTCGTAAATGCCCTAAGCCAAGCCGACCCCACCATAATAAAAAAGTGGCAGGTCAATTTTAAACCAATGCTCTCACGCAGGTGTTCTCAATGAAAAAATGTGTGAAATATGATTAATCCAGTACTTTGTCACATTATTGTATGCTTATAAGACGATAATTAAAAGAATAGTAAAAAGAAAGTTAATCCTTTCAATCGTAAATTCACCTAAGAATCCAAAAACGTAAAAACTAAAATAAAAGGCTTTTTTTAGAACAAAAGTAGTTTTTGTTATTTTTGACTTTCTCAAAAACTACAAAACATTTTGACATCCGGTTTTTTGTGTTTGATCAAAAACTAATAAGAGCATTGAATATTGAATAAAAAAATAATACTTAATTACGTAAAATTTTGAAAAAAATTGTTTAAAAAAAAATTTTCAGTTTTTTTCAAAATTTCGATTTTGAAAAGTAATTTTTCAAAAACTATTCACTCGAACAACTTTATTTAAAGACAGAATTAAAGAATGTATTTCTGGCTTTTCAAAACGCTATAGCATTTTTCTGTAGGTATCACCGTTATTTTTTAATAATTTTTTTTCTGTTTGAAGTGATTTTTTTCTTAAATTGCCCCTCCCGCCTAAACGGGGGGAAATAGACTCCCCCCCTCCCATACGATTTTTTTCTTGTCTAAGTCCAACCTACATGCCCTAGCTTTTTGTCACACCTTATGCAAATCACCCTGTATATGTAATTTGAAACCTACACGGAATAAATAAATAAACTGTGATGTTATTTATATGAAATTGATGTTATACTTATTGAATTTTAAGTATAAGATAATTTAAATGTTAAAGAAACAAAAAATCGTCGTAAGCTGATTGTTTGTGGGTGTAAAGATCGTCAGTTTATGTTCCAAAGATACTATGCGACGCTCGAATGCGTTGAGCGCGCGACATGTTTATCGCGCTGACTGACGGTGTTACCCCCGTCAAAAGTGCAGCTGACTATTATCTTTATTATTTTAAAAGTATAAAAATTGAGATATATAAATTTCATAAGGTATAAAATAAATTTATTTTTCAAATTTTAAATGAGGTTTATGTCCGTGACTGACATTGAATCCCCCCTCGGCAATACAGCTGACGATAATTTTTTGAAGAAATATGATTAAAACAATAATTTAATACAGTTTCGCTTGGTATAAAATTCATCGGAGCAAATTTTTTTCCAATGACTTTTGCATGCTGTCTCCTTTAGCTCCACCGCTTTCGGAGCAGCTGACGTTCAGATCTGTTATGTGTTAGGGGAAAACTATTATTGTTATGATTTTCAGCCGGTATGAAATGACTTCGTCAACTATAGCGCTACCTCCCGTACTACTAGCTAATGGTTGAAAAAAAATTTCCAAAAAATTGTTAACTTCCCATAGGGAGTTATTGTAATCGGTCCGATTTGTCAAATTGGAATTTTTGACATTTCTCGACGTTTACAAAAAATAAAAAACTATATAAAATTCTATTGAAAATTGGTAAAAATTGTTTTTCGACTCAAATTTCTCGAGAACTAGTTGTGATATTGACTTCTAATTTAGTTTATTTTATACATAGTATAATTTTGTACAATTGGTAAAATGTTGACAAATATTGAATTAATAGTTTTTTTTTAAATAAAAAACTATTAAAAATTCTAGTGAAAACTGGGAATGAACACCGATAGTGCCTTCTAAAGTATGTTGTTTTATATATCGATACCTTCCCGTAAGAATGTATACTAAGCGTTTAGGAAACGAAAAAAACGAAGAAAGTTCTAGTTGAATCATAGTGTGCTAAGAGACAATTTTGGTTAAACTAAGTGACATCTAACAAAATTTTTTGTTGCTCACGACAATGAGATCAATGCAACAGACAATCAAATCTCTTTAAATAATTAAAATGCTTTTCAATCTTAAAATAATGTTTTATTTGAATTTTACAGCTAACATTTGTTTCGCTGAAAATTTGTTTATTTGAAAAAAACTACTCGTAAATATAAAGTTTTGAAGACCACAAATGGGAAGTTATCAGTGTGGGTCGCACCCAGCCTCTTTTTATTTTTGGTACCCCCCTTGTAACCAGTTTTTTGGTTTTTGATTTTCACAAAAACGGTTCAACCGATTTTGATCATTTTTTTTTCTGCTAAAGGTCCCCAATAGTTTGAATATTATTTTGAATTAAAATTTTCCAAAAATATTTTTTTAATAATCTACAAGATATGAGAAAAAGAATTTTATTTTATCTAAAAATAACGGTACCCTCCATACATGTTAAAAAATGGTTTTCGAAAATCGTATTTTTCTCGAAAACGGCTCCGAGAATTTTCCTTATATTTTTTTTCTTTCGATTAATTTTTAAGATCTACAATTTAATAAAAAAATTTGAAAACAAGATATTACTGATTGTACCTACCATAGAATGATTTTTTAAAATTTTGAATTTCTCATTATCAGCATAACGGATTTGAAATTTTTAGAGAGAGAAGCTTCTAAAAAGTTTAAAAAACATTGCATTTCAAAACTTTAAGAAAAATATGTTTTTGAATTTTGAAAAAAAAAATCTATTTTTTTTTGGAAATTCAATATCTCGAAAACAGCTCAATATTTTTTTTTGTAAATTTAATTTTTATTCGAACAATAATAAAACCTTTAAATAGGCGCACCAATTTTTTTTTTTTAAATGTTTTAAAATTTTAAAATTTTTTTACATAAAAGCTTATTTTTTTAAGAAACCTCTACAAAGACTCATAATTTTTGTTCTTGCACAAACATATATTTGCTTGAATCACATGTCATCCTACTCTTACCTCCAATTACTAAAGACGTTGTTTTAGTCATTTAACAGTTTTTCTCTAATAACATTCATTTTTGAAATTCTTAGACTATTACATAGGAGCAAGTTCGTGCGACCCAGTCGTGCATTTTATTTTCTTTGTTTGTATGTATATTATTTTTAAGTTTTGTTTGATTTTAAATAAAAGAAAAAAAACGAGCTCGAGTGATGTTAATTTTTTAATGACTTTCTTATAAAATCGTTTCTTTAATTTAAAAAGTAAAAATCGTGGTGTACTAAACTCTTGGTTGAAGGTTATTGATCCTTGGTAAAACGCGGTATTGTCGGTGGGCTCCCACTATTCGCTGCCGGTTCCAAATCACTAAGATGAAGCATTTTTAAAATTTTGTTCAAATAAATATGTTAATCTATATACATATTTGTTCCAGAAATCAGACGCCATTTTTCTTTTTGAGATCAATCTACTTTATGAGTTATTTTTTAAATTTAAAGAATGAATTTGTTTGTACACATAAGCAAGTGCATTCAATTTAAAAGTCAAGCTGTCATTGGATTGGCTTGTGTCACACTTTTTAATGTTAAATCGTGATTTGAAATCAAAAACCGTTCCTTTGCACTACTAACACACACAGCCAATCTGATATGTTATTGCTTGTCTAAGAACTCTAGTTCGAAGAATGTTATCGTTTTTCATTTGTGCAAAGGAATTGAATATTTTCAGAAACCTTAAAGAAGTATTTATTAAAGAGACACACAAATACCAAATTGAAGAAGTATTTAAGAATGCTTTAAGTAGAAGTGAATGTACCAATTTAAGTTCTTGACGAAAATACCTAATGAAGATGGAATAGAAATTAAACAAAGAAGCCATAAATTGGCATACCCATTAAAGTTTATATAAGGTATGAATTTAGAAATGTGATACCGAAATTATACTATTTTGTGCTACTTGTGGCTAAGGATTTTTTAATTAAATTGCTTCTCCTCAACAAAACTAGACAAAGAGGGGTTTTGACATTTGGAAATATTAAAGAGATAGCTATATATGAAGTTAGCACGATATTAAAACGATAACATAGGCGTTTGATGATTAAAACTTGCATATAATTTTAGAGAAAGTATGATGGTAATTTCGATTGAAATTTGAAAAATTGTCGTTTTGGCATTGTATCCTACTAAAATAGTTTTAACATCAATGGCTCAAAGTCTTAGTTGAATTAGTACGATGATAAAGCTGTTTTAGTATGGAACTATGTTAAAACGAAAAATTTGCAAATTTAAATCGAAGCATCTTACCTACTTACTCTACCCATTTATTTAAGTTAAAATCATCGAATACCTATTTAATTCGTGCTAAGTTCATATGGCTTTTGGCTTTTTGACATTACAAACGTCAAAACATGAACAGTCATTACCTTAGGAATGCTCAGAACATTTTTTTATAAAATGTAGCCTTAGCAGGATACTTGTTAGAAAATGTTAAAAATTAAGAAAAAGATAGTTATCTACTGCTAAAAGTTTGTTACAAGTTTTGTTAATTTAATTTCAAGTAGATATTAAATTATTTATTGTTTGCTTCATCATCGTAGAATTCAATTTGGGGACTTGTTTTTTGATTTTGATTAAGAAACAAAAATTAATATTACCTATTTTAACTGAAAATGGTAAAATAAATCTGTTTTTTGAACACGCATGAACAAATGTTGGACATGAACCCATCCCCGTCGACAAAATATTAATTTATGTTTTTTGTTAAGTGTTCCTATAGCAAAATGTTTTATTACTACATGAAAATAAATATTAAATGACTTGTTTCTGTTTCATGATACTTTGTATATAAACAAAATATTGAACATTTTTTTTTTTAATAAACGTAGACAATGATTGGACATACGAAACAAATGTGGCAAACGTTCACCAGATGATAGATAAAATATGAACAAATGAACCTTATGTACCTTTCCACAGATTTTGAGTTCGTAGTTCTGGATTCACACATCTGAATTATATTTAAAATACCAGCCCGCGGTATTAAAAGTTTTTCAAAATTTAAAATAATATAAAATTACTTGACGATTTGAGCAGTATATTCAGGTCCCGTGTACAGCCGATTTCAGAGATAAATTTAATGCAATAGAAATAGATAAATACATATATTACGATTAGAGTTTCGTTTATATTCATTGTTCGTTGTAGAAATTATGCACAATCGCTTGCGTCACATATTGATTAATCTATAAAACTGGCATCACTTTTGAACAATATTTTCACTGTTGCAAATATTCATCGAATGAGGCGAAAACTTCAAACAAAGCTGATTCAAAAAAATTCTTATTTCTTTGTTGCTGATGCAATTTTATCGACATCATTTCAGTTATCTTGTATGCTTCCTGATCCAGAATACTAGGATCCTAAAAATCGCAATTTTTTCATGAAATCGGCACAAATTTATCTGCCCTAGAACGAAAGCACATAAGATAAACCCAAAGCCCAATTTGTATAAAAGCATCGCAGTCTTCAAAGAACAATTTGCAGCATCGTCAATGAAATAAAGGATTTCTGAATTGAACGAAACTCTTTAACGAAAAACAACAACGAATATTCATTATGCCTTAACTTAAAGCAAGTTATTCAGCTAAGCCTCAAATGCATTGATCATTATCAGCGAACCAATGTGGTATCTGCAATAGAAGGACTTTAAGCTGATTTTGAATTGATTGCAGAATAAATTGTAGTAGAACCTTTGTATATAACCTATAACCTATCCTATCGTATTATCATGAAGCGTGATTTTGCACGCTTTTACAGTGGAGAGTAGAATAACATACAAAACAAGTAGTAAAAAAGAGAATATTTTATTATTAAATTTAGCAAAGACATATCTAGCAATTGCAGTCCCCAGCCTTAAGATGTCGCCACAATCTTTCGTCTTCTTGAAAGTACTATAAGTTTTAAATACAAAGGTAGAACTTCAAAAGTAAAGATCAATGATCAAACATTTTTTAAATGCTAATTGAATAATCTTGAGATCATTGGCGGTAGATATGAATATTGAATTTTTTTTTATGTACGAGATTTTTTAGGGGAAATGTGCGTAAAGAAATTTTAAAAGGGTTCGGTCAAGAACTACGACGCTTGACTCTTTCAATTAGATTAATGTGAACGTTTCCATTTGATGTCTTACAAATCAGTTTTGTTCAATGAATGATTCGAATACAAAAATTACGTTTAAACTAAACTTTATTTTGTAAGTATACTTTGCTGCAGTTTTTGTTTCTATGTCAAGAGTCATGTTTTTTAAACTTTTAGACTGGGCATATGAACACAAAATTTTGTAAAAATATTTTCTGTTAATTAAAAAAAGGCGGTAGGTTCAAAATCCATCAATGTATTTATATCTTCTTTTGAAAAGTAACTTCTCAAATATACATAGACAGTATTCTACAGGATCTACGTAAAAGAACACAGCTTTTGTAAACTTGGTGTCGATGATGTTTTATTTTTTAAATGTCAAAGATGTATGAAATATGAAATTTCATTCCACACAACTTGACACTTCTTCTCACACAATTTGACATATGTTAATACACGCAAATTTTAACGATTAGTTAGGTAATGCTGAAAATGATTTATTTCGTTACACAAATTTGGCAGTCTCACGAAATTCCTTCCGACTTAATTTTGACATTTGTGTTAATACTTTGAGAGATAGGGTGGAGGTATTTTATTTGCTTATTTTCATAAACTGCTACATATGTATTTATATTTGTTTCCTACCCACCTTCTAGGTGAACTAATGATGATCTTATAATTTTTTTTATACGAGTAATTCACATGCGCTCAAGGGTATTTTAGGGGCCCTTATAATGTTAAACACAGCACGGTGGTCGATGGGGAAATTAGGGGAGGAGAGAAAGGAGGTGTCCATGAACATTGGTTTTGAATGTTTTCAAATTGAAATGGCAAGGGAAAACCGCGCCGGGTAATTTATTCCATAATCGTCTTATGCGACTAAAAAACGAATCTCTATATTTGACGGTACGACCAAAATTAGGCTCGAGGGTGAACTGATGAGCTTTCCTAGTGAAACGGGTATCACGGGTGAACTGATTTAGGGAAGGAATGCAACTGGCTACTTCGAGAGAGCGTTTCTAGTGAAAGAAGCGATAAAACACATGAAATATTCTGACAGTGTTGAAGAGACGGTAATGAATCCATGAAAGCTCTGTTTCCAATCAGTTTTAACGCTCTGTTCTGAATTCTATCCAATAAGAAGAGAGAAATTTGTGCTGCACCTGCCCAAATATGTGAGTTATACTCGAATTTTGGACGTATAATCTCCACATAAATGGCAGCCAGATCAAAAGGGAATGAACAATTTCTTACATCGATATAGAAATCCTAAGCATTTAGCAGCATTTTTGGCGGTCTCAAGAAAGTGATCATTCCAACGAAGATCGTCGTTGAAAAACATACCAAGTACTGATAGCATTTCCGTTTCTACAATACAAGTGCCATAACTTTTGCCTCTACGCAACAATAGACAGCATTGAGTTTTCAAAGCATTAAACTTCACACGTTTTCTTATAGCTCTTTTAACAATGCTGTAAGATCGGAGTTTAATGAGCTTGTCATACGATACCGTTGCAACAAATATCAAATATGGAAGACCTCGCAATTCCAGTGGATACATACAATTTTCTATATTTAAACCTATTTTGAAAACCTGGGAAGCTGAACAAAAAGAGTTTGTAGAGAAGTCCTCGTGGCATACGGATTCGAAGACTTTCTCTATATCTAGCAAAACTAGTCCAGTCAAACGCTTTAAATTAAAGTTGGTTTTGACATATTGTGTTAATGTTTAATAATCCGGTATAAATACCATCATAGCCAGAAGACTTTTTTATTATCAGCTACTTTAATAAGCTTTTCAACAAACTATTATTGCGAATTAGATCAATGGGTTTGTAAACTATACTTTCTCTTAATTCGTTAAGCTTATCATTTAGAAGATTTACAATTTGAAGTATAGGAATATTTCTCAAGGAGGAGTTTGAAATGTATGTTGGATTAAGGGCATATAAAAGTGAGAGGGATTTTTTTATGGCTGCAACATCGTGAAGTATATCTATTATCCCAACAGTCAAATCCAAGATTTACAAGAAGTAAATTGTATTCGATTTCAAAAGAATTATAGAATTCGTTTTTAATTTAAGTTCCAATTATCGCGTTATAAAATTTGTACTTATTGTGGACTCTTTTTATGTTCAAAGTCCTTTTTACTTACAAGTGAAAGTTATGGATTCGTAAGAAAAAGAAAATTGAAACAAGAGATTTTTTTTTATCAAAACATTACTTTACGATAATATATAACACGAAGAAAGTGGATACGGTTAAACTATTTCACCTACAATCTAAATCAAAGCAATCTTTAAACGAACGCTTAAGGTCTTACTGAGAATCCTTAAAGGAGAATTTGAATTTCCCTAAAGATAATTTTCAATTTTTTCAAAAACGCCTATAATAACTTTGATAACGAAAAATTCTGTGTATACTATTTCAACTAGACCAATATTTTGATAGCATTGTTTTGCCCAAAACTATTATATAGCAACTCTTTCAGAATTTAAATAATATGACAAAATAATAAAATTTACTTCAAAAAAATCAATTTTTTTTTTTTAAATTTAATACATATGTATATCAATTCATATTTTCTTCAGATCAGGGTTTTAGATTAATATTAGTCAAAACTAAGAACTGGCAGACCGAATTTATGTTAGGTATCCAAAATTCTAAAGAAATGTTGTAGGTACAAATCGATGTAAAGATGTTGCATAAATTGAAATTTATTCAAAAAATAACTAAGCTATTTAAAGATTCTTCAAATTACATTATTGTTTTATACATAAGATCCTTAAAGTTCTAACCCACATCAACTATAAGAGCAAGTTCTTGCGTCCCAGTCGGGTATTTAATTTCGATGGCAACACTGATGCCTACTGTAGCGTCAATGTTTTTTTAACTAGTTTATATGTATTAATCTTAAATTTGTAAATCAGAACAAACGCCCATCAAGCACATCTTTCAATGAAGCCCAATAAGTCATTAATATCTTAAAAGATACATGAACGCCTCTTTGGAATCTTCAAGTTCCCTCTTCACATATTCTACTCGAGTCTTATCACAAAGCTCTTGTTCTTATACTTTATATTTTCTATATCTTTCGAATACCACTCAATAACGGATGTTCATATATTTAAGCACTGAATGTACTATGGTAATATGGGTAATGCAATTTTCCTATCCGCCCTTCCAATACCCTCATACTTCTCCTACTATTGACTCTTGTGTCTAAGTCCTTCGTCCTTGTACTATCTCCTCGGGTATGTGGATGTGGAAGCTGTGTACATCATTGGGTGTACAAGTTGGTTGATTTTAAATCTGTATGTGCATATCCTTATTCCGCTCAGGGGGTATTCTTAAGGGAATTAATGAGGCAGAAAATAATTGCAAATGACATATGCATACATTTTGGATCTCCAGTCATTTAAATAAAACAGAATACATAATGTAGGTAGATCAGGGTATACTTGCAGCACAAAAGCTAACAGCTTGGTTTCGAGGGCAGGATTGTGCCACCTTACAAATTGACTCTTGTAAGATAAATGGAGATATATTTCATAGACTAAAGAGAAATTGATTGACAAAAGCTACATACATACTAATATGCATCCATTTTCAAACAAGTCATTCCAAATGAAAGTAGCTACATACATACATAGGTATAAGATAGGATTCTGAGGACTCTAAATGTGCTGATTGTATAATTTAATTAAAGCTATAAGTATAAGAACCTATTCTAAAAATGGTACTTTTAACATATTAATGAACCCAAGGCCTGCCAACCTGAGCTCTGACACTAATTGACTTAAGGTGTAGAAATTTGTATTTTATAAACGGATGCACATTTATAAAATCTAATAAATCTAATAAAATCAGTTTACTTATTATTAGACCTCGGATTTTGCATATTTGCATATTTTTGAAGGATTAAGATAGGTGAATTCTGATGACACCATTGTTTTAGTCATTGAAAATGCAGTTGAAAACGATATGCATATTTTAATTTTTTTTGCATATTTGCATGAATTGCATATGCATAATATATGCCAAATATATGCAAACTATGCAAAAAATATGCAAAATATGCAAAAATTACGTGTGTTAAACAGATCAAAAAATAATATAAAAGCGATTCAGAGGGTGGTATATATGTACATATATTTTACTAATTATTGTCAGATATTAAATAGAGTTTATGTTAAAGTAGAGCAAGTACATAAGATGTTTTACAGTTTTAGAAATTATTCAAGATAATTGGTATTACAGTATACAGCCATAATTTTCCCTAAATTATTAATTGAGGGGCTTTGACGTTTCTCTCCAAAAACTATTTTGTAAGCAGAAAAGCTTCTTTCAACGTCACAGGAAGTAACTGGAGCAAATTTATATTTAATGATATTTTCGTTAGTGACGGGGCAAAGTCCAGACAAATCTTCAGCATTTAGATTTAAAATATTGTTTATTTTTTAAATAATATTAAGATCTGGATTTCTTTTCTAAATGGCTTCAAATTTCTCTTTTAAATTCATTCCAAATTCACCATTTATATTGTGAATAATGTTTTAAGCTTCCTTAAATAAATTCATTGATTTTGCTAATGGTAGACCCTTCGCTTCTAAGGAAGTTATTATTTCGGCAACTCTCTCGAAATTCGATTTTATATATATAAAATCGCGATATAGTTTTTTTTTTATTAGTTCTTCTGACAGATTTATAGATTCAGAATCTTCTGGATCTAGTGTTTCAAGAACCTAAATCGTAAATTAAGAATTTTATTTTACCAAACTAAAGTAAATGCATACCGTCGTTTTCAAACATAATGGGTTATCGGATGTTCCATTTTTGTGAAAGTGACTCCTACACCTTATTATGTGACAGAAAAAACTTTTCCAAATGCGTGGTTTGGAAAATTATTAACAGCATTATTAAAATTGTAATCTTAAATTTTTAAATTTTTTTTAAAAATCATATTGATTTTTCCAAAATAGCTTTTTTGGCATTTAGTCCACAAAAATTGTATTATAAAAACCTTCATATATAGAATCAATGCCAGGCCACGGGCAAAATCTTCCAACGTTAATGATTACAATTTTAATCTTGGTTGGATATAGTTCACATTGGTGTGGATTTTTGTCAAAAAATCGATGTAAGATGAACTGAATTTAACAAAAACTGCGTATTGACAAGGTCTTCACAGTCAACTGATAAGTCCATGGACAAAACGCCAATTTTTGTGGCCTAAAGGCCAAAAAGGCTATTTTGAATAAATAATTCAAAAGTCCATTAATAGTGCTAAGTTTTCTACTTGGCTGATTTATTTAAGTAGTATATAGAATTTGTATTATAAAAACCTTCATATTGATTTTTTTTTAATTTGAAACAATATTCTAACCGATAACCCATTCGTTCATTTTCCACCGCCTTAACCAGTAAAAAACCGAAAACCCGTTTTCAAAAGAATAGTTGTGGCCTAAAAGGGATTCTTATCATGGAATAAAACCCACTTTTTTGACCACTATGCTATATTTAAAATGTAGTTCGTTGATAAAGTGGTCAATGCTTCTCTATTTTAACATTTAGCGAGTGGAATTCAATTTTTCGATGAAATTCGTTTGCATATATTTAGCATATTTTGCATATTTTTTGCATACGTTGCATATATCTGGCATATTTTTAGCATATTTTTTAGCATATTTTTTGCATATATTTTGCATATTTTCGATATGCTTTACAATTTATTATATTTGAACTATAAAACGCTTAAATACAAAATTTGGTATCAATCCGATGAAAAATATGGAAGTATGCAAAATCCGAGGTCTACTTATTATATTTGGCTAAACACAAGAGCTGATATAACAAATAGTCCAAAAAACACTGTCTGTCTCATATTACACAGAAGTGATGTTGATCAGGAGAACTCTTAATATTATTTTTCCTTTTTGATCAGACTTTTTCAGTGACCCAAATAGCACTGGAGTGCGCCCTTTTTATACTATAAGCTCGTTTGACCTCTGAATTCAATGAGATGTGATTAGGGGTTCATGAGCTCCCCTCTTCCTGAAGTTTGCTACCTCCTGGTCGTGGTTTTAAGATCGATAAATACCCATTACAGAAATCGTCGGTGTTCGTCTCAGAGCCAATTTGTCGTGTTAGGATAAGAGAACAATCTTTGATATTCATATATGTATATTGATATTGATGGGCTAAGGAATGCGCAGCTTGGCTGCATGCTTTACTATTAGCCAGTGCACAGTGCATGCTGTAATTAACCTGGCTATGTTTTGCTCTTCATTAAACCAAAAGAAATGTTAACTCTTTCGGCTGATCATTCCCTGGCTATCACATCAGCATTTCCCTATATTTCACTGAGAAGCCCAGATAAGCATGACATTTATGTTAGTGTTCAGACTCGCAAGCTCTTCCCGGCATTGTTAGACCAATTTTGAAGATTGAAAAGTCGAATCAATGGTTTTAACAGTCGCCTGGTTATCTGTAAAAATTGCCATATTCTTCCTTATTGCCAGTACTTCAGCTTGAAATCAGGGACCCAAAAAGACCAAGAGCCATTTAAAGACTCAGAGAAAATTCCCAAACCGACACCATACTCTATACATATTTGAGCCATCAGTAATGACGGTTGCGTCCAAGTCTCTCACCAAAACTTTACCCTCCCTAGATGGAAGAAACGATCAACAAAACAAGAGTACAACTTCACTTGGAGTTCTTGTTGAGTTGATTTTTGAGAGATGAGTCAAACAATTTTAAGGGAAGAGAAGATGACAGTGGCGGAAGAACTCGCAATAAGGAAATCAGAATTGATTGCCCTTTTAATAAATGTTTTATTAAAACTTCAGTAAGGTAGTTCAAAAATTTACTGGCAAGACTACTTTACTTACTTACTTTACTTTAGATGGCGCTCACAGTCCAGGGTGGACTAAGGCCTCAACCAACAAGCCCCTCCAGCTAGCTCGGTTCCTAGGTAGCTGCCTCCAGTTACGCACTCCAAGTTGGTTGAGGTCGCCCTCCACTTGTGCGCGCCACCTGAGGTGGGGTCTTCCTCTGCTGCGCAGACCATCAGGGGTGGATTCAAAGATTCGACGGGCTGGTGCGTCGGTGTCCATACGCTCCAAGTGTCCCAACCATCTCAGCCGTTGTATTTTCAGCTTCTTGACTAGGTCAACGTCGCTGTAAAGCCCGTACAGCTTGTTGTTTACCTTCTCCTCCATACTCCATCGATACAGACTGGACCGAAGATCAAACGAAGAACTTTTCTTTCAAAGCACCCAAGCAGATTTTCATCCATTTTAGACAGTGTCCATGCTTCTGCCCCATACAGCAGGACCGGGATGATGAGGGTCTTATACAAAGTCTCCTTGGTTCTTTGAGATAGGGCTTTATTACTCAAATGCCTTCTTAGCCCGAAGAAACAGCGGTTGGCAAGAGTAATTCTTCGCTTGATCTCTGCACTGATGTCGTTTTGCGATGTTATAGTGGAGCCCAGGTAGACAAAGTCTTTGACGACTTCGAAGTTATACCTATCCATCGTGACGTTTTGCCCGAGTCGACGATGTTGAGATTCCTTTCTCGATGATAGAATATACTGATTTGCCGGGCCTAAAACCACACTGATAGGGGCCGATCAGTCGTTGACAAACGGTTTTAGGCGCTCACACAGTACAGACGACAGGATTTTGTATGCGACGTTGAGGGGACTTATACCTCTGTAATTGGCACATGTCAGTGCATCTCCTTCCTTGTGGATGGGGCACACTATGCCGAGGTTCCATTCATTGGGCATACTTTCATCCGACCAAATTTTTGAGATGAGTTGGTGCATGCTCCCTACCAAGTCATCCCCACCTGCATTAAATAGCTCAGCTGGAAGCCATCCGCGCCAGCAGCTTTGTACGATTTCAGCTTGGCTATCGCTGACCGCACTTCATTTAGGTTAGGTGGACGGAAATTTTGACCATCATCGTCCAGGTTAAATGGAATGTTCCGCCTAGTTGCGGAATTTTGGCCTTCCTCGCCGTTCAGCAGTCTGGAAAGGTGTTGTTTCCAGATCCTCAGCCCGGACTGCGTGTCCACTACCATATTCCCACTCTCATCTCGACAGGCTTCCGTTCTAGCTTTGTAGCCCTGGGTGGATTGCATCACCCTTTGGTAAAACTTTCGAACATCCCCCCTGCTGGTACAGTCCTCAATAGACTCGACCGCCCGCTTCGCATGCTCTCTCTTTTTCCTCCTTAGAAGTCGGCGTTCCTCCCTTCGTCTTTGCCCGTAGAGCTCCCGGGCATCTCTCTCAGCAGCTCTGGTTCTTGCCTGCAGCATTAATTGGTAGGCCTGGTTCTTTGCTACATGCGCCAACCTGCATTCTTCGTCAAACCAGGGGTTTCGTTGTGGTGGCCTTGTGAAACCCAGCACATCAGTGGCGGCACTACTGATGGCATTCTGGCAGTGCTTCCACAGGTCCTCCGTAGATGAAGCTGGAGGCGGGCTTGCTGAGAGATTAAGAGAGACTCGGTCTTCGCGACATTGAATCTTTTCACAGAATCCGTCCGTCGTTGTGTCATGGATATCCGCATCCGTACTTGGGCTACCACCAAGTAATGATCCGAGTCTATGTTGGCTCCTCGGAATGTTCGGACATCCAGGATACTGGAAGCATGTCTCGCGTCTATCGCAACATGATCAATCTGGTTGACGGTTAGTAGATCCGGAGACCGCCAGGTCTCTTTGTGTATATTGAGGTGTGGGAATCGAGTGCTAGCTATGATGACATTTCGCCCCGCCGCAAAGTCAATCAGCCTGAATCCGTTACCGGAAGTGTTGTCGTGCAGGCTGTGTCCTCCGACTATCGAACCAAAGATGCCCTCCCTTCCGATCTTGGCGTTGAAGTCAGAAAGAATAATCTTGACGTCGTACTCGCGGCACCTATCATACGTTTCCTCGAGAAGGTCGTAGAATTCTTCTTTGGTTGAGTCATCTTTTTCTTCCGTTGGGGCATGGACACAGATCAGCGTCACGTTTTTGAATTTCGCTTTGATGCGGATTGTGACCAGGCGCTCGCTTACATTTCTGAAGCCCAAGACTTCTTGCCTAAGCTTCCCCTTACCACAAATCCACATCCAAAAAGCCGCTGACCCTGCTCCTTGTAGCACTCGCCGAAGTAAATGTCACACGTTTTCATCCTTCGTATGCCCTCTCCATCCCATCGCACTTCCTGGATGGCTGTAATGTCAGCCTTTAGCCTATCCAGGCTCTCCACTTTTTGTTCGGCAGCACGTGGCCTGTTTAAGGTCCGGACATTCCACGTGCAGAACCGAAAATCGTTGTCCTTGTTTCGTTTGCTGGGGTCGTCAACATTAAAATCATCCATATGTGAGGCTTGTTGTTGTTTAGGAACCAATAATTTTTTTTACGTGGTAGGGAAGTTACCCCGATGCACAACCCCGACCTGGAGGACCAGACCCTTAGTATAACTCCAAGGGTAGGGAGCCGGACGAATCCGCTTCTTATAAACCTGAGCTACGAATATGTCGTAGTAGCCCATATAAGGTGTTCACCAAGTAGTTCATCCTAACTGGAACTGTAGACGCCACCGTTGATTCCATCTGGGGAATTCTTCCGCTGCCGTCTGGGTAAAAGAAGAGGTGCCTTAGTGGGAACAGCTCTCCCCCCTCTCTCGTTTGCTACCCCCAACAACTTTCCACTGGGGTTGAGACCCAATCTCCAGTTGAGGTACTAGGTACCCGATGTTCACCACGGGGAGGTGAGAGTAGGAGTTGGTGGACAGAGGTGGGTTTTGAAAAAAAACCTGTGGACGCTTGTGTCCTCTTGGGTGCACGTGTCCACCATTTGAACATCTTACTGGCAAGACTACGGAACAGAAAAGTTAGAGAACCGAGTTAAATAAATAAAACACTGATCTGAGCCCTATTCCACAAAACAACTTATCAACTCTTCACTTTGCACTTATCAAATTACATTTTTTGGCAAAGTGATAAGTGTTTCTGTTCCACAATATTCTTTGCAAATTAAGTAAATTTTTGCAAAGACTTTGTATAGAGTGCAAAGTGAGTGTGCAAAGTGTTCCACAAAGCATTTAATCATCTTTGCATTTCGGTCTCATCACTTTTCACTTTGCGTTGCAAAATACGAATTTGTTTGTTTGTTTGTATGTAATAGGTAATCTCTGGAACTACTGGAGCGATTCATAAAATTCTTTCACTAATACAACGATACATTTTTTCTGAGTTACATAGGATTTTGATAAAATTAAGTTTTATGATAGAAATATCAATATTTGTTAGTCAAGTTCACGACTATATTCGTTTTTTTGGTTCGATTTTGTAAAGTTTTTGATTTTTATCTTTTTAAGGAGTGGCTCAAAAACTCTGAAATTTTAACAGGTTGTTGAAATTATTGCCCTTTGAATGTTTGAAGTACCGTTAAGCCGAGATATTCAAGTTTTAAAAATTGAAACACACCGTTTTTCATGAATATATTTTTTACCGTTATACGTTATATGTAGAAGGCTGTAATTTTTATTTTTATTAATTAATTAAACTTAATGTGAATTTAATTTAATTTTTTTATAACATTAACATTGAAATAACGGGATTTTTAAAGAGAATTCACATATTGGCTTATTACTCATCAGTACATAATGATGAATAACTTTGGTTTTTTCTTAGTTCGCATGTTAATAGATCATTTTGATAAATCATTTGTTATTGTACGTGCTATACATAGGTACATCACAATCTTAAATTATAAATTAATCAAAAATCGTTTAAATTTCATCGAAATTGCCAGTTTTGTTCATTGCCAATCATCGTACACCAGTGGGAAACCGTAATTTGAATAAAATTGAGAAAATCGCAAAATTCGACTGATGTTGGTTGATTAAAATAATTATAACTTCTCTTCTGACTGTCCGATCTTCAAGGAATCACGAAATGATAGGCTTTGTGTATAAACATAATTGGCGAGGGGTGTACCCTTCTAAGTGAAAAGGGGAGGTAAATCGGTTTTTAATTCAATTTTCATTATTAAAAATGTAAAAGTTGATGAAAATTTTCGGAATTTCGAAAAATAGTTTTCAAGTTATTGCCCCAATTCTCATCTTGAAAAAGTCAGTAGGTTTATCGGAGTGAATCCAACAGAAGCAGGGGTATAAAGGCGTGTTAGTTGGGTTCTTACCAAAACAAAATTAATTTGATAATAAACCCTAGAAAATCGTCGATTTAGCTATCTAAGAGCGCTTATAAGTTATAACTGCAATAATATCTAACGGATCTTCATCATTGAGGTAAATAATTAAAGGGGAAATATTATTCTACATTTTTGCCTTAAAAAATAGTATTTATCATTTTAAATTGGAAAGTTGATAAAAATTTTTTACAATAATAAAAAAACAAATACAACCGTCGTATTGCTTGAATTCCCTTCTAAAATAATACCAAACAATGCTCAAATCAACAGTAGATGCCCTAAAATTGTTTTTATTGTTTTTAATAAAAATCGAACATCGACATGACATCATAAATCATTGTTTTTCTTCCAAAATCCAAAATAGATCTTAATAACTCGTAAACAATTTGGTTTTCTAAGGCTTAAGTCTAAAGCTACATGCCGCAATACCACTGACGTCATCGGGCCACCGCACTGTGTTTTGAAATAAAACGACTATTATTATTTATTATAACGTCGACAACTCTATGGACGGTTATGCAAACTGTTGATTTTGCAACACAATGTATAGCTGCAACTCCATGGTCTGGCAACCATTTCGGAGCCAATGCAAGCACGGTTGCGGTTAATTTTCAGCCGACAAAGCATGTGTACATATATTGTGCTCAAATTTTTCTCCAATTTTCTTTAAAAGGAAATCAACTTGAATTTGATTTAAACGAAAGCACTCTTTTAAATTAAAGTTTTGTAGTCCCGAAAAATTAATTCGGTCTCTACAATTTCTTAATATAACCACGTCTTCACTATCGTCAAACAAAAACTCACCTTTTAACATTTTAAAAGCTTCAATAGTTATAACAATCGGTGTGTTTTATTTATTGCTGCATAGCCAGCGCAGCATTCAAGTGCGAATAAAACGATCAAACTCACTCCATATGTCAATTTTAATTTATATTTCAATGTTGGCCATTATTATAGAAAATATCAAAATCTGATATCAAAACATGTATGTACATATGTTTAATTCTAAAATTTAATGCATAGCGCCATTTTCATTTCAATAATTTAAAGTTCTATCACCAGCACAACTGTCATTTTTTTACTGGCTTATTTTTCGCCAGCAATCAAATTGTTGTTGTTTGTCGAGGGAAATTTTGCTGCGCTAGCTATGCAGCAGTGAATAAAACACACCTATTGTATCCTCAAAAAATTTCCATTTGGTGTAAATTTTTAATCAGCGGTGCCCGTACTTTTTTTCGAAACCGACGATGCGATGGTGAGGCGGTCACTGTTAATGGCGAGCGGTACAGAATGATGATAAGCAATTTTTTATGGACAAACTGAACCATATACACCCAGACGACATGTGGTTCCAGCAGGATGGCGCTACGTACCACACAGCAGATGTTACGATTGAAATTCTGCTTGAACGATTTGAAAGTAAGTTGTCTTCCGTAGAGTTGCCGTGAATTGGCCACCATTTTTTTGTGGGGTTTCCTAAAGTCGCAGGTCTATGCGAACAAACCACAAGCCAAAGATAATATCTATCAAATGGTGGCCATTTTTTTTTTACCGAAGTGACGTATTTTTTCCAGCACCATTTTCCATTACTTTTCATAGAATTTCCGGTATCAGTGTCCTCACTTTTTTCGAATATTGGCCTTAAGCTGTTGGACAGTTCTTGCTTTATTGACATACACTTTACTTTCAGAAAAACCCGATACTATTAGATCACCAAACATTTTCCTCAGAAGAGCCATAGCTGGATGAGCTGTGGATCCATCTTGTTGGAACCACAACTCTGAATTGTTCTCTATCACTGCCCGGCACTGAAAGCCATCCATATCAACTTGTTCATCGTTTTCGAAAAACTATCGTCCAATGATCGGCTCTGAGATTATTCAACACCACACTGTGGATCTTCTAAGTGAGTGCATTTTCAACAATTGCTTCTGAATTTTTAAAGCCTTATAGTCTGCAATTTTGTTTATTCACTTAATTGTTGAGGTGAAATAGGCCTCATCGCTCATCGTGAATAAACACTTTGTTTTCTCCGAATAATTCTTGAAAACGCCGAAAATACTGAATGCGCACTTGTGGATCATTTGCTTTCAACTGACAACTCGTAAACGGATTGGTTTTTACATAGAAAAAGGTGTAATTGCGTAAAATTCTTTGCAAAGACCGCCTAGACATCATCAACTGCTGAGAACGCAGCCTGGAAGAGTCCGCAATACTTCCTTGCACCCGAGCAATGTTCACATCATTTCGAACTGCACGAGGTCTTCCAGTACATGGAAGATCACAGACAGCCATGTCCGTCAAGTTAGCAAAAGACAGAGGACAGCGTAAATATCGTAAAAGAAAAAAATGTTCGCATCATTTTTTCTCAAAAAAATGCCATGAAAATACAAAAGTCTATAAAAAAGCATTTTGTCATAAAACCTAGCACTACGAGTACCATACCAAAACTATCTATTAAAACTAATTTTTTACTCGGCAATATGGGCGCGACAAATTATTTTATGACGGAACTTATTCAAAGACGTCTTACGACAATTGTTTAAACAAATTGCAGAGTAAAAAATTAGTTTTAATAGATAGTTTAGGTATGGTACTCGTAGTGCTAGGTTTTATGAAAAAATACTTTTTTATGGACTTTTGTATTTTCATGGCATTTTTTTGAGAAAAAATTATGCGATTTTTTTTTCTTTTACGATATATTTACGACAAATTTACGACAATTATTTACGCTGTCCTCTGTCTTTTTCGAGTTCATTTACCCTATTTTGGGGGGTGGTGGTGCTAACTTGACTGTCAAGTTAGCATTACCAGGGGATATTTTTAAAAAAAATTAGCGCTAGAAAATGTTTGATCTTACAACATATTTACGACAAATTCACGACAATTATTGACACTTACCTTTTTCTTTTTCGAGTTCATTTTACCCTATTTTAAGGGGTGGTAGTTGCTAACTTGACTGTCAAGTTAGCATTACCAGGGGTTATTTTTTAAAAAAACAAGCGCGACAAAGTGTTTCGTTTCACGACAAATTCACGACAATTAATCCAATTATTACATTTTTCAAATTTTTTTATACTTCTTACACCTCCTAAGTCTCTCAAAGCTAATTCTGGAAAAAAATTGTTCAAACAAACAAATCATCCAATAATTAAATCATAACGTTACGACGTATACGTCACTTACTCCGTTAATAAATAAATAAGAGGCAATTACGGCTCGAAGATAGCCTAAGCCTAGTGACCTACAACTCTCAACCATTCTTTTGTGCGTGTTAACAGGAATGGAGGGAACCTAAATTTTTCTGCCGATTCCGAACGTCTAATGAGCAAAAAATTCTCTCAATTCAATTCCTGTCAAGAAGCAGTACATCGTCCTTGAAGAATGTTTTTGCAACGGCTGAGAATCAAACTCCATATACCTTCTGCATGACACACCAACGCATTAATCACTTTGCCAAGGGGTAAATTAGATTATAGGTACAATAGTATTTTTAATTCTTAAAACAAAATACTTAACTGAATAACTGATTTAATTCTCTTGGTCAAATCAACGAATTTATATCTTATACTTTCAGTCGTTGGCAATTGAACTCTCGTATAAACCACTTTATCAAATTTAATCCCTCTGTGATTACTCAAAGAAACATCATAATACATATCAGATTAACTAAGATAATAAGTATTGCTCTTTGGTGCTTCCTTATAACCAACACCGGAAGGGAGGAGCTTAATCCTTTGTGGTGAGTTGTGAGTAAAGCATTAGAAATTTGACATTATACCTAGCGTTGACATAGGCCGGTTACATGGAGAGCGCCAAAGATTAAAATTGAATATGTTCAAAATCCCTATATGTGGCTACGGATTAGTTCATTATATACAACAAAATAAGTTATCAAACAGACTGTGTTAACTCGTTTTATCTGCTCAACCTAATTTAAGGTCTCTAGAAACCCCACTCTAAAATGCAAAACTGTCCAAAGAACTTGTCTAAGCTTAAGTCATCTAAAAGAATTACACAACAAAATTATGATTTTTTCCTCTTAAAAATAGTAAACGTGCTGGAGTATCTATGTATGTATAAGTGCAAGTAACAGAAGGTAAGTGCAATCTTCCTTAAAATATTTTTCCGTGGGAAACGCTACTTTAAATCAGAAAGTGATGCAACATGATTTATTTGGGCGATTCTAAGAAAATTTATATATCTGTGCCTTAAATTTAAGAAAAAATATTTTTTTAAATGTATGTACACACATAAGAATGTATTAAATAAGAATAAGTTTAAACTCGCCATTCAATGAATACTAACTAAGACCACTTTGACAAAAGCTGAAATAAAATACTCAATCAAATAATAAAATATTATAGTTCTGAGAAGACTGTCAGTTTCCATGTTTGTAATATGTTCTTCTATTTAAAAATAATAAAATCCTTGGGGGTCATTCCGTAAAACGATTATCGTCGGACGATATCGTTTTGACGATAGTCACACTTCACGTAAGACGATAATCGTCAAAGTGATATCGTTTTGACGATAGTGTCACTTCACGTAAGACGATAATCGTCAAAGTGATATCGTCAAAACGATATCGTTTGCACGATAGCTAAATAGGTATCGTCTGTCATTAATTTCCATTACTATTTAATCAAACTGAAGTCAAAATGTTTCGTCGCAATTTAGTTTTGCTATGTACATAGTGAAAATGAAAATTCAAAAAAAAAAAAAACAATTAATACGGTTACGAAGACAATTAAGAGATGAATCAGACTCTTCTTACTAATTGTTGTAAAATAATTTAAACCATTATAGTTTTGTTCAACGTTTTCGAATTTCAAAAGAAGCCTTTTTAATGATACTTCAAACAATAAACTTGCCGGATGGTTGTCGTTCTACATATCGTCGCTTTTCCGGCAGAGTGGCATAAGTCGAAATTTGACGTTTTTTAGTTTTGAACACAGAACTGAGCTGAAAAAAAAAACACAATTTTTCTGTGTAATCGGCGTTAACCTACTTCTTCTAGTTTCCGAGTTATGAAAAAGCGCCGCTCTCAACTTTCAAAAACATCCCTGTCATTTTCTACGTATAAATACGACATACATAAATCAATTTTTGTTTTTTTTTTAATATTTCGTTTTTTATAAAACTTAACAAACAAAAAATGCAGTTTTTTCACGTATTCGACATTCGAGTTTTGTTTTTAATGAACAACGAAATTTTTTTTTTCAGTATAAAAAAAACTTTAAAAGGCTCTCCTGAAAATTTGCAAATTTCGACTTATGCCACTCTGCCGGAAAAGCGACGATATATACCATCAATATTAAGATTTGCTGTAACTATTGAGACTTGGGGTGGCGGAGGGTACCAATGGTTGACAGGCAAGGATTTTGGACTCGTTCTTGCACAAAGCACATTATCGAAAATAGTTTCGGAAACGACAAATATCTTGGAAGCCAAGTTATGTCCCCTGTGGATTAAATGGAATCTTTCTAGCGAAAATGGAAAGTCCGAAATAAAGCAATGGTTTTACATTTTCAAGTTATCGAACAAGCATTGTCTTTCATGGATTTCATTTTGACATTTCAGTCACAGTATAAGAGTATCTGAAATTAACTGAACGCTCTTATACCGAAAACGATTGACGAGACGATAGTGATAAAGTTACGTGAAGCAAATTATTGACGATAACGTTAATGATAATCGTTTTGACGATTATCGTTTTGAAAGTTACGGAATGACCCACCTTAAGTTAAACAATTTCCATTCATATTCAGAGAAAAGTTCTTTACAAATAAAATTAACTCAATAGCTGGTGGATTTTCCATTGAACGACAAAGAAGTGAAAAAATTAGGATGTGATATGACTTTCTTAATTCTTAATATTCAAGAGAGAAATGAACTTCAAATCAAGAGCAGGAATCAATGGTAAGTCTAGCTAAACCTTATCTACTTAAAGGGAATATATCTGTTGACTAGTTTATCTAACGTTGTTGTAAAATTTTCCTCCGACAATTATCTGAATCTGAATCATTAAAGGTGTTACAAAATAGTAAATTGTCATTGGTTTGTTACTAGCGTTTATTATTATTATTTGACAGAACAAATACTTTTTCCTATTTGACCAAAAAATTTATGTAATGCGCTAAACCGAAACACTATAAAATTGACGATTCATCTGCACGAATTTGATTCTGAAAGGATTTGATTTGAGAAAGGAAAAGTGATCTAGAATATGTAAGGTATCAGAAATGTTTCAATAATAAAATACTTAAAGATATCCATAAAATTTAAATGGCTTAAAGGGTAATATCTTATCCCAATCAAGTGTTTAACAAAATTGCCAATTTCAATTCTCTTTTCTAAATGATTTTAAAAATATGTATTTCATTATAATCTTGACTAATTCCAACACCATCTTGTATATTAACAACAAGCTTAAATTCTTACTTATCCGCCTCCAGGATATTGATTGAAGAAGATTTACCTGGGACACGGCACCTTTTCATCATCAGCAATCCCGAGCACATTGCTTCCAATAATCTAATCGGCTTTACAGTCTGGCATTAGTGGTGGCTTCGTGACTTTTTGCAATTCTTGACATTTGTTTCAACACATAATGCTGTTTCATTTTATCTCATACATTTCGCTTATTAGAAAGAAAAAATCAATTTCTTTTTTCAGGGATGTAAAGAGAACTCAATTTAAAAAAATTCTCTAAAATTTCCCTTTTATAGATTGGTGAAACTTGGTGAAAGATTTAAGTGTCTGCACAATCTGAGACAAAAGAAGTGCACAGTTGTCTTGGACATTGATTTAGAGGCAGCATTCGACTCAATTTGGCATAAAGGGCTTATTTTTAAGTTAATTACATTGAGATGTCCTGAGGCTCTCATAAGATTGATTATCAGTTTTCTTAATTCAAGAACCGCGTCTATTGTCATTGGATCGGAGTTTTCAGATTCATTTCCAGTACTCCTAGGAGTTGCTCAAGGAACATTACTTGGACCGAAATTATTTAATATATTTTTACATGATATGCCGTTTTGCAACTCAGATTCTGATCCTGAAGCACTTTTGTACGCAGACGACACAAAAAAGAAAAATTACAAATCGCGTTACCTAGTTTACTGTCGTATTTAAAGTCCTGGGGTTTAAAAATTAAAGCTGAAAAATGTGGGCTAACGTGTTTCAGAAACTCCTATGGAAAAGGGCACCGAAAAGCTGTTAAGGAAAGCAAGGAGTTATCCTTGTGCATTGAAAATAAGATAGTTCCATTAAAAACAGAAACAAAGTACTTAGGGATTCACTACCAAAATAAATTCAAATTTAACAAACATGCGCGGAATGTATTAAATAAAGCGAAAATGGCCACTGCTATTTTAAAAAAATTACTTTCGTCAAAGGATTTATCCCAAAAAACAAAAATTCTCATATATAAGACACTGATAAGACCCATAATCTCGTATGGTTTTAGTACCTGGTTCACTATTTCTCCAACAGCAGCAAAAGAATTAGAAAAGTTCGAAAGAACAATCTTACGATTTTGTATTGGAAAGTATCGTAGACCTAATAAAAAATGGTTTTCTAACTATACATTGTATAATTTAACAAAGGTTAAACCCTTAATGATCTATATGACAACTTTATTAAAAACCAGGCTAGAATCTACTGCTAACCACCCCAATCCACTTGTCAAAGAGTTATGGGATACAAATATTACTAGCGAAAGCTCATACCTTGAGTATTATCAATCGCCATTCGATCTTTTGCATAATAGATCCCGAAATTTAATAGAACCTCAGTTGAATGATACACACTGACTTTACCTTTTTATGAGAAAGCCTCATTGAATGTCCATAGAGGATAACATAAATAATATAGAACATAGTTGGCACAGTCTTTGAACAATAGTTAATTAAGTCATATTACTAATTTAATATTATTTATCCTAGTTTGTATAAATCATAAGTTTCTTGTTCCAATATATTAAATTATATCTCGAATTAAGCAACTACTTTTCTTAAATTTATATCAAACTCTAAAAAAAAAACTCGATTGAAAAAAAAAAAATCTTTTATAAATATATATCGTCGCTTTTCCGGCAGAGTGGCATAAGTCGAAATTTATCGTTTTTTAGTTTTGAACACAGAACTGAGCTGAAAAACAAACACAATTTTTCTGTGTAATCGGCGTTAACCTACTTCTTCTAGTTTCCGAGTTATGAAGAAACGCAGCTCTCAATGTTCAAAAACATCCCTCTCATTTTCTACGTTTAAATACGGCATAAATCAATTTTTGTTTTTGTTTTTTTAATATTTCGTTTTTTATAAAACTTAGCAAACAAAAAATGCAATTTTTTCACGTATTCAACATTCGAGTTTTGTTTTTTATGAACAACGAAATTTTTTTTGTTCAGTATGAAAAAAACTTTAAAATGCTCTCCTGAAAATTTGCAAATTTCGACTTATGCCACTCTGCCGGAAAAGCGACGATATGCATATGAAATGCATCTTTTGTTATTTTATTTTAGTTTTAAGTTCTAGTCAATATTAGTTTTAAGTTTCGCCTTTAAGAGCCAATATGTGAACGTGTGTCGGGAGCAAGCATACGAAATTTATAATAGAGAAACACTTTTTGAACTGTGTAATCATAATATTGTTAAAAAAAGAAAATGTATACTCTTCTTTTATTCAATACTTTTGTAAGCCAGACATAATTAATAAAGTCGGCAGCATTAAACTAGAAAACGTTGTAATCAAAACTAAATTTGTGAATTTAAGTCTCAATAAAGAAAACTGAACTGAACTGAACTGATTTAAGTGTCTGATAAAATTTAAGAGAATTTTTGATAAAAGTGCTTTGAGTGTTTGTTTATGAAATTGGCCATTAGAGTAAAAAAAATTATCAAAATCCGTTTGAAAGTTTTTTTTAGAAAATATAAAACTAAAAAAATGTTAGGTACTCGTAGTATATGTATATATATTTGGAAACATTTTTCAACGATTATCTAACTTTTTCTTAATGATTTTTTTATTTAATATGTTGCAGTTTTTGGAAGAAAATATTGTCTAAGATTTGAAAAAAAATTTATGGCGAGTACCGTTATTTTTTGTCTGAAAAAAAAAAATGTGGGTGGAAAATTTAAAATGACATCTACCAAGTTTAAAAAAACTACCCCAGCCGATTAGCTTGTAGTCGAACAGACAGAATTGCAAGACCCAATTTTGTAGACTTCCCTCTATTAGTAATATCATGTGTGATCCAAATCTCGAGTTCGATTTTCTAACGAATGTATAACTTGCATTAAGTACCTACATATATTTCACAATGAAAAAGGTAAAACTTAATTCTTCGTCGGATCTCAATAAGTTGACTTTGTGGAGTTAAGAATAACTCGGAGGTAGATGAGCTCTTTAACTACTTCGGAGTTGTTGCTTTCAATAGAGGTATAATGTTCAAGTCGGTGACCAGATATTAGTTTGTTTGTTTACATGATCTTGTCGTTTACTTCGAGCCTAAAAAAGTTTTTATTTGTATGTACGTCAACTATTAATCAAGCCGTTTTTTTTCGAATTTGGTAAAGACCATTTCTATATGATACCTTAGAGGAAAAGCCTGAATTTTTTAGGCCATCTTGAACTTATTTTATCAATTTTCTCGCAAATGGCTTTAGTGATTTTGCTTAAACTTCGTAACTGTGATTTTAATAGGAAGTGTAGTAAAACTGCAGTGGTTTTTTTTTTTTTGTCGAAAACCTAATAACCGAAATAAGATATTCTCGTTTTTGATAAAAAAAAAGCTCCTTGACAAAATATATTCAATTTGTACAGCTGAAAAACGAAAATGCTCTTCCAACTGCTCTTCTTAGACAAATTATTGACATATTCGTAATATCAAATTTGCTGAGCAATTAACGCAGATGAACGGCATACGAAAGAACTTCTAATCGAGTTATAATCCCAATGGAAAATGTAAGATAAAATATAAAAACATTAAAAGTTTTTTTTCTTATGAAATGCCATACCTATTAAAAAGACTAAAGAGTTATTGAGGAAGCCTTTTTAAAGGGAATTGAAAACTAAGTACCTTTGTGAGAACAACTAAAGAAGTATTTAAGAAGAATGTATCTAATTCTGATTAAAGTAGGTTTCAAGAATCAATTACTACGTTTATATGCAGTATCGAAATATCGAGTTGGATTAGGGTCGAATTTTCGACCCAGGTTTTTAGTCATTTGAGTTTAGAGCGCGATTTGGAGTTGAGTTGAAATAGTGCTGAACAATTCTGAAACAATTTGTTAAACCAACTCCTCACACATTTCGACTCGACACCGCTGAGCGAGTGGGATCGAGTCGAACGAAGCTCATTTCAACTCAATATAGATATATAAAGGGTCGAAGCGAGCTTCAAGCTCGCTTTATCACCTCATATAAACGTAGTTAATGTAGTAAATATAGCTTCTTAATTCTTTTGGATCTCTTGAGAAAAAATAATGTAACACTTTATAATTCTTAAATTCTTCTTCAAGTAATTCTGTGCTACTTGATGTGAAAGCACTCCACTACGATATAGGCATATGTCAGTTTAATTTGTTTAACTATTGGTACCATGGAGATTTAAAAAGATTAATTTCATAATTAATAGATTAAAGAAAAACATTTATTTGATAAATTGTTGAGATTTAAACATGATAAAGCGTAAATGAGATAGTAAATATCGGTTTAGTTGTTGGTGAAAATTTAATATTAGTAATTACCAAGCCGTTTGCAATTGTACATGAAGTTATGTTAACCTAAATGACACAAATAACAACATATTATACAGTTTTAATATTTTATTTATTTATTTAGGCAATAAATTTACATAACTTTATATAGACTACATACATAATTAAAACTAAGGAATAAATAACATGGGTATTTACATCGTATTAAAATTATAAAATTTATAATGAATTCAATACTCTTATTAAAATCAATGACAAGATCAAAATCATTTAAAGCAATACAAGTAATACAAGTTTTTTTTACTAGAACATTGTGTTGTACCCGGTTTAAAGCTTTCGAAAAATCAGTGTAAATAACGTCAGCTTGATAACGGTTTTCTAAACTACGAAGACAGTAATCAGTGAATAAAGATAAATTAGTTGTTGACGATCGCCTACTCATAAAACCATGTTGATCAAATTGTAAAATTTGTCTTTTACTATTGCTTCAAATACTTTAGGCATAAGCTGAAGTTCAGCAATTCTTTTGTAATTTCAAACAGAAGATTTCGATCCAGATCTGTGCCGAGGAGTTATCGAGGAATGTTTCCAAGTATCTAAAAATACACCATGTCTTAAAGACAAATTAAATATGTAACAGTGTGGAGCAGCTAGAATTAATTTACAGTTATTGGAATGAAGTGGTGGTACCGGTGCAACAGAAAAACTCTTATCAAGAGATTATGGTATTTCCAATACATCATCAATACATAAATACAGGCAACCAGCGTCAATTTTAGCTATTAACCAATTTTACGTAATTAATATTTAATATATTTAATAATTAATTATTAAAAAAAAGACGCAAAGTTGGTACAGATTACATTTAGATTTTATCAGAAGAGACGCCATTATTCCTAGCGATTTACGTTTTGTATTTAGAAATGCCCAAAAACTTTTAGAATTATTATAATCTTCGACTCAAGAGACCAAATATATTGCTTATCAGTAAACTTTTTCAAAAATTTATATTCTTTTTGAGTTTTGTAAAATTTTAAAATTTTACTTTTTTATGAAGCTTAATTCATAAAATTTTTTAACCTTGATAAACGTTGTCAGCATGTCAGCATAAGAAATAAAATGCACGACTGGGTCGCACGAACTTGCTCCTATGTAATAGACTAGGAATTTTAGAAACGAATGTTATTAGAGAAAACTAGGGATGAAAACAGAATGCTATGCAAATACACTGAAAAAAAAATCGTACATTGTGACAATGATCGTCGATGTTTGACTACATTTTCATTACGACAATGTAAGAAATATTGCGACAATGTAAAAAACATTTCGACAATGTAAAAAAAATTATGAATTTTCCTGGTTTTCAAGGCACCGTTCTTTGAATAAATGAAACAGCATTCATTGAAAAAATCTCCATAGGAAAGTTGAAAAAGAAGTCAAGCGATCAGATTTCAATGCACTTGTTTAGAGATCAATGAACTTTTTCATTAAAATTAAAAGTAGGAAATTTGATATAGTGAAAAATATTTAATTGAGACAAGGCGTCCCACCTCAGCTCAATGAAAAAGTTTTCATTGTCGCAATATAAACTTCATTGAAATTTAAAAAATCTTTGAATGAAAAGTTCATTGAAATTATTTCATTGTCGCAATGAAATAATCATTGAAATTCTTTGATTGTCACAATGAAAAAATCATTGAAATTTAAATTTTTTGAATGAAAAGTTCATTGAATTTTTTCCATTGTCAGAATGAAAAGTTCATTGAAATTTTACATTGCCATAATGAAAAGTCCATTGAAATTTTTCATTGTCAAAGTGAAAAGTTCATTGAAATTTTAAAATGTCAGAATGAAAATTTCATTAAAATTTTTTCATTGTCGCAATGAAATAATCATTAAAATTCTTTGATTGTCACAATGAAAAAATTATTGAAATTTAAATTTTTCGAATGATAAGTTCATTGAATTTTTTCCATTGTCAGAATGAAAAGTTCATTGAAATTTTACATTGCCATAATGAAAGGTCCATTGAAATTTTTCATTGTCAAAATGAAAAGTTCATTGAAATTTTAAAATGTCAGAATGAAAATTTCATTAAAATTTTTCACTGTCGCAATGAAATAAATCATTGAAATTCTTTGATTGACACAGTAAAAAAATCATTGAAATTCAAATTTTTTGAATGAAAAGTTCATTGAATTTTTTCCATTGTCAGAATGAAAAGTTCATTGAAATTTTACATTGCCATAATGAAAGGTCCATTGAAATTTGTCATTGTCAAAATGAAAAGTTCATTGAAATTTTAAAATGTCAGAATGAAAATTTCATTAAAATTTTTCACTGTCGCAATGAAATAAATCATTGAAATTCTTTGATTGACACAGTAAAAAAATCATTGAAATTCAAATTTTTTGAATGAAAAGTTCATTGAATTTTTTCCATTGTCAGAATGAAAAGTTCATTGAAATTTTACATTGCCATAATGAAAGGTCCATTGAAATTTGTCATTGTCAAAATGAAAAGTTCATTGAAATTTTAAAATGTCAGAATGAAAATTTCATTAAAATTTTTCACTGTCGCAATGAAATAAATCATTGAAATTCTTTGATTGACACAGTAAAAAAATCATTGAAATTCAAATTTTTCGAATGAAAAGTTCATTGATTTTTTTCCATTGTCAGAATGAAAAGTTCATTGAAATTTTACATTGCCATAATGAAAGATCCATTGAAATTTGTCATTGTCAAAATGAAAAGTTCATTGAAATTTTAAAATGTCAGAATGAAAATTTCATTAAAATTTTTCACTGTCGCAATGAAATAATCATTGTAATTCTTTGATTGTCACAATGAAAAAATCATTGAAATTCAAATTTTTCGAATGAAAAGTTCATTGAATGTTTTCCATTGTCAGAATGAAAAGTTCATTGAAATTTTAAAATGTCAGAATTAAAAATTCATTAAACTTGAGTAACTTACAAAGCCAAAGATTCTAATCAAGTATGGTAATGGCTCTTCCAAACTAATGCGGAATATTCGCTAAAGACGATGAAACAACATTTACAACATGTAGCTTCATAGAAAAAGTAAATCTACGAATCGAAAAGTTTGGAAAGACTTTTGAAACCTGGAATATAAGTACTTCACATTATTTTAGCATTATATTTGAAGTAATAAGAAACTAAATCTATAATATATTATGACAATGACGCGTGCGAATGAATGCTTTTATACATAAAAGTATTCAAAAGACTTTTACGATAAGGCAAGAATGTTGCTTTATTAGACAAAAAAAACTTGGACAAAACTTATGATTTCCTTCAATGCAATGAAATATTGGAATAGTTTTAGGGCTTACTTGAATGTAAAAAACATTTTCAATTTAAATTGTCCAAGAAATATTTCCAATGTTTTACTCAATTGAGAGAAATAATTAATTTTGTGCCGGTCATTAAAAAAAAAATTTGAGGATCGTAGTTAAGGCAGAAACAGAGTGCATTTTCAATGAATGTTACATTGACCCAATGTAAAGTTGCCTTGAATACAAAACAGATGTGAATATTTTCAGAAGTATCATTTTCTTGTTGTACCGCACAAAATTGAAGCCATAAATTCCGCCATAGTAACAATTCCATGAGGAAATAATTTACAATGGTTACATACATATATGACTTGGCTTCGTATCAATCCCATTCTATAAAGCTGAGAACACACTATTTGCCTGAGAATAGAAATAAATAAATTGTTTAATTTTTGAGTAAATTCGGTGTTATTTCCACGCAAACACAAATATTTGGGTTGGCATCTCAGCGAGTTAAAAATTGCATATTCGTGATCTAGGAAGTGCCACCTTTCAAACCACGTATCGCATGTAACGAAAAACAAATGTTTACTTTATATGCGATTTGCGGCTAAACGGAGCTCCGTAGACCCCCCAAAGTTAACATTTTCAAACGTAATTTCTGGCTAAACTAGACATCTCAGCGAGTTAAAAATTGCATATTCGTGATCTAGGAAGTGCCACCTTTCAATCCACGTATCGCATGTAACGAAAAACAAATGTTTATCTTTATATGCGATTTGCGGCTAAACGGAGCTCCGTAGACCCCCCAAAGTTAACATTTTCAAACGTAATTTCTGGCTAAACTAGACATCTCAGCGAGTTAAAAATTGCATATTCGTGATCTAGGAAGTGCCACCTTTCAATCCACGTATCGCATGTAACGAAAAACAAATGTTTATCTTTTATGCGATTTGCGGCTAAACGGAGCTCCGTAGACCCCCCAAAGTTAACATTTTCAAACGTAATTTCTGGCTAAACTAGACATCTTAGCGAGTTAAAAATTGCATACTCGTGATGTAGGGAGTGATGTATCACATTTTTTTTGTTATTTTGCATTTAAAAATTCTACATTTTGAAATTCTACTTCTCAAAATTTTGAATTTCAAGATTCTAATTAATAAAATTTCTAATTAACAAAAATTTGCGTTGGTTCTGTATATAGATTTTGTAACGAGTTTCAATTAGGTATAACATAGTTCTCGCTGTTCATTTAAAAATACCAACAAAAAATATATTCACATTGGACAAAAATATTTCAATACCAAAAGATTTTATATATAAAAGTAGAAGACTTTTACGATAAGGCAAGAATGTCGCTTTATTAGACAAAAAAACTTTATAAAATCTTGAAAACTATTTCAGGCAATCTCAGAAGCCGTGTAAGTATAGCCTTATATGACAAAGTCTAATAATCCCAAAACATTCCTCTAAAAACTGACTCGTTTTGGCGCCAACTTCTTACTCTTACCTACAAAAATAATAATTTTTTTTTTAATACTTGGACAAAACTTATAATTTCCTTCAATGCAATGAAATATTGGAATAGTTTTAGGGCTTATTTGAATGTAAAAAACATTTTCAATTTAAATTGTCCAAGAAATATTTCCAATGTTTTACTCAATTGAGAGAAATAATTAGTTTTGTGCAGGTCATTAAAAAAAAAAAATTATTTTGAGGATCGTAGTTAAGGCAGAAACAGAGTGCATTTTCAATGAATGTTACATTGACCCAATGTAAAGTTGCATTGAATACAAAACAGATGCGAATATATTCAGTAGTTTCATTTTCTTGTCGTACCGCAAAAAATTGAAGCCATACATTCCGCCATAGTAACAATGCCATGACGAAATAATTTACAATGGTTACATACATATATGACTTGGCTTCGTATCAATCCCATTCTATAAAGCTGAGAACACACTATTTGCCTGAGAATAGAAATAAATAAATTGTTTAATTTTTGAGTAAATTCGGTGTTATTTCCACGCAAACACAAATATTTGGGTTGGCATCTCAGCGAGTTAAAAATTGCATATTCGTGATCTAGGAAGTGCCACCTTTCAATCCACGTATCGCATGTAACGAAAAACAAAATGTTTATCTTTATATGCGATTTGCGGCTAAACGGAGCTCCGTGGACCCCCCAAAGTTAACATTTTCAAACGTAATTTCTGGCTAAACTAGACATCTCAGCGAGTTAAAAATTTCATATTCGTGATCTAGGAAGTGCCACCTTTCAATCCACGTATCGCATGTAACGAAAAACAAATGTTTATCTTTATATGCGATTTGCGGCTAAACGGAGCTCCGTAGACCCCCCAAAGTTAACATTTTCAAACGTAATTTCTGGCTAAACTAGACATCTCAGCGAGTTAAAAATTGCATATTCGTGATCTAGGAAGTGCCACCTTTCAATCCACGTATCGCATGTAACGAAAAACAAATGTTTATCTTTATATGCGATTTGCGGCTAAACGGAGCTCCGTAGACCCCCCAAAGTTAACATTTTCAAACGTAATTTCTGGCTAAACTAGACATCTCAGCGAGTTAAAAATTTCATATTCGTGATCTAGGAAGTGCCACCTTTCAATCCACGTATCGCATGTAACGAAAAACAAATGTTTATCTTTTATGCGATTTGCGGCTAAACGGAGCTCCGTAGACCCCCCAAAGTTAACATTTTCAAACGTAATTTCTGGCTAAACTAGACATCTTAGCGAGTTAAAAATTGCATACTCGTGATGTAGGGAGTGATGTATCACATTTTTTTTGTTATTTTGCATTTAAAAATTCTACATTTTGAAATTCTACTTCTCAAAATTTTGAATTTCAAGATTCTAATTAATAAAATTTCTAATTAACAAAAATTTGCGTTGGTTCTGTATATAGATTTTGTAACGAGTTTCAATTAGGTATAACATAGTTCTCGCTGTTCATTTAAAAATACCAACAAAAAATATATTCACATTGGACAAAAATATTTCAATACCAAAAGATTTTATATATAAAAGTAGAAGACTTTTACGATAAGGCAAGAATGTCGCTTTATTAGACAAAAAAACTTTATAAAATCTTGAAAACTATTTCAGGCAATCTCAGAAGCCGTGTAAGTATAGCCTTATATGACAAAGTCTAATAATCCCAAAACATTCCTCTAAAAACTGACTCGTTTTGGCGCCAACTTCTTACTCTTACCTACAAAAATAATAATTTTTTTTTTAATACTTGGACAAAACTTATAATTTCCTTCAATGCAATGAAATATTGGAATAGTTTTAGGGCTTATTTGAATGTAAAAAACATTTTCAATTTAAATTGTCCAAGAAATATTTCCAATGTTTTACTCAATTGAGAGAAATAATTAGTTTTGTGCAGGTCATTAAAAAAAAAAAATTATTTTGAGGATCGTAGTTAAGGCAGAAACAGAGTGCATTTTCAATGAATGTTACATTGACCCAATTTAAAGTTGCATTGAATACAAAACAGATGCGAATATTTTCAGTAGTTTCATTTTCTTGTCGTACCGCAAAAAATTGAAGCCATACATTCCGCCATAGTAACAATGCCATGACGAAATAATTTACAATGGTTACATACATATATGACTTGGCTTCGTATCAATCCCATTCTATAAAGCTGAGAACACACTATTTGCCTGAGAATAGAAATAAATAAATTGTTTAATTTTTGAGTAAATTCGGTGTTATTTCCACGCAAACACAAATATTTGGGTTGGCATCTCAGCGAGTTAAAAATTGCATATTCGTGATCTAGGAAGTGCCACCTTTCAATCCACGTATCGCATGTAACGAAAAACAAAATGTTTATCTTTATATGCGATTTGCGGCTAAACGGAGCTCCGTAGACCCCCCAAAGTTAACATTTTCAAACGTAATTTCTGGCTAAACTAGACATCTCAGCGAGTTAAAAATTTCATATTCGTGATCTAGGAAGTGCCGCCTTTCAATCCACGTATCGCATGTAACGAAAAACAAATGTTTATCTTTATATGCGATTTGCGGCTAAACGGAGCTCCGTAGACCCCCCAAAGTTAACATTTTCAAACGTAATTTCTGGCTAAACTAGACATCTCAGCGAGTTAAAAATTGCATATTCGTGATCTAGGAAGTGCCACCTTTCAATCCACGTATCGCATGTAACGAAAAACAAATGTTTATCTTTATATGCGATTTGCGGCTAAACGGAGCTCCGTAGACCCCCCAAAGTTAACATTTTCAAACGTAATTTCTGGCTAAACTAGACATCTCAGCGAGTTAAAAATTTCATATTCGTGATCTAGGAAGTGCCACCTTTCAATCCACGTATCGCATGTAACGAAAAACAAATGTTTATCTTTATATGCGATTTGCGGCTAAACGGAGCTCCGTAGACCCCCCAAAGTTAACATTTTCAAACGTAATTTCTGGCTAAACTAGACATCTCAGCGAGTTAAAAATTGCATATTCGTGATCTAGGAAGTGCCACCTTTCAATCCACGTATCGCATGTAACGAAAAACAAATGTTTATCTTTATATGCGATTTGCGGCTAAACGGAGCTCCGTAGACCCCCCAAAGTTAACATTTTCAAACGTAATTTCTGGCTAAACTAGACATCTCAGCGAGTTAAAAATTGCATATTCGTGATCTAGGAAGTGCCACCTTTCAATCCACGTATCGCATGTAACGAAAAACAAATGTTTATCTTTATATGCGATTTGCGGCTAAACGGAGCTCCGTAGACCCCCCAAAGTTAACATTTTCAAACGTAATTTCTGGCTAAACTAGACATCTCAGCGAGTTAAAAATTGCATATTCGTGATCTAGGAAGTGCCACCTTTCAATCCACGTATCGCATGTAACGAAAAACAAATGTTTATCTTTATATGCGATTTGCGGCTAAACGGAGCTCCGTAGACCCCCCAAAGTTAACATTTTCAAACGTAATTTCTGGCTAAACTAGACATCTCAGCGAGTTAAAAATTTCATATTCGTGATCTAGGAAGTGCCACCTTTCAATCCACGTATCGCTTGTAACGAAAAACAAATGTTTATCTTTTATGCGATTTGCGGCTAAACGGAGCTCCGTAGACCCCCCAAAGTTAACATTTTCAAACGTAATTTCTGGCTAAACTAGACATCTTAGCGAGTTAAAAATTGCATACTCGTGATGTAGGGAGTGATGTATCACATTTTTTTTGTTATTTTGCATTTAAAAATTCTACATTTTGAAATTCTACTTCTCAAAATTTTGAATTTCAAGATTCTAATTAATAAAATTTCTAATTAACAAAAATTTGCGTTGGTTCTGTATATAGATTTTGTAACGAGTTTCAATTAGGTATAACATAGTTCTCGCTGTTCATTTAAAAATACCAACAAAAAATATATTCACATTGGACAAAAATATTTCAATACCAAAAGATTTTATATATAAAAGTAGAAGACTTTTACGATAAGGCAAGAATGTCGCTTTATTAGACAAAAAAACTTTATAAAATCTTGAAAACTATTTCAGGCAATCTCAGAAGCCGTGTAAGTATAGCCTTATATGACAAAGTCTAATAATCCCAAAACATTCCTCTAAAAACTGACTCGTTTTGGCGCCAACTTCTTACTCTTACCTACAAAAATAATAATTTTTTTTTTAATACTTGGACAAAACTTATAATTTCCTTCAATGCAATGAAATATTGGAATAGTTTTAGGGCTTATTTGAATGTAAAAAACATTTTCAATTTAAATTGTCCAAGAAATATTTCCAATGTTTTACTCAATTGAGAGAAATAATTAGTTTTGTGCAGGTCATTAAAAAAAAAAAATTATTTTGAGGATCGTAGTTAAGGCAGAAACAGAGTGCATTTTCAATGAATGTTACATTGACCCAATTTAAAGTTGCATTGAATACAAAACAGATGCGAATATTTTCAGTAGTTTCATTTTCTTGTCGTACCGCAAAAAATTGAAGCCATACATTCCGCCATAGTAACAATGCCATGACGAAATAATTTACAATGGTTACATACATATATGACTTGGCTTCGTATCAATCCCATTCTATAAAGCTGAGAACACACTATTTGCCTGAGAATAGAAATAAATAAATTGTTTAATTTTTGAGAAAATTCGGTGTTATTTCCACGCAAACACAAATATTTGGGTTGGTTCTGTATATAGATTAGTTTCAATTGGATATAGTTCTCGCTGTTCATTTAAAAATATCAACAAAAAATATATTCGCACTGGACAAAAATATTTCAATGCCAAAAGATTTTGGCATTCGTTTACAAAAAAGAATACAAAAGTAAACATTGAAATGCTTGTATAATATGCATTGAATGTGATGACAAAACGAAGGGAAAGCCTTTCTTAGGCTAGGACCGCACTTGCGATTTCAATCGCACAATTTTTCAGTCGCAAAAATGGAACACATTAATTTAAATGAGAATGAACGCACTTGCTACCAACAAATCATAACGATTTAAAAGTCGCAATTTGTTACATTTTTCTTGCGATGCGATTGTCGTAAACTTAAATGAAACACAATGTACTCAAATGGATATAACCACACTTGCGATTTAAATTACTACGACTTAAAAATCGTAGTCGCAAAGAGAAATCGGCATGCACGCACGTGCGATTTTTAATCCACGATTTCTTAGTCGCAAAAAGTAAGACACATGGTCTTAAATGTTGAAATTGTTTTATTGCTCTAATCTCAAAATTATTTTAAATTTAAACAGTCCAAAGAATATTAAAAACATTTTACTCAATTGAGAGAAATTCTTAATTTTGTGCCTACCACTAACCTACAAAACGCAAAAAACGAGGTGAATTGTCAATGAATTATACATGGATGCAATGTAAAGTTGCATTGAATATGAAACTGATATGACTTTTCAATGAATAGAAATGTGAAATTACATTAATAATGCATATACAAAAATCGTAAGAATATGTGTCATCTAAAACATTCGTATATATGTACATATAATAATATTAATTTTATGAAAGTTATTTATAAAATTACAAAAAACAACAACATAAAAAATACTTTATAAGAGTATTCAACACCAGTAGAAGCATGGCTTTATATTCTACATTCTCAGAATACCAAATTGTTCCTGTTCCCTGAAGTATGTAAACTGTGCATTGGTAGCATTGGAATGCTATTCGGCGTCGTTCCGCTTATTGCATTCTCATCGTTTCATTGTTTAAACAGATTTTGTCTCGGCCGGGTCGCTGTGAATATTACTCCGCGAATTTGTGAATACATATAGTTAAAAGTTTTCATTTTGTTAATGTAACAAATTTAACATCAGTGTCAACAATTTTGAAGACAATAACAAAAGGAAGGTAAGTAATAAAATTTCTTTTAACCCTTTTTAACGCCCAAGTTCTTTATCTAAAAAAATTAATGTGCAAATTATTCGTGGTCTTCAATTTGTAAGGAGAAAAAAGTGCAAAACGGTAAAAACAAATTTAGAGTAATTTCGAACTAAAAACCACACAAATTGGTTAGTTATTTTACATTAAAAAACATTGCGTGACCTTTTATATATTATTTTTCCAAGCGTGAATATGAAAATAATAAAGGCTTAAAAAAATCCTTAGATTTCAAAAAGAAAAAAAAATTATTGGTGGTGACGCTCTATAATATATCTACCTATTTTTATTTTAATGCAGTGCCGAATGCAGACTTTCAAATTCATATTATTATAAAATAATTAAAACAAAGACAGCATTGAGCACTAGGAAAAATTACAGTTTTAAAGTACATAACGGGAAAAATTGGGGTAGTATTTTTTTTCTTGTTAATTCACCAGTTTCCGTTAGTTCCATTCACATTCATTCTTCATACATATTTACTCATTGTTTGTTGTTTCGTCAAGTAAAGCGAAGTAGTTTTTAACAATAAAAATGTTCACTTGTTGCAATTTTATTACATTTTTATAAATTGAAATTCACTATAAGAAATTATGAATTCGTACAAAATAAAAGAGGTAATTTCATTCATTTCGATTCATTTATTATAATGGCACCTTAATTGCATGAAAGCTGATATGTGGTATTCTGCAGCCGAAGCTGTAGAAGAATTTTCTATAAAATTGTAACCTCTTGGGGACTAATTGCCATCTGTATTTGTTGTCATATTCACGTTTTGTTGGCGCCTTAAGCCCCGATTATGAATTTCACATCATATATATGATATTTTATGTGATATAGGTATTATAAGAGTAATCCAATTGGTCGCAAAAAAACATTTCGAAAATTTTCAAGTTCAAATAATAAAGTATTTAATCACATTTCCAATATAATGAATTCTTAAAAAATTAAATTAAAAATAACTTCGTGTGTCAACAATATTGCAGCTACCCTTCGCAAGGTTTTTAATAAGGGGATATTTTAACTGGGTTTTATATTTTTGTTCCTCATATTAATAGTCGACATTTCCATTCTTATCCAATAAAAAACAAAGGCCCTTATCGTCGGCTTGAAGTGAAAAACTGCTAATTCTAGTTTTCAACATTTTACAGAAATAGGTACTTAATGATGCCAAAACTTCAAAAAGAAGTCTTAGATTCCCAATGTAAAGAAACTGATAAACTTTGAATGTTTTTGTGCTTTTAAAATTTTTTTGAAATAATCAATAAACGTAATCGTAAAAATAAATAAGAAGTTAGCAGGTTATCATTCTAGGCTGAAAATGTGCAAAAATAAATTAATTATAGGATTAAAAGATATAAATAAGATTTTCCTTAGTGACAAATTATAAAGCCAAATTTTAACAGTTCAAATACTTTAGTTCCAAAGCACATATTAATAAACAGCCAAATTGCTATGTTTAGCTGCCATTCTGAAGTTTTTTAATGTGGTGATTTTTCAACAGAGCTTCATATCAATTGATAATAAAACCTAGCTATTGAAAGTTGAAGGCGCTAATTTTGCTTATAGCTGATGCAAAGCAGTAACTCAACACTTCATTTTAGTTTAGTTACACCTTCAACTTGAGTACTCAAATTTCAACACAAAAATAAAATTATAAAGCTCTCAACTATTACAGGAAACTCTTGAGCTGTTAAATACAGTACTCGTATGTATGTATGATAATAAAACATTCTTGCAGAGCTTCATTTGAACGCTTTTGAAATGGAAACAAAATTTTACCACTAGATTCACAATGATTCACGAAGTTGAATTTGTCTTTTTTGAATACTGATTTACCTATACATTATAAAACGTAAGTTTTAAAATAATATTAAATTAAATATTTATAACTTAATAGTTATTAATATTTCATTATCAACACTGGAAGGGTTTTGAAATAAACTACACTGAAAATAAAATCTAGGTATATATGACAAAAATGTAGGTAGATCTGATAAAAATTTTGTCAATATACTTACGTCCAACAAAAAGTTTTGTCAAATTGATAAAAATTACAGAATTTTGTTGAGGTAACAAAAAATATTTTGTTGTATCCACAAAACTATTTCGTAGAATTTACAAAATTAATTTGTCATATTAAAAATTCTTTTGTTGTGTTAACAATTTTTTTTTTGTTGAAAATTTGTTTTTTAAAATTAGGTATTGGATTAACAAAATTTTTTTTTTTAAATTAACAAAATTGTTTTGTTAAACTAACAAAATTGTTTTGTTTAATTAACAAAATTGTTTTGTTAAATTAACAAAACTCTTTTGTTATATTTTGTTAAATTAACAAAATATTTTGTCAATTCAACAAAATATTTTGTCAATTCAACAAAATATTTTGTCAATTTAACAAAATATTTTGTCAATTCAACAAAATATTTTGTCAATTTTACAAATTTATTTTGTTGAATCCACAAAATTAATTTTTTCAAAAAAGTTTTTTTTTTGGGATTAAAGTCCACAAAAATTGGCGTTTCGTCCCTACGATCTCACATGAAACTATCTGTGAGGGCGTATGGACAATACGCAATTTTCGCCAAGTTCAGTTACTCTAACATCGATTTTTTGACAAAAACCAAATGTGAACTATATCATACACAAAAGAAATGTCATGATAAAAATAATTTTACCTATCTGATAACATTATTTTATCAATATTACAAAATAACAACCTCAAAACAAAATATTTGTCATTTTAACAAAAACGTTTTCATTTTTTGTTAAACTGACAAAAAGAAATTTACAAAAACTTTGTGATATATTGACAAACATTTACAAAACAGATTTTTTTGTAGATACAACAAACATTTTGTTAACATCACAGAAAAGTTTGTCGATGTGACAAAAATCTGTTTTATTTTGTTATATTAACAAAACTTGGTTTGTTAAATTGACAATATTATTTGTAGTGTATATTTTGTTAAACTGACAAAAAATCATGCTGAATTATAAAAATTTTGTCAAATCAACAAAATCATTCTTTCGTATTGACAAAAATTTGATCAAAATGATAAAATTGTTTTGTTGAAAGTCAAAGTATGATGTGCTACAATGATAAGCGTATTTACAACCAACTTGCAAATGTGCCTATCATATCTTTTGATTGAGCCTTGAAGGTGTTTAATGCTTCAAGCACCTCAAAACTTCAAAAATGTTACTTCAAATATTATTACAAAAATAACAATAAAAACTTTTATTATTACAGGAAATATTGTTACTGTTTAATACAACAGATCTTACAAATAATGTATAGAAATACATAGTCTGACACATTCCTTGGAACACTTCAGAAATTTCGTCCTTATACACAGCTAGTTTCTCAAGTTGAGTGCACTGGATATAATCTGTACCTACATACATAGGAATTTAAAAGGTTAAATTCATCTTTGTTGATAGTACATGTATGTACTTTTGCATGATAAAACGTAAGTGTGAAAAATATTAAATAAATTCTATAGTAAATTAAATTAATTAACACATAATATTTTATTACCAAGCTTTGAAGGGTTTTGTATTGTATGTACTCGTATTAAACAAATCGTTGGCTTATATAAATATTCATATAATTTACAATTTTATTGATTTGTGAGTTCTAGAAGTTCTTTATTCTTCATATTTACTCATTGTTTGTTGTTTCGTCAAGTAAAGCAAAGTAGTTTTTAACAATAAAAATGTTCACTTGTTGCAATTTTATTACATTTTTATAAATTGAAATTCACTATAAGAAATTATGAATTCGTACAAAATAAAAGAGGTAATTTCATTCATTTCGATTCATTTATTATAATGGCACCTTAATTGCATGAAAGCTGATATGTGGTATTCTGCAGCCGAAGCTGTAGAAGAATTTTCTATAAAATTGTAACCTCTTGGGGACTAATTGCCATCTGTATTTGTTGTCATATTCACGTTTTGTTGGCGCCTTAAGCCCCGATTATGAATTTCACATCATATATATGATATTTTATGTGATATAGGTATTATAAGAGTAATCCAATTGGTCGCAAAAAAACATTTCGAAAATTTTCAAGTTCAAATAATAAAGTATTTAATCACATTTCCAATATAATGAATTCTTAAAAAATTAAATTAAAAATAACTTCGTGTGTCAACAATATTGCAGCTACCCTTCGCAAGGTTTTTAATAAGGGGATATTTTAACTGGGTTTTATATTTTTGTTCCTCATATTAATAGTCGACATTTCCATTCTTATCCAATAAAAAACAAAGGCCCTTATCGTCGGCTTGAAGTGAAAAACTGCTAATTCTAGTTTTCAACATTTTACAGAAATAGGTACTTAATGATGCCAAAACTTCAAAAAGAAGTCTTAGATTCCCAATGTAAAGAAACTGATAAACTTTGAATGTTTTTGTGCTTTTAAAATTTTTTTGAAATAATCAATAAACGTAATCGTAAAAATAAATAAGAAGTTAGCAGGTTATCATTCTAGGCTGAAAATGTGCAAAAATAAATTAATTATAGGATTAAAAGATATAAATAAGATTTTCCTTAGTGACAAATTATAAAGCCAAATTTTAACAGTTCAAATACTTTAGTTCCAAAGCACATATTAATAAACAGCCAAATTGCTATGTTTAGCTGCCATTCTGAAGTTTTTTAATGTGGTGATTTTTCAACAGAGCTTCATATCAATTGATAATAAAACCTAGCTATTGAAAGTTGAAGGCGCTAATTTTGCTTATAGCTGCAAAGCAGTAACTCAACACTTCATTTTAGTTTAGTTACACCTTCAACTTGAGTACTCAAATTTCAACACAAAAATAAAATTATAAAGCTCTCAACTATTACAGGAAACTCTTGAGCTGTTAAATACAGTACTCGTATGTATGTATGATAAATAATAAAACATTCTTGCAGAGCTTCATTTGAACGCTTTTGAAATGGAAACAAAATTTTACCACTAGATTCACAATGATTCACGAAGTTGAATTTGTCTTTTTTGAATACTGATTTACCTATACATTATAAAACGTAAGTTTTAAAATAATATTAAATTAAATATTTATAACTTAATAGTTATTAATATTTCATTATCAACACTGGAAGGGTTTTGAAATAAACTCTCTTAAATTCCAATTTAATTTGCTGTAAAGTTATCGTAAGAAATGTGTGTTTATTTATTCTCTTAAATATCAAACAAATCAAACCCCTTCTTTTTTATTAGTTTTCATTGCCTTAAAGTATGATATGCTACAATGATAAGCGTATTTACAACCAACTTGCAAATGTGCCTATCATATCTTTTGATTGAGCCTTGAAGGTGTTTAATGCTTCAAGCACCTCAAAACTTCAAAAATGTTACTTCAAATATTATTACAAAAATAACAATAAAAACTTTTATTACTCGTATTACAGGAAATATTGTTACTGTTTAATACAACAGATCTTACAAATAATGAATAGAAATACATAGTCTGACACATTCCTTGGAACACTTCAGAAATTTCGTCCTTAAACACAGTTAGTTTCTCAAGTTGAGTGCACTGGATATAATCTGTACCTACATAGGAATTCACAAGGTTAAATTCATCTTTGTTGATTGTAAATGTATGTACTTTTGCATGATAAAGCGTAAGTTTGAAAAATATTAAATTAATTCTATATAAATTAAATTAATTAACACATAATATTTTATTACCAAGCTTCGAAGGGTTTTGTATTGTATGTACTCGTATTAAACAAATCGTTGGCTTATATAAATATTCATATAATTTACAATTTTATTGATTTGTGAGTTCTAGAAGTTCTTAGTTGGAATATTTTGGCATAAAAGATTTGTAAACCATTAAAAAACACTTGCTCATTTTTGTTAGCTTAGTTTTAAACAAAAAATAGAAACATGATCTGTTTCATATGCAAAAAAACATATAATTCTATTAATTTACTCATAATGCATTTTAAAAAGACTCATGATCTGAAAACGAACAGCATTTTAAGATGTGTCGAAAAATCTTGTTATCAAACTTTTCAAAACTTAGGAAGCTTCAAAAGGCATTTTATTCGAAAGCATACGCATGAGAATAAAATTGTTAATCAGTGTTATGAGCAGGTCGTCTCCTCTTACACCGAAAATAACAATGAAAGTAACTTTGTCAATAATATAGTAGAACCGAAAAAAATTGAAATACGTGCAACGGAGTACAGTATAAAAAGTGATCTAAACGCATTTTTTAGATCTTCTTCGGTATTAACTTTGAAATTGCATAGCAACAACAATTTCAACCGAAAAGATGTGTATGATATACAAAGAAATATACAGGAGTACATCATAGATCCACTTTTAAATATAATTAAATCATTTTCTAGAAACAAAATCAATGTAATAAATCCTTTAATACACAGCGAAATAGAAGACTTGCTCTATGAATGTAAGAACCCATTTAAACTTTCAAGCACTGACTATCGACTGTTTCAATGGCTTAAAGAAAATCAATTAATAGATAGTCCTAAGGAAATTATCATAGACGAATCCATTGAAAAGTTATTTCGCAATGGTGTCCTTGAATATAATGAGAACAAAGTTAAAGGTATAATAATGCCGTTACATTTTCAATTTAAGAAGGTCTTTGAAAGAAAAAGTATGTTAGTTAATGTTCTAGAAAACATTAAAAAACATTCCTTAAATACAAATAGCGTTAAAAATTTTATTCAAGCTGAAGTATGGAAAGAAAAATGTGATTTGTATCCTGGAAGACAACTTATTCCATACTTTTTATATAATGATGAATTTGAGGTCAATAACCCTTTAGGTTCACATAGTGGTCAGCATTCAGTAAGCAATGTGTATTACTCATTTCCATGCTTTCCCAAAAAAGAATCAAAGCTTGAAAACGTTTTTTTAGGAGCGGTTATAAAGTCTAAAGATGTGAAATCGTTCGGAAATGAAAAATGCTGGAAAACATTAGTTGATGATCTAATAGATCTTGAAGTTAACGGAATCGATATTGCAACAGAAAATGGGGTGGTTCGAGTACATTTTATTTTAGGATTAATCTTGGGAGATAATTTAGGATTGAATTCATTCCTTAATTTCAATAGATCATTTGTTAGTACTAGCTTCTGCAGATTCTGTAAAATGAATAAATTACAAACTCACAGAGCAATTTCCGAAAATGTAACCCTCATGCGAAACGAAATAAATTATGCTAAGGACGTTAGTGATAATATATCATCTGAAAGTGGAATTCGACAAGTTTCTCTTCTAAATAAAATACCATCATTTCACGTTGTTAAAAACTATAGTGTTGATGTAATGCATGATATTTTTGAAGGTGTCTGCCACTATGACCTTTGTCACGCGATAAATTATTTTATGGAATCTGCGAAATATTTTAACTTAGAAACATTAAATTCCAGAAAACGCAACTTTGACTACGGGCCAATCGAGATTGATAACATTTCGGGTGATATAAGCACAACACACTTGTCTAAAAAGCATTTAAAAATGTCTGCACGAGAAATGATGACATTTGTATATTGCTTTCCACTCATGATTGGTGATTTAGTTGCACAAGACGACGAGGTTTGGAAGTTTCTTTTAAACTTTTTTGAAATTATTGATATGATACTTTGCTATGAAGTTAATTCATCTTTTATAGATATTTTAAGGCAGAAAATAGCAACACACAATAAAGATTATGTTCTACTTTTCAATGACACACTTAAAGCTAAACATCATAATCTCATTCATTACCCAACGGTTCTTCGAAAATCAGGACCATTAAAAGGGTTTTGGTGTTTTAAATATGAATCCAAGCATAGACAGTTTAAAGTCTACTCTCATGCCACAACTTCACGTAAAAACATATGTCTGAGTTTAGCAAAAAAATATCAACTTCAATTTGCGTATTCTATAGTGGGATCTTCGATTAATGCTGTTTGTGATTTTTCCAATGAATCTGATTGTGATCGTACAAAAAATTGCTATAACAACATTATATCAAGAATTTTAAAAGTTTCAGAAGAAACAATAAGATCATTTTCAAAAATTAAATATAATGGATATATGTACAAAACCGGATTTTATGTATCAATTTATAAAAATGATATCGAGCTTTATGTTATCTTAAATATTTTTCGTTCAGAGCTTCACTCAATTTCACTTTTTTGTCAAAAATTAAACATGATTCAATATAATCCTCACTTTTTAGCCTATGATATACAACTAGAACAATTAGGAGAATTTTCAATCATAAACATGCAAGATCTGATCGGACCTCCTTTAAATAAAGTTAAAACCTCGAGGGGTAGAACAATGATCAGAGTCAAGGAATATTACTTTGCCAATATATAATATTATAATATCGTCTCCCCTATGCCAGAAATATGAGTGAAATTTAATTTTTGTTTTGTTTTGTCTTCCGTATCATATCAGTGGGTATACTTTTATGTAATTAATAATTTAAAATATTCATAAGGTTATTGTGTGAATGGAATAGTAACCTATAGTAAAATTGTCAAAAAATGATTTATTAATAATTTAAAATAATTTATTATTTTTCAAATTCATGCTTCTGGGCATGAAAAGCATAGTACTATCATGGTGGAAGTCAAATGGGGCGACATCTTAAAAGTGGTGGCAACCCTTACTCAATTTTTTTGGGGGGAGCTTGTGGAGGCTTTAATCGATATTTATTGATATTTATTGGTTATGGCAATCGAAATAATGGTCTCCTCTTGCTCCTACTCCCAATTTCCGATATGCTTAAAGACTCCCCAAATCAAATTCTAAACTTTAAATTTTGCACCGCCGCCACAAGGGTCAGGGCAACATTAAAATACTCGTCATAATAGTGGGAGCATGTCTTAATATCGAAGGATAAAAATCTCGAATGACAAAAATCTAGAATACAATTGCTTGTAATCTAGAATGCAAAAATCTCGAATGCACATAAATCTCGAATGAACAAAAATCTCGAAAGACAATATCACGAAAAAAATCTCGAAAAAAATATAAATTCGAGATTTTTTTTTTACCTATTTTAAGAGTTTACACTTAAATGAAACACATTACATATTTAGTTTATTCAACAATTTATTCCCTTTTTTGGGAAAATAAACAACAAAAAATCAATAGTTAACAAAAAAAATTCATTAGGTATCATATTCAAATTACGAGTATAAAACATATCATTTCATCAACTTTCATTTTAATAAGTTGTTTTTATTAGCACTCACGTTGTGATAATACACGAACTGAAACAACACTAAATTGAGATACCAGATTAACAGTTGCATGGGTAGTTTACTAGTCAGTCTCAGTCGTGGTTTTGTTAAACAGATATTAATAATCTAGAATTAATATATTAATAATTCTAGATTTTTGTTTTCGAGATTTTTACTTTCGAAATTTTTGCTTTCTGGATTATTGTTTTCGAGATATCGTGGTAGACCCCATAATAGTACTATGCTTTTCATATATGTACAAGCAATATGGAGATAAATTACGTTTTACAAATCAACCATAATACAATTTGCCTAGCCAAAACAAAAATAAACTAAGTCAACTTAAAATTAATACACCAAAAATATGGAGTCAATTGAAAACGATAATATAGGGCCAAGTTCTCAACCTTTTTTACAAAGCCCAGTCACCAGTTCAGAGGAATTTTCAAATGATATGCTACAAGAAATTCCAAAACAAAATTCGTTAGGCGACAATAACGAAGGATTAATTCTAATTAACATCAAAAACGGGGAAAGAATTGACCCTTTAGGCGATGAAAACACTAATGTATTGCTCGACGATGAGACAAAGAAGAATAAGGAAGAACTACGGGCACTTCTTAAAAGTTGGGAGTTAACTGAGCTCTTAGAATATTTTGTTGGTAAGAATCTTATTGACTTCATATAAAGATAGGAACACGCAGTCCGAAAGCAAGTGATGAATTTAATATTAAAGTCATACTTCCTTGGTTTCCAGTATTTGGGAGCAAGTGCTTTTTCGATCTTAATCTCATTTAGATTTATTTAGATTAGTACTGCCACTGGCTTCCGGGCTTTTGAAATCGTAGATAGAACTTATACTCACTTTTTACATCTCAAAAACTTATAATACATTTTTTTTTATTTTAATAGAGCAAAAGATCTTCGTAAATATCTTAAAAATAATAAAAGCATGCGATGTTGAAAAGATAGTGAGAACGTTTCCTCTGGGTACTCAAATTCTGTTCAAAGACTGTTTAGAAAAATGGCGAGAATACATAGGATGTTCTTTTACGTCCTCCGAATCGATAGAGTCTTTGAAATATAGCAATATATTATCGTTAGACAACATTTCAAGATGCTCAACTCCTAGCAGTCCTACATTCAGTGACATAACCGGAATTGATGGGGCAAATGAAGATGGTGTATCACTTAACAAAATTATAAACTGGTCGAGTAAAGGCCAGTTATTAATTGACTTTTACGAAATCTATGAAAAGTTTGAAGAAGAACAACGGATGAATTTAATCAATATGGTTGCAAGCTATTTTATAGATAATAAGAAGCATTTATGTCTATCAACAAGCCATGCGATTGAAAAACAAATCATAGAACGATTTCCGACAGAAAAAATGGTGAATTATTATTTCTTACAAGCCTTTTGAAATCTTTTTGAATTTAGACTTTTCGCAAAAATTTTAGAATAAAAATTTCTACTTTTTCTTTGGAAGCAAGTGTTCTATTACTAAAATATCCTTCAGATTAAACGTCACTTATTATGGCTAATTTTTCTAGTCATTAATTTTTTTTTTCTGAGGAACATGATTTAAAGTTAAGAGTTTGAGAATTAAACTTAAATCAATTTGAGCTGTCATTAAACTAATTGTAGATTTTAATACATACCTATTTTGATGACATTTTTCAAAATTTTTGAGAAACCGAATATTAAACATTAATTTTTTACATAGGAATACTACAGAAATTCGAAAAGGGGAAGAATTTATGTCAAATATTGCAATTTGCGATCTGTCCTCAATAGATCCTTTAAGAATAGTCCAACATCTTCAAAAAAATCAAAAAGTAACTCAAATTCAACCAAAGGAAGAAAATTATTTGGTAGATTGTTCTCTCTTATATAAAAATATTGTAATCAAAATCAAATTATATTTAAGTTCCAGAACAAAATGCCGAGGAATGCATTAAAATACTTAAATTTGACAATTTGACAGCTGAAGAATTCGACAGCTACTGGATGGCATGCTCAAAGCATCGACTCAATCATATTCAAAACGCAGACTCAACCACAGAAATTTTGAAGGAGTGGCCAAATTACAAGAAACATATTTAGTTTTCGACATGGTCAATTTTTTGAAGTATAACTTCTTTTCCGGCGTTGGGGTTAAAAAATTTCTATGCAGCTGTCAGTGACATGTCAAAACATCACGTTATCCGTCAAAGACAGCGGCATGTTTTTAGAATACAAAATGTTTGTTCGTAGGTTATAATCTTACAGAAGCTTTGCTTGAGGGAAAAGAAGTTTCACTTCAACCGCGCGTACGTCAGCACACATAACCTTTTTTTTTTTTAAATTTTCACATAGTAAAAAACCGATTTTTTTTTTTAATTTTTTTAAATTTTCACATAGTAAAAAGACTTAGAATTTTTGAAAATTTTTGACATAGTAAAAGAACTTAGAATTTGTTTTAAGTTTCCACATAGTAAAAAGACTTCGAATTTTTTTTAAATTCTTACATAGTAAAAAGGCTTAGAATTTTGGCTGGAGCTATGTAGCCATTTATCTTAGCAGTCGGTGAAAATATTGAAGAATTAAACGAATTTTATGTTTTTTTGATGGTATTAAATTTCATTTTAAAAGCTTGATAAGGGCGGTTGATATTTGCTTTAAAATTTTTCATCTTTTTAATTTGCACTACCCAATTGACTGTGACTCATTTT